>VWPW01015951.1:52992-119914 GCA_013389825.1 Crypturellus undulatus | reverse complement strand
TCTCCTCTCCTCTCCTCTCCTCTCCTCTCCTCTCCTCTCCTCTCCTCTCCTCTCTTCTTTCCTTTTTTCCTCCCCTTTTTCCCCCTTTTTCCTATTTTGTTTTCTTTTTTTTGCTGTAACTTTAGGCATTCCTGTTTGACTTTGGAGTCCTGATACCGATTTTATCCTTCCCTACCCTGCTCAGCTATTCAAAGCAGACTTCCTGCAGGCAGAGTTAACTGAAAAATGCCATCACTAGTGGCATGTGTGGGCATGGCAGTCAACTTTGGTCTGCGCCATTGCCTTAGCTGACAGCCTTTACTTTCACCCTGACGTGCTGACTCACTTATCTAAATGGAAATTCACTTTTCAGAAGCAGATTTCTCTCTACTCTTTGGAAGTCTCACTGTGCTACTGTGTAGGAGGTCCCATCACTCTGAGATTTAAATGAGGCTAAGCAAGGCTAAAACACAGAAAGCTTAACCACTGTAACGACATGGTAGGTAGGAGCTAAGTCCTTAAGTAATAGATCAATGATTTGGGTGCAAAATGTCTAAAGATGAGAGAAGATCCTTGAAGTCATGTCTGTTAAAAAGAGGGGCATATTACTCAAATTTCTCTTTTCCAACAGGCAGGAACTCTGATTCACTTTTAGTTGAAACGATTCCTTGCCTTTAACTTCTTCCCTAATACTATATTGTCTTCTATCAATCATCAACTTTGGTAATAAATTGAATGGCAGCACCAAAGGTCAGCATCAAAACTCAGGGTCATTAATAAACCTTCAGTTTTCCATAAAACATCCTTTCAACATGAAGGATTCTGTCTAGTGCTGGTTTTCTAGACTGAGAGCAGCTGGGAGTCCATATCCTTACACAGGTGTCACTTCCAAGATCATTCCAGCTTTGTACTAGTTATTGTGAGAGTCTCAGTAAGGGTTCCAGGATTTTCTAATCTGAGCAGATAACAGAGAACCATTTGAAGATATCATCCCTTCCAGGATATGAGCTTGATTTCTTCAACAAGATGATGGAAAACCCTCTTCGAAATCACTGGTCCTGCCAGCTCATGGCACTTCCACTCCGAGAAATGATTCCTTATCTGTAATGCCCAGCCAGAAACCTGACCAAGAGGAAGCGGCAAGTGTAATGAGATCCCCTTGAACTTTGATTCTTGCCTGTTGGCTGCATCAGCAGTAGATCATTGCTTTCATGCAGGTGGCATCTGGAGTTACGATAACGAAGGCAATTGCAGTAGATCAAAAATGTTGAAGACAAATCAACTGTGTGTTTGCAGGTAAAATGCAGGACTAAGAACTCTTGTTTGCCTGCTAAATACAAAAGAAACACAATGACTCATTCCAAAGCTCAAAATGTTTAAAAGAAGTAAAAATCCCATTTGTCTCTGTCATTGTCACATAAATACATCATCACATACATGACAATTTGACAGATGAGGTTAATTAAACAACTACTGGGTACATGTTTCTGAAGGGCAGAGTTGTTTGTTTTCCAACAAAGTAAAGCATTTTCAATATATCCTACTCTAATCACCACCAAAATATTGTCATGACTTTCTTGTCTTGGATTCAGGTACACTCTATAAAAATCAAACCTTTCAATGCCAAACCATAACTGTAAAAGCATGAAGTGCAGTTGCATTTGTCCTAACCTAGAGGGAAACCTTCTATTTTCCCCACAATACTCCATATCTGGTAGATTTTGTCCACTTTGAAGTAGATTTTAACTAGGTAAATCTAGCAGCAGCCTTCAACTCTTGTCAAAAGCAGGCAAAGTCTCCTTCAGCACACCCTGGCATATATGTTTTTTATGATAGGAAACTAGCCAAATGTCATCTCTGAAGTTTCTTGTAACTCTTCTAGGGTAGGGAGAAAAAAAAAAAGGCAGCTCTTGGAACATTAACAACACAAGCAACAATAATTAATGATTGTGGTCCCTAAGCTCAGCTGGAGTTGTGAACTGGGGGCTCACACTGAGTCAAAATGTGTGTGAAGCAGCAGCTCCTGCCTTCTGCTGAGTTAAAAAATTGGCTTGAGCCAAGGAATAAAAGGAGGTTGAAAGGCATATGGGTGGCAAAACTACGGACATGGAGGGAAAGGGGCAGAAGAAAGGAGTTTGGTGACAGGAGTGGAAGCACAGCTTAATGTTGGTAAGGTCAGTAATGTGCCTGATGTCCTGTGTTATATTTTCCTGGCTTTTTATCTAGGAAAGATTGACCACTTCTAGGCTGGGCAGTATTCAGTCATGCAGTGAGCTAGTGTCCTTGATCCCAAAGGGAGTGATATAATTCAATGGCAGAAAAGGGAGACACCATGCTGTACATTCATACAAGAAAATTAAAAAGATTTGTGAGGTCTCCGATTAGCATGGGTCAAAGACCATTCCCATTCATTTTCGTGGGAATGAGAGAGTGTTGTAGTATGGACATGGCAGACTGTACCAGTGGACTCTGTGGACAGCAACCAAACTCTGCCACTGTTAAATTTAGTAGTATAAATGTAATGAGAAAGTCCAATTCTTCTTTGAAAAGATGAAGAATATGTGAACATAACTGATTGCATTATTGGAATCTTGGACTAGTGGATTCTTCCCAACGAAGGGGCTCCTGAAAGCCTATGGTCTCGAGGACAATATTTTTGACTGTCTGATTGGCTGACTAGATATTTTGCACCCTGCTTCATTAAGGGGGGAAAAAACAAAAACCTGTGCCCTGTAACCACATGATGTAAAATGCAGACTCTCAGAGGGTTCATCACTTAGCTCCTTTGTAGATTCCGTCTGCTGAAATCTGCGGGTGCTGACACTTAATCAGTAGTTGGTTCTTGCGTACTTTTGGGGAGGAATCTGCTCAGAAAAGCCCCGTTTTAATAAGGAGTTACCGCAGAAGTTGAATACAATTTTATCCGGAGGAGCTATCTGACTTGGCTTCATTACAGATTCACACATTCAATCACACCAACATCACTTTTCAAATACCATCTCTTACAAATGGATGTTGTTAACTTTCCCCGACAGTAAAGGCACAGCATGTGATTTTCATCCATCAGAGGAGGCTTAATAAATCAACCAGTACATTACAGCTTCACGCCAAGTTAGCACCTTCATCATGGAATGAAATTAGCAAAGCAAATACACTGGCTAATTGTGAAATATGCTAATTACAAGCTCAACCCGTGAAATAAGGCATGAGTGATGTGTGACGAGCTTTGTACAGAGTCGTGAACACTTGGAAATGCGACACTTAAATAAAGTCTAAAACTGCTTATGCACAGAGAAAGGAGAACAGACAGGGCTAGGGAACAGGCATGGTGGAAAAATATTTTCATAAGAAGTTTGAAACCTTTTCACTTCTGCTACCCTCCTGAGATAAAAGTCTGGGAGTAAAGAAATCGACTGATAACAGATACTGGTAATGTTTTACATCTATTTTGCACCGATCTAAATCTATTCAGTGTCATTACCGAAGAAAACTGAGTTAGCAATTTGGGACAAATTCACAAGTTGGCATAGCTTGACTTGAAATCAACAAAGTTGTGTTTTTTTCCATCAGTAGAGAATTTGTCTTTTTATCTGATGAATTCAGATTCTGCTGCTCTCCAGTTAGGCACCAACAGTTGGTCTTTGCAAAAGTCTTCATTATTTAGACTGATTAGATGATGCACATGATGGAGCATATTCCAGCCTACAGGATTCTCTGCTATTCACCTCAGCTAGTATGTAGACTCATGCTTATTTGTAATTGCCTATTTGTATTTCTATATTGCTCTGCTAAAAATATACAGTGTTTTCTCCATGTTCTCCACCTAAAGCATCTTTCTCACTCCTCGAGACAGGAAAAAAAAAGAATAAAAAAAGAAAACAGTTTTAGAGCTTAGCAAAGAGAGAAAGGACCACAGATGTGGAGGATGAAGGATTCTAGCAATGAGGTTTCCCATTTAATGCACTCCCTCTTATCTCTTTGGCTCATTCCATAAGTTCTAACAAGGTACATCAAGCATCAGACAAGAGGGTCAACAGGACTAATCTACAGTGATACAAACAGTTTTTAGTGAAACTGTCAGAGGCTTTGAAATACGGGTGCCAATGTCTAAGAAGGATGTGTTTTTAAGACTGATAATGGAATTAAACACGATTGAAAAGAAGAAAATAAATCAACAAAAAACTCTTTATTTTTAAAATTTCTTTTTGGAAGGATAGCCTCTGGACCATCCCCAGCCTCCATTGGATAGCCAAGAAGGTAGTGGATTTACAAATTCTGCTATAACCAAGTGATAGAACAAAATGTCCCTCAAATCAAACATTTCCATAAACAGTCAGTGATACTCAAGATTGAAACTAAACAGTCTGATTTTTTTATATCTCACTGGATTTGAAACATCTACAATTCACCAAAACAAAAATGAGACACTTCTTTCATCTTCTTCTGGTAACAGTGCCTTTATCTGCTGTCTGCAGCTACCCATACATTAATAAAATGGAAATGGTGAGATGACCCTTAGCATTTCAAGCTATCCAGTTTATATAATCCCCTCCTTTTTTTTCTTTCTTTCTTTTTTTTTTTTTTTACAAAGGTGTCATTCTTGCATAGCCCCTGAAAGCTTTGATGGTAAACTCTTTTTTGTCCTTTTAGCCCAAGGACTACAGGACTTGATATGGTCTTTGTCTATTGAATAGAAACCATTGCAGAATCATTGATTAGATCTTTTTCTTCAGACCACTAGAACTAGTTAACAGATACCCTCAGTGAGTGAACACTAACTTGAAAAGTGTTAACTTAGCAAATACTTGCAGTATGAAAGAAGCTATTCTCCTTTTTTTTTGTCATTACTAGTTACTTCTCAAAAATATAACCTCAGCAAAAACATGAGGATTGAGGCGTCTCTCTAAATTTGAAACACTTCAATCCTCCTGTCCCCTGATTTATGATATACGAAAAAGTACAAAAAACAAATGAACAAAAAAAAAAAAGATTGCAAATAACTCAAAATTAACCTCAGTCTTTGAATCTTGTTTTCGAAGCTCGTGGGCATGTTCTGGTTGAGGTACTGGTAGGACCATCCTCTGAGGCATGGATGCTCTATATCGGACCTGCAGTAGAGGCTTTACTAACCCAATTCTCTTGCTTATTGCTGGCCTGAATCAGTCACTAGAGTCAGGTCCACATAAGTCCAATGAGCCTGACAGGAGAATTAAGCATGAGATTTTTAATGATCTGATTAGGTGTATCTGGAGGAAGTGCGGAAAAAAGTAGGAAGATGTAAAGGTGCATAGCGTGTTTAGAGGAATGTACGTGTTCCTCAGTGACTTTTTCCTGACACTTTGCAGAAATACAGTAAGACAGCTGTCATCATAGAATATATTGGTATAAAACAGTGTAAAAAGGGACAGTACACTTACGCCCTGATTAGAAAAAAAAAATGGAGAGGGGACAGAAAATGAAAAATCAAGCTCTTTGTTACTGAAAGTGAATTGTGAGAAAGTTTGGAAAGCTGCCTCCACTCAGCTTTAGGAATTAGTTTTGAATTAGTTGGAAGTATTTTCATTCAGGCTGCAATCCAGCCCAAAGACCACCTGCTGTGAAATAAAGGAGCACAGACCAGCGGTTATTATAGCAATAGCCATAAGTTTATTGCTTATTGGTACTAAACTTAAATCTTAGTAATTTTGAATTACTGAGTTAGCTTAGATTTATGGAGATGCAGGATCATTTAGAACTGCAGTCATTCCAGAAGCATATATTATCTAAACCAATTTTCTTATAGTGATGCAATTGCAATACCATAGTTACGGTTGTACCAGCATTTCCATTATAAACTCCTATTTTCAGGGTTTTATAATTTGACCATAAAAATTCACTCCTTGTTGAAACTTTGCACGCAAGGTCTGAAATGAAGACTTTTTTTTTTCAAAATTAAAAAAAGAAAATTTTATCTGTTCAGCCATTTCTAATGTTCTAACTCTGCAAACAACAAAAACAACAAAACAGAAGTTGTCTGATGCCCTTCATTCACTTTGCAAAACTTAGATGGGACTTTTTTTGGTAATAAGAAGATGGCAAATTATTACAGTGGTGTGACAAGGAGGGAAACAAAGCATAAATATCACTGACAACACGGGAAGGAAGAGCATGCTTCTGTGTAACTTTTCTTAAGTGCTTGGAACATATTTAATGTGTTAACAATTAAAAGCAGCTTTCTCATCACTCTGAGCTCAAAATCAATGTCTTAGGTTTGGGAAAGCTTGGGTTATTTAAGTGGTTAGCTTGGTGCCATGAGTATTTCGGAAAGACCTCCTCTGAACTGTATTTGCTTGTTTGAAAATTTTACTCTAAAATATTATGCTTCTTCCAATAAGAATTCCCACAAATTCATCGAACAAAACTATTCATATTTATCTAAATAAGTGCATAAACAGAGTCAGCTAATTTTAGTCCTGTTTTACCTATTGGTGTTTTTTCATAAATCAGTTCTTCTGATATATTAGCTTAATCTGATTATTTTGAATGCACTCCTCTATCCACTAGAAGGCATACCTCACATTCAGATTAGCATATGGACAAACCATGTTCCTTATCCAGGAACATGATTAAAAGTGCATTTTTTCCATCTGATCTTACAATAATACAGATAAGGGCTGACATTTCGGTCAAAAGAAAAAAATACTAATTTTGGCTTTAACATTAAATGAAACTAGCAATCATTATTTTGCCTCTGGCTGCTAATTATTACTGTACAGTACTTCAGAAATACTTAAAGCCACAAAGCGATCAAACCTACAGCAGAGTGTGCAAAGTCATACAGTTGGGCAAAACACCTGCAATGCAATTGTTGGGGCAAAACCTTCTTTTACTTTAGCTGAAACTCAGATTCTGTAAAATCACCTCTCTTTAAGTAGCTCCTTGAATGGTGAGATAGACTTTTATTTTTGTTTATTTGTCCTGTGGTTAATAGGCCATCAAAATGGAAAGATCTGGACTAACTTTAGAAAAAGCACTTGTTACTCCTTTTGCTTGAGGAGTTGATCCTATACTCAAGGAATTCAATGAAAAAACACCTACTGAATGTAAAAAAAATGTGATTAGATGAAAAATAATAATAAAAACCCACAGTGGGTTATATTCCCCAAAGTCTGAAGCTTGATATAATTTTAAAAGTGTAAATGGTGCAATTCTACATTAAACATAAAATTTTGCATATACCTATTGGATTCTTAAAATAAAACATTTATTGTGTTCTGAATAGGAATAGGAGTACCAGAATGGCGAATTATGACTGGGTATCAGCATAAGATTTAAGCAAAAAAATGCCCATTTATAGTAAATTGATGCAAAACATAGTTAACTAATATAGAAAATATTAAGATTCTTTTTGTATTACTGATATGAATGAATCTATGAAAAAGTATTTAAACTGACCACTTCTAGTCACTCTAGTAGTAACTCTAACTATGAAGAAAGCTCATAAAATACTTAATTTGTATAAAAAACTAGAGCTCACATTAGAATTTATTTCTACTGGCAGTTGAATATTTAACCTCAGACATTTAAAGCTACATGTTAGACAAGCAATTTGTAGAGCCTACAGTTGACTGTGTACTCCTAGCATGTGTCAAAGCCAAGCTCAGATTTAAGCCAGAAAGGAGGTTTTGCAAGACAAATCTTCGCATTTCAGCCAGTCTTGAAAAGTGCTGGCAAATTGTTTGATACTGTGAAAGAATAGCAGATAATCCTCCACTTATAGACATATTTTGAGTGATGGTTAAAGGTAGGTGTATTCTTAATATGATTATTTTATGAAATTTTTTGTTTTGTTTTGTAGACTTAAACATGTGACTTTAGTTAAACAAATTTGGGAACTTTGGCTAATCTGCTAATCTGCTAACAAGGCTAATCTAAGTAGGAATTATTTCTTACATTATGATTTTTCTCTTAAAATAGAAAAGACCAACACAATGTAAGACTGTGAGCCTTCCTATTTTACCTATACAAAATCAAGGTATTGAAGAAGTATGAGCTGAAGGTCAACATTTTGGATACAGAGAACAAATTTTACATCCTACACTGTAGCTTCAGCAATAGCTTGTGACTCCACCATATTATGTGACACCTCCGTGGATACCCAGAAGTGATTATGCTCAGTGGGTGGCATTGGTCTCTGCTGTTCTAAGTCCATATAAAGTATATTGAACATTTAAGACTGCATGGAGCTTCTTTATGCACTCTTCTGATGGGAATAAGACTGAGACGAATGACTCAAAAGTAGAAGTGGTGGTAAATAGAGCCTCTAAACCATGATGATTTAAAATTTTCACACATTTTTCCAGTTCTCATACAAGATGAGAGAGTGAAATAACAAACATTTTCACTAGACAAAATAAAATGAAACATATACTCTTTTGGATTGGGTCAAATACAATGTTTGTTTTCATCATTTTCATAGATTTTGTTTCAAAACCAGATTTCTTATGCATTTTCAAGTGGCAAATAAAGTCATAGTTTGGAATGCTATTGGGATAGATAAATGATTCACATTTATCCTTTCCTGCCCACCATAAAATTGTTTATGAAAAAAAAGTTGTATTCTGATATTTTACTGAGAAAAAAAGGGATAGAAAATAAAAGTCCATGGTTTTTACAGTTTCTGAACAGTGTCATTAAAAATATGTATCTTCTGAAAATGGTGGGGGGAAGTGTGTGGATCCCAGGAAACTATTTTTATGTTGCCTGTACCTGGAAGTAACACACTGTTTTGGTTTTGCCATTGGCGGTGAGAGGACTCTGATTTTTCAGAAATTAACTTAGCCCTCATTTCCTTATACTCCTTATACTCCTAAATTTACCAGCTGCCTACCTCCTACATGGGAGATAAATCTAAATACATTTCTTGTCTCTGAGCAAAATCAGAGTTGGATGCCTATGAGATCATTCCTTATAGATCTGCTGTCTTTTTTTCTTGACTTCTACACTGGGCAAGAATGATTTATTTTTTATTTTCTTACCTTTAAAAGTATTACTCCAAAGTCTTTTACTCACAAAGCTGCGTTAAAAAATGTCTGAAAATATTGGTGAAGCCAACCATATTTATCAGTTAGAAAGCTACCAAACTTACTTAATACAAGGCAAAATAGTGTATCAATTGCACAGAGATATAGTGGGCCCTTGTGGGGAGAGACCTGTGTTTACATTAAGTGTTGAATCAATATTTGTAAATAAAATAGGCCTGGACCTTTTAGTTGAAGGAGGTGGCGTGGAGTGTTAGTTAGCACCAGCCAAAGACGTGTTGGTAAACTTGCTAATGAATAAAGATGATGGAAGATCGTGCTCAGGACTACGCCTTGGTGCCAGTTTCTTTATTAGGACAGATGCAGTTGGGGAAATGGGTTTGTTCTCTTCTCAGTGTTTTAGAAAGAAAGACAAACTTAGGGAAAAATACTTCACTTGATTGTATCCTTTGCCTCATTTTGCAAAGATCCTCCAGATCTGCTGATGAAAAATGCTATATGCCAGAAATTGTTTTTTGTTCCCATTATGCTTCTGTGATTTGAAAGGGCAATGAAATTAGATCACACGGACATTTCTAGGGAATGAATTGACCATAAATGATTTTGGCAGCATTCACTATAATATGGAATTATTGGTATGATTAGGGCCAATAAAGTTGGAACAAGTCTGGTTCTTCCAGCCAAAAATGTGGTTTGCTGGCAGAGAAAAAAGTGACCAGACTTCTGCCAGATCCTATATGCACAGCTGTATAGGTTACGTGCCTTTGCTGTTCCATCTGTAAAATGGGTCCGCAAATTCAATACTTCATGACTGGGCTGAGGTAGAAAGGGAATTCATTAGGAAAAAAAATAAAAAGAAGTTCTATATCAAAGAATAAGTGATTCAAATTCATTTTGTCAGTTTATTTTCATTTCTTTTCCTTTTCTTTTGTACATAACTGTCAGATACAAACTGCCATTATTATTATTATTATTATTATTAGTGTTATTATTGTAGGAATTAAAAATCTTTGCTGTAATCCAGAACTCTCTTGAGACACAAAACGTCCTGTAGAGAAAGAATTATTTAGTCTGATTGCAACCTTCTAAGGAGTTCAGACAAAGCACTTCCAGATAATGATGTACTTTGCCTTAGATAACTATTTTAGGAAAGCATCAAGCATTTCGGAAGTTGCTGCCCCTCTCTCCATTCTTTCTCTCTCTTTCTCTCTCTGCTAACTAGAAAGATGTCTAGATGACTATGGACATTTTCTTCCCCCTTCACCCATTGAGAGCTAAAGGTGAAGACAAAAATGACCCAAAAATGTGTTGAGGGAAGTTTACAGAGATCAGAGGAAATCAGAAAAAGAAAATTATGGATACTAGGAAATAAACAACACAGTTTCAAGAAAATCAGCTTGGATTTTTTTGATCACCTTTTCATAAAGAGACTGACAGAAAAATAAAGATGACTCTGGGAAGCTGATTCTGAGATATGACCAAAATGAATAATATCAAGTTGATTTCATCTTGTTCAAGGTTTAGAACCTCCTACAGTATTCAAACTAGGTAGAGTAAGAGGAGATTTTCCCGAGAAGATGTACATATCTTCCGAACAAAACTTACATGTAATATTAGCTTTCTTTGTTCAGATGCTAATCTCAATGAGCAGTCAAATTAATGGGGAACATGAATGAGAAAACTCAGTGCAAGAAAGTCATACACCTTATTCATTTATAAGTGATCTTGTGCTGTAATTATGTAATTATGTGCTTCCTGAGGCACAGACCCAATTCAATTTCATAGGAAGTGCTCTCTTTTGCTGTACTGAATCTACCTCAAAGATAGAGCTTTACATTTCATTTCTTCCAGAAAATAATAAAAATTATAGCCAACATTTTGACGAGTTCTGTGTTGGGTGTGCGTTGAGTTCAATATAACATCCCTCGTGGTTGCAAAGTCAGGCCAGTGCTTCACTCTTTGCATTGTTGTACATATGTTGTACATGTATGTAGTACATAACTATAATTAGCATTTATTTTAAAAAGTTTAGCCTTGCTGATATTTTCCCTTATTCAGTGACAATTTGTCCTCTTCATCCATTCTATCAATGTGAGTAGAAGCATTTCTTTACCATAACCCGTACGGGTGCCACTGCTTTGTCTGCTGAAATCTATATCCAACCAAAGGCACTGCAGGGTCTCCATTTGAGATTCTCTTCACTCTGATTCTGTGTCTTTTTTTCCTCTTTTTTTTTCTCCCCCATAAATTTAGATTCAGAAATCCCTGCCCAGTAGGAGAGGGAGGGAAAGACTCATGCGGGTCATTTGCATATTTTAACAGACGGAGCCCGTTTTACCGTGCAGCTGTCAATGCAGAAGAAATATTCTTTGGGGTAAAGCAGTAAGTTAGACAAAAAAAGTCTATGAAGACTTCCATCTCCTCCATTCCTGCCTCTTTCACCAATGGGGATAGAAGAAATCATCATGATATAAGATTATCAATCCTACCATATTCAGAAGAACAGATATCCCCAGTGGTTTCTGGAAAACTCAGCTCCCCCAGCTACTAAAATCTCTTCTATTTTAATAACTCCAAGAACAGATGTGTATGCTCTGCAACTGCTTGGATTTTGCTAATCAAGCAGATTGAATTAGATTTTGCACTAGACAAAATGAAAAGTTTCTAGCTCAATGGTCAGTGATGGCATCTGCTGCAGTAACCTCAATATATCCTTTCTGAAGAAAAAATCAATGGTAGAATTAAATTAAATTCTGTTTGCTCTAAAATTAGGCATTTGCTTTCCTAAGCAATGACTGGAAAGAGGAAAGAAATGATAAGTTCTTTCTTGAAGGTGGTAGGCTGAAAACACTTATCTCAGTAATTCTAGTAATCTAAAAATAAAATATACAAGAACATATTACTTAATTTAAAGCACTAATGTTGGAGATCGAAATACCAGGCTGAATATGTGGGCTGTTTCATTAGTCAGTGGAAAGAAATAGCCACTCCAACAGTTATTCATTACATCATAATATCTAATATCTAAAATAAGTAGAATGTTCTCGTAGAGCTGCCCCTTTATATTAAAGGAGAGGGAATCTAGATGATTAGCTTAAACTGAGTGCACAACTTTCAGATGGCTAAAAATGGTTATGATAAATCCAAGATTATCTGGATTTTCAGAGCTGAACATCCTTCCAGTCTCTTAGTAATGGATCTCCGTGCTTAAATAGCTTTTTTCTTTTTTTCTTCTTTTTCTTTTTTTTTTTTTTTTCTTTTTCAGAAAACTTCTCTGTTTCTAAAATAATATAGATATATATATATACATATATAGGTTTCTTCTCCTGACCAGAGAGACTTGCTATGCATTTGTGTATTTGATTAAACTGTGTCCAAAGTAGCTGATCAGGTTGGAAGCAGCTATAGGGTCAAAGGCAGCAGTACCAGCAGCCTGACAGTAAAAATGTGGATGCATGAGTGGAGGGGCATTAGAAATATTTTGTACATTATGAAACTTGGGTAGATGACAGGGAGTCATCACCTCCTCCTCTCCACATACTTGAATAATCTTGAATTCTGGCTAGTGCTGCCGTACGTTTGACCCAGAGCACATTTTTTGATACGAGTAGCTTTAATTTGGGCACTGCTCCCATTTTAGTCACACTGATAAACTTGCAGAGCTGCATTTTCCAATATGCTTATTGTTAGGGCATAATCCAATCCCTTTATATGTTTCGCTCCTCATTTCAAAATGTCATGTCTCTTTTTTTTTCCCCCCCCATTTATTTTGTGTTTGTGAGTTATGCCCAACAATACTGCCCACATATTTTAAAAGCGGCAACAGAAGGAGTTATTTGCAAGAAGACTTGAAGCACCATCAAGGACACCTGCTTGCAGGATTGTATTAAATTCAGATCAGCCAACATTACAGTGTATTTCAGCATCGGAATCAGCCAAAAATATGTCCTTAGCCGTGCTATTTTCATTATTCAGACCTTCACCCAAAATCTGTGTAACTGCCTCTTAATTTAATTTTCACACTTGCCTGTCTCTATAACTAGCTTCAGTGCTGTGCTGTATATTTTAAATACAAGGAACTGTTTCAGGTAGAAGAATTCTCCCTGAAGTCACTCGCATCCTCCTTAAATTCAGTCCACAGTCTCTCGGTCCCACACTTGCAGTGGGGGGCACCTGTCATCTTTTTCATCGTCTCAAGCTGTGCCCTAGATTCTGCGCCCCCTTCCCTCCCAGCGTATAGGGTACGCGCGAGTGTGTCTTCTTTTCCCACTGAATTTTTTATTCGATAAATAAATAAAACTTTCCTGAAGTTGCTAAGGTCTCAGAGGTGCAGGAACTTGCAATATGGGGAAGAAGCGAAAAAAAGAAGTTCAAAGACAGCCAGGCAGGGTAGAAAATGGAAGATCAGTTCCATGAGACATGACGAGGAAATTGAGCTGGTCTGGATTAACAGCAGAGGAAGAGATGGGAAGTATTAATAAACTCCAAATGAATATAATTCTAATCTAAGGCATTCAGGCCCAAAACATCTGGATTTACTGCAGCACCTGGGATGAGGGGCAAGTGTGTAGGGGGTTCAGCAAACTTTCCCTGATAGGGAAATACGAATTTCCAGTAAGGAAACAATTAACAATCCCACATTAAAGCAGCACTTCCCTTCTAATAAGAGACAGTTGTACTGGGCTCTACTATGTCTTAATTCATAGACTAGGCTTTACTAATATGTTAGGCATAGCATGTAGACCAATTCTGGTCTGTGCTAAACTAGCTAGACTGAAACCCAGGGTTTTTTGGAGTGCATTGTCTACCCTTTATCTAATCTCATTTCTTATAGCCATTTCAAAAGTTCTGTATGATGCTGGTCTTCATATCACGACTTCCTGGCCTCCATCTCAACCCCTAACCGAACTTGTTCACACCAACATCTTCTGTGTGTTTCTCTCTCAGGAGCAATCTAGGTGTCTCAGGGGCAGAAAAAAGTAACTTTCAGATGGTTCTCACCAAAGAGATTCCACCAGATAAATTTCAGGCTTCATCTAAATGAGAGGTAACCAAAAAAGGGCAACCCGACCTACCCTGCTCTGAACGGTCTTTCCTCTACAGCTTTCTGTCTGGAGCACGGATTTCAGCTTTCTTTATTTCATAAAATGCTTATTCCCCAAAATCCAAGTATTCCGTCCAAACCCCTTTGAGATTACGAAGGCGCAGCAGAGCTTGAGACAGAGAGAGGTTCCCATTCAAGTAATCTTGGATCCACAGACAGAGAAGCCAAGGTGATCTCCCCAAAACATGGATTAAAGGACCAAAGAAGGGGCTCTGACTGGGACAGCTGGATGCTCACTTGAGTTTCAGGAGCAAATTGAAAATATGTTTTTTTTTGTGAAATGAAAATGTTTCAAGACTCCATTTCAGTGGCTAAACTTGACATTTTTAATTTTCATTCTGAGTCAGAGCAACGCATTTTTGAATGTTTAAGAATATCCCATGCAGTAAAAGTCCAAGTCTTACCAATATTGCTGCTGCAATATTTTTTTTTCTGTCTTCAGGCTGATAAAAAAAAAATCAATGTGTTTGTTGTTAGTATTTTGATTAAGGGCCAAAAATGCGTATTTCACATGTATTTCTTCATGAAATAGCTCATACTGATTTTTGTAAGAAATCACTGCCAAAGTGCTGGTTGAAGTTTGTTTTTCCATGCTTTCAGCACTAGACGATTACCTGAATTAAATTATATCTATTTCTCTTGGGCAGGAAATCTATGCGAGTCACTCAGGGAGAATCTGTGTGTATCACCAGCTCCCTCTTGCTCATTCAGTTCCTGAGACCTGAAAGATGTTCTTGTTCTTTTGTTGGTGCTTCTCACGCCTTTCTTAGGAAATGGAACATAGGAGTCCCTGCAGCTTTGCTAAGAAAGCAAGTTTTAGGGTTTTGCTTTAAAATGACCCAGTTCGTTGAAAACTAGACTAGAACGGAAGAGCCCCGGCTTCTATCACAGACACTGTGCTCACCTGTGGGGGGAAGCACATAAGCTTTAGGTAATACCCATCACCTCACTTGTTTTTTTACTGATTAAAATAGGAGGGTCTTTGGAGTATGAGCTTCTGGTACAATGGCAAACAGTGGAGCTAGAGCTCATGTTCTTGAGATGTTTTTACAGTATGAATAATAAATAATAGGGGAGTTATTAGAGTTAGAGTATGAGGCTCATCTAATTCCCTGCAAAAGGGAATTAGATCTGCTGGGAAAACAAACAAACAGACACACAAGCAAACAAACAGACAAACAGTTGAAGCCAAAGGGCCACAGGAAACCTCTGTGACCTGCAGCTGCTTCCACACTTCCAGCTCACGCAAAATTATCTTTCCCACGCTCCATATGACAATTTCCCTGATGAGATTTCAAAGTCCGCTGCCTTTGACAGGTATTTAATTTTTTGAATGATTCTTTTACATCCATTGTAACTCCATTCAACTCACAGGGGAATGGAGGAAAAATAAACAAACAACAATAATCAGTGAGAGAGAGGGTAAGAAGTTAAAAAAGAAGACAAGACAAACAAACCCATCAAAATGATAATTGGTGCTAACTTATCATTTGCTTGCTCTTTTCCAGTTTAACTGCTGCAGCAGCTCCTCTCTCCTCTTCCACTCTGCCCTAGCTCCCAAATGGTATCAATTATCTGCAAATCTCGCAGGGCCTGCGCCATCTGAATAACAATTCATTAACCTTCACTTTCCTCCTGCTGATTAACTCGCCCCCACCACCTCCCCGATGTATGAGACAGCGTGTCGGAAATTCAGCCAAACTTTTTAATTATGCAAATAATACAATACTTGGAGATAATTATTTAGCCCAGGACTCAGGCTGCATAGACTTATGCTCCACTCTCATAGGCTTTTTAGGCTTTCTTCTTATTATCTTAGTTGCAAGGAGAATGAAGGATTTCCAGCTTCACTCTGTGTAGGTGGCCACTCGGTGAAACTGCACAAATGGGCCATGGTTTGAGCAGATAGGTCAATGCAGAGATCACAAAGAGCTAATATCTCTCTCTCAGCCTGTTGACTTTCCAAAGGGTCTCCAGACAAACCCAAGTGCATCCAAGTGCTTGTATTATAGGGCTGAATTTTAAATCTCCTTGCATCGGCTAGGACCTAAGTGGAATATTTCAAAATTTTTAATTGATATAGAATTGCTTACCTTTTTGTCAGTCAAAATCAATTCCTATTCCACCAAAGATTAACATTGCGTAAGTTAGTAATTAATTACAAGTTTCAACCTTCAAAATTCAACTTTTTGACAAAATTAAGTTAAATAAAAGAGAAATTGATTATTGAATTTTATTTTGTACATTCAGATACACATAATTCCCCCAGAGCAAACTCAGAAATTCCAGGATGGATTTGGTTCAAATTCTTTAGTGTGCTTTTTGACGTGGGGGACTGTTTCCATTACGGAAAGGGTTAGATTCTGGTATATGATATTTTGAACCTAGGTCTGCTCATGATTCACCTTATGGCCAAATTTCACAGGTTTGTTTAGGCATCAGCACAAGTGGTCTTGTTGCCATTTTAGCTTAGGCTGGGCTACTGAGTTCCTTTACCATAACGATAGAGACAGTAGGGCTTTATAAATAATTTTAAATTCTATGAACTGAAGTACCTGCAGAATTAAAGATCACTTTGACAATCCCAAGTTTTACCTCTGCTACTCATATCTAACACTGTATTTGCACTGTGGAAAAGATAATTGATTCAGTCTGGTAATCAGCCTCAAATATAGTAACATAAGCAAATCTTAGTGACATTAAACTATGCCATATTCAGGAAAGAAGAGATTCCTCTGAGAATTTTTTTACATGGCCTATTTTTCAAGTTTTTAATTTCATTCTCAGAGGCAGCTAACTTTTATGTAGTCAGCATCTTTATTTTTTGTTAGAATTTTTAGAAATCTTTGAAATTTAAGGCACATTTACATGGATTTCATGGTACAGAATGTAAAACGAAACAAATCCACATTCTTAGAATGCTTTGGTGTTAGGTCATGAAATCACTTTTGAATAACAAATTGCAACATTATGGCATTATATTTTCTGGTAACTGTTAGTTTTTTTGCTATTTTAAAGCAGATGAATGTCTTTTTCTCCGTTTGGTAAATGCTAAAATGAAGGTATAGAAAAGATAAGTTCCTACTCTGAAGATTTTGTTTTAGTTCAATAGTTGAATTCAATCCACAAATGGACTTTGAAGTTCATTTGAACTGCGTTTGAACTACTCATCCCACAATGCTGGACAGCTTAGCACATAAAATCACATCATTTCACAGCATCTGAACTCCCAGATCCCTCTTGTCTTCAGACTGCATCCACTGGGACACTGAAACAAGTACAAATAAAGCAAAATATATAAATATTCATACAAATAAGAACCTTGGCTATGGATTCATTAATTCTTCTTCTCATTAAACTTTCTGACTGTCTGTATAGACTGTTTCTTTCTCCATCTGAGTTTCTTACGCTTAGGTGCTTGCTGTTTTCTTATGTTATATAGACACTTAAACTGAGGCTGTCCACGCAGCTGTGGGAGCGAACTGTGACAATATCAAGACCAAACTCACCCTATAGATTAAATTCCGTAACTCATTTAAGCATCTGCTACTTAAAGAAACGACCTAATTCTCTGAGCACCTTTTGCCATTAAGATAAGTCTACCTTTATGTTCACTTTAGTTCTACCTGTGCTCTGCAGTGTGAATTTTTGTGAGTGGTATTGGGCAAACTATTAAAATTTGGATTCCCAAAATTAGCCATATAGGACAATACACAAATAGTGTTATTTTAGAGTAACCCTTTGCTTGCGTAGGGACTATTTCTGTCCTTTTCAGTGGACATAAATTGACAGGCATTTAATGATACATGGAATTTGGATTAGGAAGTTAAATGAAAAATATTTGATCTGAATTAAATGTTAAGGACACAACATCAGGCCTATTTAAGTATTTCAATGACATGCAGGGAATGGATTCAGACTACCAAGGGTTAGAGAAAGTACCCACTGAGTATCTTCTTTCAAGAGAGTAGGAAAGCAGCAAGTGGGAGAATCTTTAGTAACTGAGAGCAGTGAAGGTTTGATTTTGTTATCAGATGAGAGATGTCCATGTAACTAACTGATACCTGGTGGCATCAGTGATTCACAGGCAAAAAGCTAGTAACGAAGCTGTAATACACTGTCCTGAAGGTCTCCATACCCCAATGTGCACATTTCTCCTCCTGTTTTTCCTACTGAAGCAGAGACGTATGCAGGACTCTTCCAGACTAGTTCTTCACTGTTATTGTCTCATGTGGACCAAATGATTCAGGTGCTGTTGGACACAACTGTGTTCACCCAAAACAAAATTAAAGTGTCCCATGATACTCCCATGTCATTTTTAGAAGACATTAATTATGCTGATTGCCCTTTTGTTTGTACCAACCAATATTCACTTTAGGATTTTCCATGTTATTTACAGCTGGAATAAGGTTTCCAGGTAAGACTGCTGACGCTGTTTGTCTATCCAGCTGGGCTGACCTTCAAAACCAAAGTTGGGGAAAGACTCAGTTAATATATGTCTACAAACTTGTAACTTGATTTTTATATAAGTGCTAAGCTAAGTCTGTTTAATTGATTTTCCACATTGTACACTGAGAAATAGGATTTTTATGGCTCTTGAATAATTCAGAACTTTGATTCCTAAGGCAAAAAAAATGGGCAAGGAATAAAAGCATAATTATCATTGTAGCAGAGGTCAAAAGGACAAGCTGGCCATAAGTTCATAATGTGTTGGTGCACTCAGGCTTGTTGTGGACTGTGGAATATTACCTTGTCGAAATCTTATTACTTAAGGAAAAAAAAAAAAAAAAAAAGGCACACAGGCAGTTAGCTGCAAAAGAAATGGAGGAAGTGTTAATTTTTAAGCAAGTTTGACAAAGATTGAGTTTCATATGACAAATACTGTCAGCAAGACAGGATTCTGTCAGTGGAAGAAGTTTAAACATTAACAATTTCTGTCAGGCTGTTGACACAACCACGGCAGACATTTCCCAAGATGCCGAGATGACTGCTGGCATTTGTCAACAATCCTGTCACGGTGACAGCAATAAGACCATGTCTGGAAATGTGACAGTTTTGGCTCCGTGCTCCCCTGAGCATTGGCCCAGGTGTTCAGAGAAAGTGTGGGAAAAACCCGTATTTCTGCATTGTCATTCGAAGGCGGCAAAACACGGGAGGAAAATGAGCTGTCACTCCAATTCCCGTGGTGCCTTGCTGCTTAGCATAACTCTACGCCGCGGCCCAGGGTCCACTGGTCCATACGCTGACAGATAATTAAGAAAGCAGCAGCTTTTTCTAGACGGCTCTTCCCCGCGATTTGCATTTTAGCCAGAGGCGACCAGTTATAAAAAAAACATGATGGAAAGATGGTAAGAAGCCAATTAGATGGATGGATGGCTGACTGACAGCTCTCTGGTATTACTACTCCAGATTTCATTGTATGTAGCCTGGCAGTTTTCAACAGGAACCAACTTCTGCAGGTTCGTGGAGCTGTTAAATGAAGGGCTATATATAGAAAGCAATGGTTTTGCAGAATTTTATTTTCTTTTTAGCGTTTCTTTTTTTTTTCCTGAAATAAACCTATATTATTTCCATCATATCGTAAGCCCAACAATATTTTTTAATTAATCACCCCTTGCACAGCAACTCTGAAGTCTATTAAAAATTCTGGAAGAATTTGTATCAAAATAGCTCTGTCAATAGGGGAAGGGTTAAAAAGTGAGATATAAGATAAACTGTGACACTTTGCAGCGTAGCAGAGGTGAAGTCGTTTCGTAATTAGGGTTTCTAAGCAACTAGTCTGATTTTTAACATAATTAAATGACACCGATTCATTTGAAGGAATAAAGGATAGTCTGAAATTTCTCATTGTGCCCAGAGAATCTGTTCTGAATGGATGTTTTGTGTCTTCTGTTTTTTTTTTTTTTTGCTGTTGTTGTGGTTTTTGCTGATGTTTTTCCCAGAGAGAAAAGATTGTTTTGCACAGGACCTAACAGTTTTTAAATATGAAATAGTTTGTAAATTGCTACATTTCAGCTCATCCGTTCAGCTCCAGCAGCCGGTAGCCAATCAGAAATATTCCTCAGTGTTAGTGCCTTGTGGCTGTAACTCACTAGAAAATTCAAACAGTAGCGGGGCTTTTGTTTCACTTTTGTGTTTTGTTTGTTTGTTTTTTTCGTTTGGCTTTTTTCTTTTTTTTTATAATACCAGGTTTAACAAAGCAACACAGCAATTGCAGTTGCAAAACTGCAACTGAAATGGGATGAATAATAGTCTTCAACAACATAAGAAGTTCCTCTGTTTTCCACAGATCCTGAAAGTTTATCCGATGCTGGCAATTATCTCCTGATTAATGGTTGGTTGTTTTAGTGAAGTTCCCTGCAAACAGATGCTTCAAGGAATATGACTTACTCTGTTGAGCGCAAGTCATCCAAAATGTTGGGTGCTCAGACAGCTGAAAAAGTTGCTCCTTTTGTTGAGCGCAAGTCATCCAAAATGTTGGGTGCTCAGACAGCTGAAAAAGTTGCTCCTTTCTTTTGCGTACCAAAATATAACAAAAGCAAAGCAAGCACATTGGAATCTCCTTGTGCAAAGCTGGATTAGATTTTTTTTCTTTCGTTGAAAAAAATATAATGAAAATACAAATTAAAGTTATAGCCTAGTAAAGGTAAAGGCCAAGCTCTGTTAAAAATATGTTAAGCAGTAGGATGTGTTTAGGGTTTCCCACTGGAGCAAGCGAACTCTCAGGTTAATAAAATGGAGTTACTGATATTTTTTCTGCAGGGAAGCACAGGAAGAGCTATGCTCAGAGCTAGTAGAGTTGCAGCAGGTTGCTTCTGCTGGAAGAATCTTCTCATCTTCGTCGTCTGATTTACCTTAGGACTTCATTCTTCACCAGAACCCCCTTATCAATGATCTAGGGGCAGCCTTAACCATGGGCTGGAAGATGTGGTGTGAACATCCTGGGAAAACCCTTACACTGGTATCACCACAGCTTGTAGCCCTTGCCAGAAGTTGCTGCTTCGTCTTTATCTCCTTTTTATCATCTCACTACACAGGTTCCTCCCACGTGAAACTTCTATTACATCTACCATAATAGATATAAAATTGTCTTAGGACAATTCTATAGAAGACTTTTATTATTTCTGGAAATCTCTTTTTCTGTGATACTTTCTCCATCATGACATCTAGCCATTGTCATACTAGTGATATTCCTGGTACACCACAAATTTAGCCCCAAAATATCATTGCTAGCAGACTGGAGTCTAAACTATTGTTACAAATGTGGTTCTGAATAAATTTTGTCATTTCTTTCAGTCCTTGAAGGACCAGATAAAGTTTGTATATACCAAACTTTATGTACCTAGAAAACCACTAATAAAGTCTCGATAAAGCTTATGTATTGGAATTGTGATTAAGGAATCAGGAAATTCTGTATGGTTGAGGAATAGCTCATTCTTCAGCTGACTTGAATCTAAAACTTTGAAACCTTCCCCCATGAGAAACTATAAAATAAATCTAAGTTAATATTCATAAATTCTGTTAATGACTTGCCAGGTTTGTTCCACATATGAGCATAGATATAAAAATAATACTCATGACCAACTCTTAGCTGAGCTTATCATCTGCTGGTGGGATGGCAAAGATAGCTCAGGTCAGAAATATTTACAAATAAGCCAAAAAAGGCTGCAAATCCTATATCTTCCAGGTGGCTTTAAATATAGTTTTCTGTATTAGACTTATGGCTACATTCATGTGTTTCAAAATATTACCTTTTCATTTGACTATTCACTACATGAAAATTATATTTATTCCTCTAAGTCCTCAAAATACTCATATAATAACAAAATAAAATTAATGTAATATTCATTTCTATGGTAGAGAATGGAGATATAATTAAGGCAAAATATACACAACTCTAAACACATGAAATTAGTGTAAGTGATTGCCAAAGCATTTTCCCAGTATTTATAAATCTGAATGCTCATTCATTTCAATAACTGTTTTATTTGCAATTTGGTAAATATATGCTGATTTCATTTGAATTTCAAGAGATCTAATTGTTATATCTCACTGATAAGAAAATCCACATGAAAATAAAGTAATTGTTTGGCTTGCTGCTACTCAAAAAGAAAGAAAGAAAAAGGTAACACATTTCTGTACTTCTTTCCATCCTGCAGCATCCTTAAAAAATGGGTAAATTTAACATTGAGAAAATTGTTTGCTTGAGCTGTTTACTATATTGCAGTTGGGTTTTTGAAAATGGGAGGACAGAGAGTTAACTGCTACTATAGGCATTTCTTGACAGAATGGCATGGATAATTTTGTGATCCATTAAGATTTCAATGATGATTTCAATGTGCCGGACAATGGCCATCCAATTTGTAATGTGACTATGAAACCTGCAGTTACTCTTACTAACAAGTGTTTAGGAACATTTATGATGAAAATCTTCTCATCTACTTTTAACTATGCACAAATTAGGCAGATTATATATGGTGATTAGATGGGAATCTTCTAACCCAAGGTTGACAGAGAAAAGCAGGTTAATCCATTATTTCCTAAGACCCAACATCTGGAAAAGTCAAACATTTCTATTCATAAGCTATAGGAGAAAGCTAAATCTCTCTTTGAAAGTAATCACTATTTGGAGGGGCTTAAGTTGACAGAATGTGTAGCAACCCACCTCTGTAAATGTCTGTGCTTTATGTTTTAGGTCTTATTCTGCCCATTGACCTTATCCAAAACTAAGAGTCCTTTGTATATTGTTGCATGATAAATCACTTTGAGGAGAAGTGTTCCTAAGAACAGAAGTTCCTAAGGTGTCTATTTTTTCCAAACAACCATCTCCCAAGATTAATGCATTATATAGTGTGTGTTATATATGTATATATATGATATAATATATATTATATGAATATACTATAGCAATGTTTTATGTCTTCTTTCTTTTCTTCAATCCTTCAAGCTATGGATACGGACTACTAGTATGAGGATATGGACTACTAGGATATGGACTACTATAGATATGGACTACTACTTTATTTTTATATAGGAGCACATAATTCATCTTGACTATTTGATGTCCTGTTCTCTCACATCAGCGATTAAAAGTTTTTGTATGAGATAAAGGGAGAACATTCTGAATGTATTGTATAATGCATTGCAATTATTATAATTTGCAATTATTATAAATTGCTGAAGTAAAAATAGCACTGAAACCAAATATAGACAGGATCCTTGAGGAGGAACATTTTTTATCAAGGTCTTGAAGCAAACACAAACATCATTTAATGTTATATAATAGATGGATGCACTGAACATGACAAAACATCCTCCATCCAAAGCTTCTCCATTCAGATCAACCCAAACACCACAGATAAAAGCAATTCTTAAAGCAGAATTTAAAGCAGAATAACGATCTCTCGTTAGAAATATTAGAGTAGGTCTTGAAGTTTGACTATGAAACAAAATAAAGCAAAACAAAGCAAAACTCTTCATTCCCTAGTGGTCTGGAGTGCAGGTTCAAAATCAGAGAGCAGAACAGCAAAAAAAGTCTGATCACGCAGGGTTTTAAACAGAAAAAAAAATTATAAGGAGTCCCTAATTGGAGGACCAGAGAGAACAAGAGTCCAGGTAGCTTTCTAAAATCCAGACAAGGGTAGAATGAGGAAGATGAGGCATTCACTGAAACGTCAGGATAAAATCAATAGAGTATTTTCTGAGAAATCAATGAAGAGAGTGGAAGACATTCAAGATAACAGCAAAGCAAATGTGTTCTCTGGAATGGACAGAAACTCCAACAGTGTCACTGAAAACAGGTGTTGTTTTCATAATTAAAACTCATGGGAAACCTGCCTAAAGGGAACTGTAATAATGAAATAGAAAAAAAAATGGAGAACAACATCTCATTAGGAGAGATAAATTTTACATGTGAACAAAGTTGAGTCAAATGAGGAATTGTTTTTCCTAATGGTACTCTGGTGCGAAATCATTTCAGAGGTTCTGCTTTATTTTGCTGACAATTAATGTTTGTGTAGGTTTTTTTGCGAGTGTGAAAGACAGCTGGAAAATGAAGATGCAAGCTGTCTCTCCAAAGGGTCATGTCATAAAACCAAAGTCTGGACAGAAATAGAAAAGCCTTTGAGAGGGTAGAAACTCTTATAATAACCGGCTGCGGAATGACCCAGTTTAGTTATTTTCTTTTTGGTTTCTAGTTAATACTGTTTTTCCCCTGTAACCAATGCACACTAAACTAAAACCTCACGAATAAGGCCCCGAGGCAATCCTGCAATCATCTGCAGTGTATTTTCTCGGAGATAAAAAACATCAGCGACTCAAGTCACTGACTCAGCTTGGTGTTCAGACACCATGGAGTCAAATGCAATATAGAGGAGCTGAGCGCTCACCTGACACCCTCCAGGAAACCTGGGATGGCTGGGTGATTCCATGCTTGATTTTTCACAACCTTATCAATATCCTTCCGCAAATGGGGATGTTAAAAGACAGGGAGAAACTGCTTATGTCAAGGAGTGGTTTGCAGTGAAGTGAAAACTAGTTTGCTAGGGAGAAACTGTTCTGCTTTGGACAGAGTTTTCAGGGTATAATAGCAAAGTACAGGGATTCGTGATAAGGTGTTTCAGGGATGAACTTTTGCAGCAGATCCAATGTTCTCTAGAGGAATTATTTTCTATTTGCTTAGCAGGCACATCTAGGATTTATGAGCTCTTACAGTCAGTCAAGTACCTGCTGCATGGCCAGGGGTATCAAGTAAGGCACAAAGTCATCAATTTTCAAAAACAAGCAAAGATACCTTTCCAGCAAGTTCTTAGACAGAAAACAATGATCTATCATACGGCAAACTGTGAATTATTCAGAAGTAAAGATTTGGTTGTAGTCACATAGGATGACCTGGATTGTTTATTGAAATATGTGTGTTCAATGACAACATGCTAAAGGTGGCCAAATGTAAAACCATTCCTCTAAGGATAAAGGATGTTACCTTTACCTGGAGTGGGCTCATCATTTGCAAACAAACAGACAAAAGGGAGGGATAAGATTTCATAATGTTCTTGTGTGTGTAATATAGCGGAGTAGTGAATAACAGTGATTTTGTCTCCAAGCACGTTACTGAAAAGATCAATACTTTATTCAGTTCAGATCTCTAGACATAAAATGGATGTTTTAAAGGTAAAAAAAATGAAGAAAAGATACTGAAAATCTAACACTGAAATATTTAAGAGGTTCCATTTATTTTGATAAACCTGCAAAAAGACTAAACAGTGACTGAACTCTGGTTTTAAACAACTTCACAAACTCAGAATATCAGAGACTCTTCTATCTCATTGAGAAAAAGCTCACCTGCTACCTGTAATTAAATACCGGAAAATTAACAATAGAAAAAAAAATATATATCATTCAAGATGAAAAATAGCCAAGGAATTAAAATTCATCTTTTGTACAATTTTACGCAGAATCATATTATAAATCTGAGCAGCAGGATGATAATGATTAAGAAGTTACATTTCTACTTCATGTAGTTACACTGGTATAAATGTCTAAGCAAAAATCAGGTCTTTTTGTGATATCATTTTTTTCTATACCAAATGTTTTTTCTGGAGGTGATATATGAAGGCCCAGTGTTTTGTGATGTACATGAACTTGCAGAGATAAATAATATCAATCTACATTCCTGTGCTTTGCAAAATTTACTTTATTTTGGGAGGGAATGTGACAAATATGAATGAGGGCTGAGCAACACTCTAGGAATTCAAGAGGGACATAGATATAAGCTTTTCCAATTAAAATTGCACAGGGGATATGGATAGGTGGAATAGCAATTATCAAACTGGAGCTTTGCCAGGAAAGCAGGACAATTTTGTTGTCTTCGCTTTGTTTCCAAAAGTTTTTAATTTCTGGAAAAAGAAAAAAAACACCACCACTACCAGTAATAAAAAAAAGACAGGACCTCCTTCCAAAGGCCTTCATATTCACAGGCCTTCCTCTTCCTCTTATAGACTGCATTTTGAATGTGTGCGTTTTATGAAATTATGCTTTTCTAATCACTAAGTCTCACAGCCAGGAAGAAACCTCAATTCTGTTATTCACGGCAAAGTGGAGACCATGATTCTTCTCCAAGAGCACAGACAAGTTATATGCCTTCCAAAGAGGTTTTTTTGAGCTAAAATATTTTGGCCAACCAACCTGAAATGTCAGAAAAAGTATATGTCTTATATTAATGCTTCTTGGTGTACCAGCCCAAATGACCTCCTGAAGTGACTTCACTAGCAGGTTTTGTAGGCAACTGGTATGGGGTTTCGTTCACCTTTGTCAGTGTTAGGAATTTGTGGTAAAAGATAAAGACACAGGTATTTCTCCAGTGTGTGCTCCAAACCTCCACCAGTTCATGTCTCAGCGGATTCTTGAATCCGCACACTAGGTGCATTGATGTATTTAAAATCCTTCCTGGCTTCTGGGATCACAGTACTGCAGAGTCATTTAGCTCGTGGAAATTCTGTATTTACATTGGGTGAATTAGTAGTCAAGTACTATTTGGTAGCTAAGTGGTATGCTCAAGCTGTGGAGTGAGAAGAGAAGGGAGATGTGATGTATTCTAACAGGAGCTTGATTTGATGAAGATTTGTTTATCTTGCAGGAGCATCCAATGAAGAAAAGATGTCTTATGGTGCTTTTGTGGTCTATATACTTAAAGTAAAAAATATTTTTATCTGAGGAAGCATTAAATAACTAATAATAATAAAAATAAAAAGAATATGAGTAAGCAAAGAACCTCCTTTACCATTTTATAGACAGAGATCACAGGCACAAATAGATTAAAAAATTCACCCCAGCTTCAAGGAGGAGGTATGTGTCGTGACCAGCAATTTCACTCTTGTGCTTTTGCCCTAAGATTAGTCTTAATCAGATTTGTAACATTAAGACTGCTTTTCCTATTGAGCACTAAAACATCGATATCTTTGAAAGAGTCCTGCAAGTAATTCCTGTAATGTTTGACAGGGTGGAGAGATTAAAGGTCTGTAGGAATTTGGAGGAAGGATTTCAAAAATCAGGAAAGCTATTTGAACTAGACCCCCAAAAGTATTTTTAAGCTTAGGAGTGCAAGATATGCCTACAAATGTAAATTATTAACAATAACAATAACAACAAAAAACCCACAAGCAAATCCCCAAATCAGTCATCATATCCTGACTTTAACAGACCTGCCAGAATTCCTTATTAAGGTCTCCCTAAGGACTCATGTTTTCTATCTCATTATCCTGATAAAGTGGACACCAATGATTCTCTTAATGGGGATTAAACTGTAGGATTTAGTTGAATTTGCATCTCACATTTGCTATTGATGAGCAGCTCCTGAAATGTGCAGCAAATACTTTCCAGTTTTTACTTAAGAATTCAAAATATCATAAGAAAAATCTGGTAATAGACTGCCTTTGCTTTACCTGGCAATTCTGTGGAAGAAGGGACAAAATTTGTCTGTTTTGATACATACAGCGTTTGCCCATCCACCTTCCAATGGTGTGTGTCATATTGCTATGTATCTGGCTTAAAAGGGACAGCTGCTCCAGGGAGCTGGAAATACTCTCTTTAGTTTTTAACAGAAAGAAAAACTGAAACGGAAGCAGATGTTTGTGACTGTATCGAGCATGAAATGAGGCCTTCGGAGATTTTTTTTTTTTACAGACAGAAAGTGCATTAAGGCTCAGATTCCTTAAAGGAATTTTGATTTCATGCCTGGCCCAAGAAATATGTTTTGTGTAAATTCACGTGACAGATTTCCTTGCTGATGGTTTTAGCCAATGTGGGGCTAAGTCATTAGGTTGTTCTGAAACCCGGTTAATGACACTACTTACCTCAGAGGTGATCGAGTGCCAGATGGGAGTTTGCTGTTCTGGGTCTCCTCCACAACCGAGTGATTAATCATGAGATACCACCAATAAACGCTAGTTTTTTTCAGACTGGGCTTTTAATTAGGAATCTTACAGGTCCTTGGAGACAGAAAGGCTACTTAGAAATAGGACAAAAAATGTTTCCTCAGCATTCCTGAAAGCTGAAAGGTCTGTTTGGATGTCTCAGTTAATTTATCTGGTGTACATCAGACTCTAATTGTCACCCGCTGAGCGAAATTTATGTCAGTTTTGTGGAGATTTTCTCTGTACCAAGAAGTTCATTTCTTTCTGAGGACTCCCTTTGCTCTGCAGGGCAGACAGGGATAGATATGGACTTCTTCCATGGATCTGTGGACACAGATCATCTCTTATTTCTTGTGTTCTTGTCCTAAACAACACATTAAGGAATAGTTGCTGAATGGTGAGAAAATTCAACCTTCTGAGGAGGTGGCAAACATCTTTCTTCATATATACAGGAAAATGCACACCTATAGGAATATGCCTGTGTGAGTAGATTTGGAGATATTTTTGCATTAATGTTTAAATTTGGAAAGACTCAGTACTTTAGTTGAACTTAGATACTCGAATTTTGATGTTACCCAAACTCTTAAATACGTGAACTAGACTTTTATGTTTATAGAAAATCTCACACTGTTTAAGAAAAAGTGTGAATATTTTTAATCTCATGGAACCAGAGAAAAGCTTGAAAATAGCCCAAATATCCCTCAGGATTCAGGAACCAGAGGGGAAAATGAAGCCTGATGTAAACTGTTGATATAAAGACCTTACTTGAGACACTATCAGGGCTTTTGTACATGTGTATGTGTGTGGCCTCATGCATTCTGTCTTTAGTGGGTGACATTTAAGAACACTGGATAAAACTTAGACATCAAATTCGAACTATACAAGACAGCAGAAATTTAAAGTCAAAGAGTACATAGCAGGATAAGGAAAAGACTAAGGATCTCCTGAGGCTACCACTATTGTGCTGTCTAGTAGTCTAAACCACCTTGGTCGGCTTAAAAGGTGCAGCAAAATCAAAAATGTAAATAAAAATATTCTTGAAAAAAATCCAAAAAAATAATCAGAGGTCGATTTAGCCTATCAATCAGGTGCATTCACAAATCTTTTGCACTATTGAAGCAATCTCTGAAAATGTACATAGGAGTATGCGGAAGAAAAGGTAGCAGTAGAATAAAATGTATGGTCAACATTATTCCTTTCTAGAAATTTTATGTTAGAACACTGTAATTTCCCAAGCTTTCTTGTGTTTTCTTGTCTGTCAACTGCAAATAATACAACACGCTTCAGGTTCCACAGCTACCTTCAGTGGGAAGCATCAACTTGATGTATTAGTATTTTTCATAATTTTTGTATATCTCTATTTACCCGATCCGAGTTAAGCACACCTACGGATATTCTTGTTCTGGAGATAGGACTTGTTTTCCTAGTTAGGTTCAAATGGAAATACAGGGGGATTCTACAGTCTAGGAGGCTGTATTTCCCAACTTTGTTATTATCATTCACAAAACACTGTCAAAATCAGCCTTCTGTGAAAAAGGTCATCTCCATGTGCACAAAATCAGTGGTGGCCACAGATTAAGGCTGGTTTTAGCTGGCTGCCCTACACAAATATCTGGCCCTACTCAATATCTTGCTGTAGAATGGGATTGTAGAGAACAGTTGGAAGGAAAAGCAGTGATAAACAAGTGATTTCTTCTGCCCATTTGCCAGAATGTGTGGCATGAAACAAAATGGTAACATACATTAAGTAGATTATAAATACAGGGAAATTCCAACTACTTAAAGTTAAGATAAATTCAACAGTCGCTTGAATGAATTCATGGAAGTCCATTGACAGCACAGCCATGTTTTCAGGCTCAGATAATTCCTGAAATGTAGGGTTTGGAGGCTGAGAGAACAGTCTGAAGAAATATTATTTGTGCTTTTCGCTAGGCATTCATTTTTGGACCCAGATGAAAATAAGGCACTGGTCTGATATGTTATTATGCTCTTATGCTTTTAATTATCAAAATATATCATTTGACATTTTGCATGATGTTCCATAAAATGCTTGATCTTCCAAGTAAGATGCTATAGGTGTGTGTATATATATGTATATATATATACACAAAATTTCAAAATATAATGGAAAAGAAAAAGCACACATTCATTCTTCCCGTTTGATTCAAAATGATTTTTCTTTTAATTTTTTTCTGCACCATTAAATTGAAGAATCTGTTATTTGAGGTCAGAGCCAAGATTTGTCTTAGTTTAGTCTGTAAATCATCTCAACTTGAATTTAGGGAAGGTTTGCATAATGAAAGTCTGCTCTGTTTCTTAATTTGGGAATTAGGGAGCTTGGAGGAACCCTACTGTTTACCAGCTTCAATAAAAAAATCAAATTTAAATTCCTTTCAATGAGTTCTGTTTCTTCACTTCCCTGTGGACAACTATACCCCATACTGTGTGATATGCTAGTTAGAGTAGCCACCCTAATTTATGATAACAGAAGAAAGTAGTTTTCATAGATGTGGCAGGGCCAACAATTTGCAGGTAGATATTGATTGCAGGTAAATATTGATTCCTGCTTGTTCATATACCTCAGAAAGTGGTTAGAATTTTACCTTGGTTAGAAGTTCTCAAAGCTAAACCATGTACCCTGTGCACCCTGTGTACCCTGGAGACCAGATTTCTGCACTTGAGACATCATAGTAGACAGTCCTGAGATGTGTTTTTTTGGGGTGGTGATAGCTAAATTAAGCGAAGAGTCTGACAGTTCAGAGTTTGTTTCTGCCCTTGGTATGAAATAGGCTGAGCTTATTAATAGTCAGGGCATTTTGCAAAGCCTGTGTCTACCTAAAAACATTCCTGAGGATGTGTGTGTATGTATGAGATGTGAATCTACTAGGAGTATAACATTTTGAATTTCAGATGTTAATGACCAAAGCGTTTGATTGAACTGTTTCTTTTTTTTTTTCTTTTTATATAATTTCTTTCTTACTTTGGCAAGACCATATGTATTATATTTCTGCCCTTCTACTTCTGGCTCTAACAGTTTGATTCAGGTATGAATTCTATCTTCACTGGGAAACTCCAGAATAAATAGCTAGGTTTCCAAATGTATCCAAGTGCCTGTACCTGTGCATAGACATCTAATGAGATCGCAGTAATGTGGAGATGCTCAGTCTCCAAATAAATAAATAAATAAATAAATAAATTAAACAATCCTTTAGAGTTAGGCACATAGATGTTTTTGAGTCCTGCAGCGTAATGTTGGCCAAGAGCTTATCCTTACCTAGGCAGTCATTTACACCAATATTTACTCTAAGTGGGATTTATTGGATTACAATGTCATTTTTTTTTCTGCATTGTAGAAATCTACATTTGAGCTAGGCCTTTCCCATCCCCTTTGAAACAATCCCGAAGAGATCAGCATTGGCAAAGTGACTGTTCTTGGCTAAGAGGAGGTGAGAAGACTCGGGCTCCACAAAAGTCTATTTATTTCCCTTAGTTTGCTGCAGATGGAAGTGATGGTGACTGTCTCACAAGTTGACCCTTCCAGTTAGTAGTGATGAACCACCCCAATGCCTTATCCCTTATCTTTATCTGTTTCCTGCATTTACTTTAATATAAAAGTATGTCTGATTTAACCTCAAATGACATGTACCCTGTCTCACATTAAACATAGATAAGTGCCCACCTTAAAAATTGAAAGGTTTGTTCTACTGTCATTTGCACAAGGGAGGATTATGTATAGCTCCATATGACAGAACTGATATCGCATGAGAATCATATCTATAACAGTACGTTTTAGAGCACTGGTGTGGATCCAAAGAAGCATCATCTTCTGGTGCTTAGTCTCTGTACAATTGCATTTGTTAACTTGAAAAGAAGAGAGATCACTTTGCAATGAAATAAAAAGGAGCAGAGGTTGCTGGTTCCCCTTTTGCAAGTAGAGAGGAAGCTGAGTGCAGAGCCAGGAGCTTCCCGACACCCACTTATCTTTTTTACAAGGCGCATGATACTTGCTAAAGAGACCAAGTTACTGTTGTATATTTTAGTGTAGGAGAAAAATATGTCTCCAATGTTTTCGGACACATTGTTACATCCCATTCCAAAATCTGTCAAACATGTAATGACAGTAGGACGCAGAGGAATACATCTCCAGTCCAAGAACAACAAGGCCCACAAGGAAAAACCGGTGATTTGCTAAACCCTTTATATTTCCAGATACAGCTGTAGGATACTGAGCACATTACTGTAAACTACCACAAATATCAGGACTTTTGCCTCTCTGGGTTATTTAGCCAGGCAGCTCATTTCTGAACAGTTCCCCTGTAACTTGGACACTGCCGATAAAGAAATCCTGAAATCTCATATTGACAGATGGAGCTGCGTTTGGATTCATCCAAAGGCAAGTTGCCTAAAGGTTGCAGTGGAACTTCTTTTACAGGAGACATCAGCCCAAAGCACCAATGATTTGTGGTTGCCATCCACACCTTACCTAAGAGAAGTGAGCAGCATAGAGTCGTGTGTACATTTTTATTAAAATAAATGGTAGCAATAAGGATAACTAGTCTGTAGCGCTAGGAGAAATACATGCTGGTGCTGCAATTAATACAGCAAGTTCGATGAGGCAGTGCACAGAAAGGGAAGGTGATCAGACTTTCCTCAAATTTTGAGACAGTTTTGAGAGCAACTCCACTACCATTCACAAGCACCAAGATTTTTATCTCCAAGTAGACTGTAAAACTATTTTTAAGAGCAGTATGGAGTACAAGTGATTCTGCTTACGAAGTCTTCATCATGTCTCCTGCATTTTTCGTGATTAGTAACTGTAAACTGGTTAATGGATAAGCAGTTTTTACTCATTAGGCACTGACAGTGGTTGTGACCTTTTGTCTCTTGATCTCTACCCAATATGATATGTGATTTGGTAAATTGCTCATTTATTCACTGTCTTTTTTATCCTCTGCATACAATCTCCCCCTTGTTGTAATCTGTGCTTTGTTTTCCTAATCTTTTTGTGTAGAGCAACTGTACATGGATGTGCTGTGAGCATGAGGATCTGCTGATCATGGTATTATAGACATTTAATTCTTTTACCTTTTCTCCATCATTTCCTTTAGTGCTTTCACACAGCATGCAGTTCCATTTCTTTCTGTTACAGCTCTCTACAAGGGAGTATGTCCACATATGTTCCTTTGGAAGTGGTGTAATTGCATGACATGCTCTCTCTTACCAAAAGTCTCTTGCCTAAGTGGTATTAATTAGCCCTGTGAGGTCTTGGACTGACACAATCCCCAAATCTAGAGTTTGTAACAACCTTAAATAATAATACTAGAGAAAATGTGATGGCATTGAATTTAGTACAAAATATATTAGTGCTCATAGCTTTTGATAGACTTCTACCACTCATGCAAAACTCAGAGGCACCAAGCTCTCAGTCTGAACCGTTGTAGGTAGGTAAAAATTACCATGATCATGCCTGAAATTAGATCTCACACAAGCGTACATGTGACATGTGACGTACAAAATCATATAACTAGAACATGATGAGAGTACAGTCTGCATCCGGGTTATCTCACTACCATCTCCACAACTTTCCTGTCAGAAATCTTTATCCTCTGGCATTCCTAGAAATATGCCACTATTTTGACTTGGCAAAACCCAAATGAACATGCTTCCAGGCGGCAGAATTCCCTTCTGTATCTGCTTTCTTCTGTGCACAAAACCCTGCCTCTACCCTGCAGGTATCCTTTCTCTCTTTGGAGCAGCACAGCCACTGAGATCAGATTTTAATTGCTCAAAACCAAAAATGCCTCAGTGCATCACCTCAGTGTGAAGGCAAGCAAGCGAGCAGGCAAGATCTGAGTTATTCCTGAAGTGGTATATGCTGTCCTTCTCACTAAGAGTTAATTGTGCAGGAGAGGTGATTGTGCGGCTAAAACACAGGGCTATGAAGATCTGGAGATCTTAATGCCTCTCCTAGCTCTGTCACAGGCTACGTGCAGCCTCACCTTACCTGGTACTAACCCTCTGTAGTTTCAGCATCCCATCTGAATCCTCACAGTTGCATAGATAGCCGGCAAAGAGGAGTTCTTGAATAAATGTGGCAAAGAGAGAGCTCAAGAAGACAAGAGGACACTCTATGGCCAATTTAGGTTTTATTCTTAGCTTTCAAGTGGCCAGATTTCAATGAGAGGAGCTGGATTGGATTTTTTTTCTTTCTTTTTAGGGAGGGGGATGTATGCAGTGGCTGATTATGCCAATGCTTCAACCTATAGTAGTAGCACTTTGCACTCACTTCAGTCACAGAGGATCGCCCATAAGGAACAAAGAGCCATTCTATTTTTGTGTTCTGTCTGTTCCTCCAAAATAATGCAAACCTATTTGATGAACTTGTGCCGTTGGTAAAACATCTTTTCCCAGACCCTGACTGAACTGTACCACTGGAGCACTAGGTGGCAATGTTGTTACAACGAAAACTCCTGCCAGCCTCGCAAGTCCCCGCTATTTCCTACGGCAGGAGATTCCTGGAGGATGAAGTAGTAATGCTCCAAATTAGAAAGGAATTGGTGTTTTACTCAGAAAGCAAGCAAAGACGCGACCTTTACGTTTGCCAAATATCTGCTCTTCTAGCCCAAATTGCCATTTTCTGGAGGGTGTTGAATAGGACGTGCAGGAATGAGCAGCTGAGCGTCCTATCAGGATGGAGCTGAACAGGCTGATGTGGAGAAGTGAACACCTTAGCGCTACCCTAGACGGGATCATGACAAGAGTTAACTTGTACCTTCCCCTTTCCTTATGTATAAATCCCAGGGAAATCAAAGATAACATTCCTGGTTATAAAATCTAGGCCACGGACAACTTTTTATAAACAGAATAATGTTTTTAAAGAGAAAAGAGCCAAGACAGGTGTGGATTAGCTTTGAATTCAATATGTGTTTAATCAACTACGGACAATTAATCAGTATTTTTAGGTCATGATCGGAGGGATGCTCTAGGGCTTCAGTACACTCTGAGTACGAGCTTTATTCCAGGTTAATATTCATAATTTAGAAATATTCAGACTGTGTGAATTGTAACTGCGGGTACAAATAAGATAAGTGGCAACATTATTCTGCACTTATGGCATCATTACAAAAGCCATATTGAAGATTCATATTTTAATTCAATTTGAAAGAAAACACCATGTCCTGATAACGTCAGGAAATCCTATCATTGTGGTGAGAGTGAAAACATCGAGGATATAGTAAAATCCTCAACCCTTCTCCAGGTTTGCAGGGGCTTTTGAGGTCCCTTCCAACCCTTAGGGTCTGCAGACCCCGTAGCGGTCATCAAATTCATTCCCAGTGTGTCCTGAAGAGCATCAGATCTACAAAAGGGTCAGGATGGTCCCTTAAACCAGCTCACAGTGACATATGGTGCTCTGCCATGGTGCTCCTGAAGATCCAACAGCATCAGTGGTAGAGCCAAGGGTATAAAATACCTATTTGCCCGATCTCGAGACTTTGCTGCTTATTATGAAAAACGTTACATCAGAAATACTTATTTTATCAACTTTAGTTATGTGTTAAGTAGATATTGTTTACTCCGCATCTTACATGCAGGTCATTTTCCAGGTCAGTTTCTAGAAGAGATTCTCACAGTGTGTGTTTCCTCAGAGTATTAATTATACGGTAAAACCACAGCAATGTTGCAAAGGAGTGAGATCCAATTTTATCTGACTGGAAGAGCGGGAGAAATTTACAGGTCTTACTTAGAGAATGTACTAAGGAGACATTAGAATCTCTCTCTAGGCTTGTTTGGGGAAGAGAAGAACAAAGTCATCCTCATTATTTTGGTCCCAAGAAATTCTTTGAAATCTCAGTTTATTCACATCTTTAGGTCAAAAGAGGAATACGAAGAAACAAAGTCCTTCCACTAATTTATTGAAGTTTTTGCATGAGTTCATGCACCTGAATGCTTAGGGCTACTCTAAGAACACAATTATAGCACAGATTTATAATTGAAATGTTAAATGTAGAGTTTCTTAAGGTCTTTTCAGTGGAAAAAATAAATTGTACTTTTAGTCTGTTTTTTTCTTCTGTCTCCCAGAAAAAGCCATTCTTCTCAGAAAGAAAAATATTCCACACAATATATTTTTTTAGTATTTTTGAAAGATTTTTTAAAAAAGGGGAAAGCATTTTAAAAAGTGGATCTGCTTTGATTTCAAAAACTGGTAGTACTGTGACATTCTTGCCTCTTTACCCATTTATGTATTGGAATGAAATGTATCCTTTTGTTTTCTCTCTTTTCCTGCGCCCATCCTGAAACCTCAACAAACTCCTCCATCTTCAAAAATACTCTTCTGCAGAACAGAAGAAATTGAGCAGGACTGCAGATCTGCAGTTTTCCAAAAGGTGAGTTCATTTTGCTTGGAAATTTTCTCATAATTCTTTTTAAAATGAAAACATTATTACATTTTTTTTCCACTGGAATATAATTTTAGCTAGCTTTGGTGATATTGTTTTTTTATTTGGATACCAAAGGACCCAATTTCATAGATTTTAAAGCTTGTCTAGGGGTAGGCTGCCCTGAAAGGGTTCCTATCTTTTTCCCTAAGTAAGTCTCTGACTGCCCTTTTCTTCAGCTATCTTTTTTATTGGGATAATTCTTGTTCACGATCCAGTGCCCACATAACATACTATGTTTATACAAGAAAATCTGTCATTATTTATGAATCCCAAGAAGTCTATTTATTTATTTATTTATTTATGCCCTGATATGTCATTACATGGATGACATTACATGGAGGAGAGGAAGGAAGACAAAGTTTTATTAATACCATAAAAACAGCTGATTCTTTTTCTCTTCCAGAACCATCTATTTACATTGGAGGCAAAAGAGAGGGATGAAATGAGGCATTTTTGATGTTTGTTAGCCATGTGATCACACACAGACTTTGACAGCATGCTGAAGTTGTGCTGATAGCTGGAAAAAAAAAGCTCAGAAGTAGCTAAAAGACAAAAAGTTTAAAGATATGAAGAGATGTGCATTTCTGGTCTTGTTAATGTCTCATTAGCTTCTGGCATAGTAAATTGCCTAGACTAGCAAAAACAGTTTCTTCCTCTGTCTTTTTTAATGCAAATTTTAAAAATAAAACTTAATTGTAACATCAGTACAAAAAGCAGTACACAAAAGAGTAGACTGGACTTAATATTTTTGTTAAACAGCATATATGACAATAAGAGCATCCTTCCATCCAAGCCATCACTTCCAAACAATTTTATCTCCCCCAAATGCCCATTTCTCTAATTTACTGACAATTTTCCAAAAACACCTTCTGGCCCTTCATTTCTCAGTGTTTCTGTGATCAGTCAATAAATCAGAAATAAACAAGTGGTGCCTCTTGTCAACCAGCCATAAATGCAAGGAAGTTTATTTTGCAGTTCATTAAAAACATTCTAAAATCAGTGCAACTATCAGCAATGTTGCCCGTGCAGTTTGAGTGACAGTCTTTTTTTCCTAAACATGCCCAGTCTGGATTTCCAAAAGCTGCTGGATACTGAAATATCCAGCAATAAAATAAAATACTACCTAAAAGTAGCATTTTAATATTTTAGTGTACTAAAAGTATCTTAGCACCTAAAGTACAGAACCTAAAAAAAGTTCAAGTCTTTTTGAAACGCCCCCAACATTGCCATACATCAAAATGCCTGTGATCTGGCCCCAGGGATCATGGTGACAGGACAGGCAAATAAACATCTCAACAACCTCCAACTCATCTTTATTATTTCCAAACTGCATGGCTTCCAAAATCCCAGCTGAAAAAAGTGAGGGAATGCAGTATTCTTTATCTGTGGAAGAGGTTCGGATTCAAGAGAGACACTTTAAAACTGAGCAGCTTCTTTCACTAGCCCAGCTGTGATTCCTACAAGGGCTACATTCTCCATTCTTAACTGGATTCCCTAGAAAGACCCAAGGGAGAAATTTAGGTCTAAAAAAGGCCCAGGAGCCCAATCAGAAACCCTGGTGCTGGGTAAGTCAAGCAAATCATTAGAATAGATGGAATAATCTTGAAAAATGCCATCCTCTAAGTAAACCCCTCAGTTGCAATACAAAAGATATTTTTAAATTTATTTTCCTTGACTTTTTTTTCTTTTTTTTTTGAAAGGACATTGCTCTCCCTCCTTCTCACCTCCTCCCTATTAATTGCTTCCCCTCTAAATACTTAGTAAAAAGCTTTTTTAGGTAGTGCTCTTTATTAGGGAAAAGCCTGCTTTCATTTATTTAAACTAAAAATCATCATTAGGAATCACCAAATTAATCAAAAGTTCAACACAGCCTCGGAAAATATGAATTGAAATAAAAAAAATTCTTCTATCATTATTTTTTTTTTTTTAAGTTTTTGTTATTGCTGAAATACCATTTCATGAACACTTTTAGATTCAGTTGCATCTGAGCTGGAGTGGCAATGCACAGCAGACCTGCCTGGAAGGAAAAGTATGTAAGGAAGTAAACTTTGGTGCATTGATACGTGACATGACATCTAAATTAAACGTGTGTAGGAAGGGAAAAATGAAGGGTGGTCTAAAAACAGCTCTTTGCAATGAAAGATAACCCCTCCTCTCATCAATGAAGAATGAAAAGAGCTGAAGAGGTGCAAAGCTGGTGATACAGATGAAGGCACTTGCGATTCCTCCATGAAAACTGGATTCTGAGACCTTGAGAGTTCCTTATCAGCTGAGCCTTGGGAACGAAGACAAGTACTTTCATGATTTCTACCAGAATACTTGACATATTTTTTTTTTTTCACATGCCTCCTCTGAAAGCTGTTTCAACATTTCCTTACACCTGAAGTAGCTAATTGGTAGCACTAGTTGAGTGCCAACAGCCCCGAAATTAGAAAAGAAATGTTTCATATACCTCTGCAAACTGCATAATGAACGTCAGGCAAAGGAGCTGTCAGAGCTCTGATATCTGGGGCAAACACCTTTCAAGAATGCAAATGAAAACACTTAATATATATCACTAACTAGATGGTTTGTCAATGTATAGTAGCACTTACTATCATAATTCCACTTTTTGGTAGGCAAACACACATGTTTCCTTGAAGGATGTCATTCTTGCTGCTTCTCATTTCAAAGAGACTATTTTCAGGTTGACCTTGGTCTCCACAAAGCCTAACTCTCTTTTTTATAAATGTAGTTGCAAAGTTTGACTCTGAGAAAGACACTAATTCCTTCTCAATCACTTGGGAATTTTCATGCCACGGTGCATAAAGCCGCTAATAGAAGAAAGAAAAATAAGTGACTCTGTGTAATGATGATGTACAGTCTATCATATTAGCTACTACTTGAACCATGCCTTTCGCCAGACTCATTAAAGATTTTGTTTAGCCTTCCTGCCCTCCCAAAACCATAAATTCTACAAGCATTGCACACCAAGTTGATTTAAAGTGGTTACTCAATCAAAAGAAAGTTTTGACTCTATTTGTTTCAGAACATTAACAGGCACTGAAATTTAATCTGCATTCATGGACAAAACCAGAATCTCCAGCCATTAGATTTGGATTGCTGATTTTTTTCCTTTTTTTTGATATTATGAGATAATTATCACTTTTCTTTGATTCATTGGTCTTTGCTTTTTTCCTCACCCTTTATTGTTATTATTTTTAAAGGAATCATTGAATGCTTCAAGTGTAACTTAACTGAAGTTCTTTGGAGCTGCTGTCCAACCTGTGCATTAGTTTAAGTCGTCATGTATAATTCAGTAACACGGCCTACCCCAACCCAAGCAAGGCTTAAGGGGCTGAGCCCTGCATTCTTCGGGCACTCAAGGCTCCCATTGACGCACTGAATGTCAGATTCAGCCATCTATAGCAAACATATGTCAACACACAGATGGTCGCAGCAGCAGCGTTTTCCCACAGACGTTCACTTGGTATTTTAAAGCAACCTCTCTTCCATTTTGTTCCCAGCCCCTTGTTTTTTTTCACCCAACTATTCCAGACAATTTAACCTGCAAGCAGAAGTGTTTTGCTGAGGAAGGCACACAGATTCAACAGCGAAAGGGAACCCAGAAAAAGAAGCTGGGAAGGGGATTAACTAGCCAGATGGACAGATGGACTGATAGATTGATATGCAGAAATAGTTTGTTTGAAGCAAATACGAGAGGATGTTCAGAAAACACAGATTATTGCTTATGTGAAGAGTTCATGGTGGGAATCTGATGTTCCAGGATGGATTTATGTAGAAACAGAAAGAAAAGATATGTAAAGGGTTTTTCAATAACAAAAAAATCCTGTAAAATATATATATATATACATACATCTATAGGTAAATGGAAGGGTTTTGGCTCAAAAGTAATACAGGTGAGATTTGGTTGGAAAATATAACAGGAAGATTTTGGAACAAGAATTCCATAGACCTACACTAGGCTCATAAGTCCAGAAATGAGGCAGAAGGAATAGCTATTTACACTTAATTTTAGAACACAAATGGAGATGAATAAGGCAAATAAGCATTTTCTTTATCTCCCTAAATCAATCTCTGTGAGCTCCAGATTTGCAGTAGGAAAAGCAGGTCTCTCTCTGTCCCAGCTATAGACTGAGCTTCCCCTCGTTAGACGCTTGCTACCCTTTCTACTTCCTTCTTCCTCACTTCCTACCATCCGACAGCATCTTCCAAGTAACAGAATCCCAAGGCACAAGTAAACAGAATCCCAAGGCGCCAAGCTCAGGTCATGCAGTAGCCAGGGAATTTGGGGTTCTGCAAATCTACTTCTTGGAGAGAAAGCAGGTCTCTGCACATTACTGTCAACCGTTCAAATCTTTGGGTTTAAAAGGGTCTTGTTCAGTTAGGACTGCTTTGCAGAATGAGGCACTTCCAAAGGGAAATTCCTCTCGTCCCAGGATAGATGTTTAAAATAGGTGGGTGAAACACTTTAGAGATATCTATCTCCATGCACGATGGAAGAGAGGCAGATGACTAACTTGAAGGAAGGCCCGTCTTTTAGGAAGCTCAAGTAAAGCACCACCAAATCAAACAGCTACTGGAAAATACCATGGACTTCATGTCATATTTTGACTCCATGTCATCCCCATTTCCTCCTCCTCTATCATAGGCCCGATTTCTCTAGGACCCCACATGATTGTACTCTTTGCTCTCTCTTTTACTTTTCTTCCTCTTTTATGCACATCTTCCTCTCAAACACATCAACGTCTGATCTAATATAGACACATCAGGCTATGCTGCAACGTCAGACTTGGTTCCTGTTAGGCAATAGGAATGATGTCCATTGGTGTAATCAGCAAAGAGCCTTCTGCACAGCTACCTCCAATTTACATCAATTTACACCATATGAGGATCCAGCCCTCTGATGCCAAAAGTACTAATGATTTTGCAGAAATATGAATCTCTCCCTCCCTCTTTCTCTCCCTCTCTTCCTCTTTTTTTTTCCTCCCAGCATGAAAGATCTAATTACAAATTGCTGAAGGCTTGTTAGAAAAAAAAAAAATACCCTTTTGACTCTGCATTGTCTGATACTAATTTACTGAGAGGAATTGGATATATATTTTCACCCAAATATTTTCAACAAATATTTCTCCTCATGCATACTGAGAACAAAATGTCTCCACAGAGACTTTTTATACTTATTTTCACAGCTGTATGTTTGTTCAGGCTGATACTCCTGGTTATCAGCGCTGTGGATAATAGAAGCATTATTATGGCCTATAGTTAACAGAAATACCAATTATCTTATCACCCAATATCTTCAATCCAGTAGATGGGAAGTAAGCTATGTTTTTATTTGTTATGATTATATTAATGATGACGATACAGCAAAGGCTGGAGGCTACATTAATGCTAGCAACCTGCACAGTGTGAGGACCTTTTTCTACCTCTGGGACCCCACAGAAACAGAGGTTATTTATGCATTTTCCCTGGGGCCCATGCTGAGGTGTGTCCAGAGAAAACCATCTCCTCTGCATGATGAGTGATGACCCAAAGTATCTGACAGTCAGAAGAGTCAAAGGCACCACTGGGCATGAAAGGAACTGCTTATGTCTGTGAATCCTGATTTCTAGAGTAAGGGATTGAAGGAGAACATCACAGTTTAACTTCAGAAAAGTCATTTTGTGGATTTAGGTCTCAGCAAATTTTCCAATATATGGAAGCTTTTGACAGAGCCAGGAATCAAGCAAGTATGGCCACCAGGTTTTCTCAGGCTTCCTTAGAAAAAATCAGATTGAACTATTACGGCAGCAATTTCAGTCACCAGAAGGTGTTTTTATTCTGTGAGTTACGTTGCACAGAAGATATATCTTTGAAAGAGAAGCACTGAAAGATCCATCACAGAGTCATTCCATGGAGATGTTCAAGAAAAACTAAGCAACAGAAATAGGACTGAAATTATCTTCGCTTCTCCTTCTTCCCACTACTTGTCAACTCATTTTTGCTGAGCATCAGCTGAGTGTCCAGTTTAGCCTCAAAATCAAGTATTTCTGAAAAGAGTAATACAGAAAAGAACAAAAGTAATAATGAGAGACGATAGATGTCATTTATGACCTTACAGAGGGAAAACTCAATCTCAGAGGGTGTTTTGTAAGAATAAGGACTGTTAGGGTTCAGGCAACGAAGGAGGTACAACAGGCCTAAAACTGAGCACTGCTAAAGACATCCAGATCTTCTGTGGGTTTATCACTTCTGGATTTGCAGTCAAAACTGAAGCAGCAGAGAAAGGTAGGATGCTGGGAGCTGCTGAAGGACGGTGCATGATTTTGAAGTAATACTGTGCTAATGTGGACATGTCCAAGGTTAGTATCATGATTTCCATCCCTTACTTTTACCTGAAATGAATATTCATGTCACAGTAACTTTTCTTCTATAGATGGAGACTATTTAAACTAATTGTATGGAGGTTGGAGACTGCACTGGGACCCATTTCTTTGCTAATTAGGGTCCTTCATCTACATTATCTATGCTGCTTAGATCTGGCTTTCATATCTTTCTATTTTCTGTAACCAATTGGTCTTGGGGCAAAATTTGAAATCTTATTCATACTACTAGAAATATTTCCACCCTGTCCCAGTAGGTATGATAAACTATTTTTCTGTCTTCTCAGTGGTTTATTTTCCTTCACTTTATATTGTCACTTAGCCTTGCGCAAAAATCCCAGCAAAGCAGTGATTCCCTATACCTAAGCATGAGAACTACAGAATATGCAGTGCAGCAGAGCTGTGGTTCAAGGCTAGGAAGAATATTCCATGCTATTTTAGATTGTGGTAGATGTCCATGGTTAGGCAAAGGCTTTGCGTTCCTGGAAAATTCCTTAATTCCTGGTCTTAAACGTGAACTGAACCTGCCTCGTTGTCTCCAGTAGCCAAAATCAGACACCAAAAGGGTGAGGAGAAAAACATATTATCTGAAAAAAAGATTCTCTCTTCTGAGATTGACATGTGTTTTTTCTCCATTCTGTATCCCAGCTCAGGATTTTAACGCCTGAGTAAAAGACTGTACATCTCAAATCATAATTTTTTATTTTTATTTTTTATTGTTCTTGGGGCTCAGTTGTCTAAATAGAGATGCGCTGTCATTTGAGATGCCCAGAGAGATCTGCGNTTTTTTTTTTTATTATTATTTATTTAATATTCTTGGGCTCAGTTGTCTAAATAGACATGCACTGTCATTTGAGATGCACAAAGAGATCTGCACAAGGTGGGCAGACCTAACATTGGACTTATGGGAGATCTGCATACTTCTCAAGCAGCAGAGTCCTGAAAAAAGACAGTAAATTCAGGAAACTGAATACCCTCTTCAATGCCCACTGCCCACAGCAACTCAAAAGACACTGCATTTAATAAGAGGAGAAATTAGAAAATTCCCTGACCTCCATGGAAAAGACACCAGAAGATGGCAGACCTACAGCTATGAAGAATTTGCTTATGGTTAAACAAAAAGAAATAAACCAAAGCAAGACAACAACAATAACAAAAATAGACTATCTATATTAAAAAACAGTAGGTTTCCTTATTCCTTAGCACTGAGCCTGCTCTTTCCAGACCTTGAACATGTTTTGGTTTAGCAGATCATTGCTCCTCTTATGGTTTACAACGCAGGTCGTGAACTCAGAGGATAATATTCCAGCACTTACGTTTTTAAAGTGCAACCCATGTAGCGCTTTAAACAGAGTAAATACTCAATTACAAGACAGCATGATACTACCACTACTATGTTATGTGACAGGCAAAGCAAGACAAGTAATTGTTTTTGTTTAATTTAAGAAATCAAGTGGACAAGGGTAGCCAGACCTTTCTCTTACCCTTATTACTTGTTTCAATTTTCTTGCTGGTATTTTTCCTCCTGTTTAATAAGCAAGGCAGCTGACAACTGAATTAGTACTCTTTCCTTAGTATGCCACTGGCTCATGACAATAGCCTTAGGGGTAAGATATAGATAACTGAGAAGTTTTCTCACTGTTGTGATATATTTTTTCATATGGTTAATAAGGCAATTGAAATGACATTCTGTCACAGTGGTACAACCAAGTGAATTTGTGATTTCCCTTGTGTTGCCACTAGGAGGAGATGCACTGTGTTTAATATCTCCCTCTCTTAAAGGATATGACAGTCTGCAAACTAAGGCGTCCTTTAGTGTTGCTATGGATTAGCAACTGTTTATTATCACTAATAGGAAAAGGCTTAGGGCTGAACCGCTATTGCTCCACTTTGGATTTTATTTTGAAAGAAGCACGCTAGTGTCCTTACATTTCAATCAGTGCATTCGGCTAAATAAACACAAATAAGGGAATCATCAGCAATTAAAATGGAAAAATAATAATCACTAAGTCTGTGTAAAAGGATACTTAGTAAATTGTTTATAAGTAATTACTTAGCTTTTCCTAAAATAAAGTCTGTCCAAGCATGTTGGATCCAGTTAATTTCGGAAATAACTCCATAATTCCTTATGCTGCTGCTACTATAAATCAAGATGTTTGCAGGCCAGAGCAGCTGAAGGCTCTGCCCAATCTCTCTATGCTGGCAGCAATATACACTATGCCACGTCCTGAAAGGTGTGAAAGGCAGTGGGAGATATCAGTGAGATCAGGATTTATATCAGCCAACACCTCTTTGAGCACCAAGAGCTATTTTAATCCTTCTATTATGGGAATTTGTTATTTTCCAAAGGCCTCCCTACGAGCAACTCAGTTCCATAGGCGACATTGCCTTTATCCAAGGGCCCGTCACAACTATAACGACTGCAGCCCAGGAAGGTAATTGGAGTGGCAGAGAGTGTCCTGTTCTCAACACGAAGGCATTTGCCCATGGCGAGGAGGAGGAAGCCGGTGCATTTACGCATGGGCACAGATTGCTGAATGGGTTCATGCCTGTAGACACTGGCTGTGCTTGAAGGGCTCCAGCTTGTGCGTTGCAGGTTATTAATCCGATCAGTATCTAAAGGGGACTGCATTTAGCCAGAGCTTTGCTTGCTGCAGGTAAGCACATTTAGCTAGCAGCTACCAGAGTGTTTATCAGAAAGCTCCAAGGATGTAGATAAAGGGGTAGGATTTTTTCTTCTCGCTAAATTTGAGGCACAGCATATGCATACATATGTATTCCTTTGTTTTAACACTTGAAAGTTACTATTGAGCACTGAAGTGCTCAATATTTCTCCCACGCTTTGAAGACCACCACATGCTCGAACATATTAAGTCCCATGATTTAGGGATGTTTATTCAGTCCTGTGGAACCCCAGTTCACTCTTCTTACACCACCTCATACTGACTTCACGTCTGTAGCTGGGGTTTTTAAAGGCAGCAAATGATCAACTCTTTGTATATTCAGTTCATGCAAGGAGCAGAACTATGTGCAAATTCAACCACATCCTTTTAACACTCTCATTGAACTAAAGTGGTGGAAAAGTGGAAACATTAAATGATTTGGCATTGACTTTCCCTTTTTAAGATAAATGTTTGAACTTTACATTTCAGAGGGAAGTTTTATTTCGAAATCAACTTATATTTTTAAAGGGAATAATAAAGAAGAAATAACTTAAAGCAAAGTACTTTGATATGTCAGCTCTTACTATAGGATGCTCAATCCTAAAAACAGGTACATACAGACTAAGACTAAGCATTCCCTTCACCTTTGTCATCCCGTTCAGGGGTAGGATATGCTGAGGGTAACATATGTACACGTGTTCATAGGATTGGGCCCAACCCAGCAATGACAGACTTTATGTATCTGGAAGCAATGATCATATGAATAATACATCTATAGGCCTGATAATTTAATGACATGAAGAAAACATTACAGGATGAATGCAAATTGCGATGAACCAAACTGTAGATTTTCCAGTAACTGAAAGGAAATTTAGAGTTAAATTTATCTCAGAGTAGGGTCTGGATGTTGATTCTTCCAATTTAAGCAGAGCCAGATTCTGCGAGGCTACATCAATAACAATTTAAAAAACTAGTGTGTTATTCAACTGACTAATGCTGAAGACGTACGTACTAGAGACAAATAACAAAGTATTCTGACTGGAAGGAAAGCACCTCCAAAATTGGACTTTGTTGTCTGTTGAAAAAGCAGCACATGTAAGGAGGTTTTTTATTTTGATATTTTTTTCCCGCAGCACTCTGCACTGTTGTTTTGGCTGCTTAGAGCTCTGGAGAGGGTTTTTCCCTTTCCTCCTAGACGCTGAAACCTCTTTTTAAACATCCTTTTAATTTGTCACTTTCAATATATTTCATCTGCGCTCATGGAAATGCAACAGCAACGGGAAAGGAGTGGGGTGCTGGGAGATGATTCTGTTTCTCTGAGGGGTGAAGGGGATTTTGTCCTTCACTGAAGGCAACGCGACCTTCCTGCCATGGTCATGGTGTTGTCTGTCCCTGTCCTTTTTTTTTTCTTTTTTTTTTCCAATCAGGATTCGTTTGCACAAGAGAATTTGGTTTGTGAAGGGTTTATNTTTTTTTTTTCTTTTTTTTTTTTCCAATCAGGATTCACTTGCACAAGAGAATTTGGTTCGTGAAGGGTTTACGATGGCAAGTGTGAACCCTGAGAGACAGCATCGATTAACTGATTTTCCTAGGAGTCTGCAAATTAGCTGGCCCCATCGAATATGTGTGTCTAAATTGCCAGTTAAGTCAAGACTTGCTATCATCCACCATGGCTCTGTCTTAACACACACGGCCTTGAAGAAAAGAAGCCCAAGATCTCTCTTGATGTTATAACAAGCATCAAACACTTGCTTCTAATTTTTTATATTTTATTGTACCTTAACCCAACAGAGAAGGCAGGCAGTCCTCACTAACATTAAAAATCTGCTTCCCCTCAGTCCCTCTTCTATCTCCATGGGAAACTGTTGACGAGCCATTTAAAAAATAGACAAGAAACAAGCACATCCGAAGCATTTTAAAATGCAATGACATTAGGAAGGAAAAAAAAATAGTCTGCAGCACTATTGCAGAACACGTAAGTGCTGGCTATGGAAACTGGACCAACTTGAGCAACAGGAAGCAAAGGAAGGGATTAGGGGGCACTGGAAATGGTTTTGGTCTGTTTGTATAGACATAGTCAGTGTTTGGGCATAAACACCTTGACGTTGTAGCCCAGATGCTGGTGGAGAGGAAGATTCTGAGCACAATATGTATGATAATATGGACTGACTTCCTGTAACACCTACATGGATCAAGTACAGAAATGCTAAGGAGATTTACCCTTTCTTGTCCCCTTCTTAGTTATCTCTTCTTAAGCACAACGCAAACAACTTGATTGTCCAGGAAACTTTCTCTTGTGGTGAATCCTCAATTTTCTTCCTTGACTGAAAAGGAAATCTTGAATGGCAGTCTTAGGTGTAAATTTTACATTTGATAGGATCAGTCCTCATATTTGAATCTAAGTTACAGATAGGCTGATTGATGTGTAACTTGCCCTGCTTAAATCTTCAACTTAAAGATCAAAAAAGAAAAACAAATCTAAAACAAATTAAAAATAATTCAATAAATCAGAAAATTTCCCGAGCAATATTATTTCAGATAAGTAATCGCAAATGTTACCACAAAGATACTTTGTGAGTGGGGGCTTCAACAAGGGAGGAATGAGAAGATTTACAATAGAAGAAGGAACGAGATAGTTCAGTCAGTTAAATTGTACGTAATCATCTGCCATTTGCTGCAACTTCATCCACGTGGACCTCTTGGCTGAAGATTTCTGGAGGGCTCAGCAGAGCCAAAATGCTGCTGCCATGAAAGTATGCTGGGACAGAAGCAGAATTCAAGCAATGCTGACATTTATACCATCAGGGCCTCAGTTATACCTGATTCAGGAGCCTTATAATTGAATTAATTCTATTCCTGAACATGAGGCTGAAACACCAACAGCGCAGATAGATACAGGATAAATTTGAACATCCCACCTTATCTTTTTAAAGAGAAAATCAGTTATATGATTGTGTGGCCAATACCTCTTGCTCTCTTCTGGCTTCTGAGACTAAGCAGTGTAAAAATTCTGGGGCACTGCACAAGTATCTTGGCTACTTGAGGCATATATGAAGGTGCTGAGATTGAAAAAGGCTATAAAAGGCCAAAAAAGGAAAAAAAGAGCAAGGATGTGATTTTTACAGGCTCCACTACTGAGGATATTGTCACCCTCAATTTTCTGCAGTTGCTTGGAAGTCCATTCACTGTAGGATCCTGGAGCATTAGACACTGTACCAGAACCAAAAGCACAAGAGACCTGTCTGTCCAAGAAGTGCATATGGTTATCTTAATATTACTTAACTTGGCTATGTTTAGTGGCATGGTATTGGAAAAAACACTTTTTGAAGAGTTTGCAGTGACTGACTTGTTCTGCAATGCACAATGCCTTTTTTCCCCTCACATTGTGATTTTCATGGAACAGCTCATCAACTCATAAAAAAAAGAAAAAAAAAGAAAAAAAAAGAAAAAAAAAGAAAAAAAAAGAAAAAAAAAAGCATTACTGAGTAAGGGCAAATAGATCAGACCTGAATCCTTTGAAGGCTTCGAGGGCTTGTGCTATTGACAGTTTCTTTTCTCAATTTTCTTTGTTTTTTTCTTCTGTATCTAACGAGTATCTGACTGCTGTTTTAGAAACTACTAGCATATTCTACAGAACACTAAATTTTACAGTACCCCTACAGTAACCTTAATACCTTTTATCTTGAATACTGTAGCACATGTACCTTTATTTATAATGTATTGTGCAGACTGTGATGCTCACTATTGCTGTATTTTTACCATTAGCACTCCAGGAAATGAAAGAACTGTAGCTTACATTATGACAGGGGCAATTCAAGGCAGCCCTGCCTGGCAGGGTAGCTTTCATTTAAGTTGCAGCCTGAAGTGGTCTGTAGGATTAGGGTGAGTAAACAGTTACCAGAACAAAACACTAGGAAAATAAGCGGAAGAAATAAAGGCCAGGAAAAGAATATAATTTTGGTTTTCAGCTCATTTTCAAGATGAAGAATGGAGTCAAGACGGAAAGGTATGAAGAGGCTGTGACAAGTGGTTGCCACCTAATTTAAAAGCATGACTGCTGCTTAATTTTACCGTGTATCACTCTGCAGTTTCAGCTACTCCCTCTCTTGATTGCAACAGGAGAGCAGGTTTCCTGCTACCGGCAGCTTGGCTACATTTCCCCTACAGGTGGTATAAAAATATCTGAAAATGAGCTACTGCTCATTTCTTGCAGTGGGTTGGAAGTGAGAAGATGAACCAAGTGAGACCAAGTCCCCTAGGAGATAAGCAATTCCACTGGAGATTTCCAATTAGGGTTGAACGCTGGGGAGCTGGCTATATTCCACTGAAAGTTCTAAACTTGCACAGGACCAAGGCAACTCGTGTCTTCTAAGGGATGGCCCTATCTCCAGTGTGCAATTAGGCAAATAAATTGCTTAAAGCCGATGAATCACATCTTTTTATTCTTCCTGAAACAGATTATGAGGAATACGGAGGTCCAAGTGTCACCCACAAAACCCATGCTGCTGCTCAGTGGTAAACTCCTATTGACTAACACAGCACCAAGTCCCAAAGAAGAGGAGAGTTAATCAGGAACATGGTGATTTGTGTGCGTGTGTGTGTGTTTGCTGGCAATGAACTACGTTGGAGTAGAAATAGCAGGCTGGATTCTGCTTTCCCTTTCCAAAGTGCAAATGAAGAGTAATGCTATTGAATTCAGTGGAGTTTGTGTGAGTAAGTGGAAAATCAGATTTCAAGAGTTCTATCGAACCCAAGCCAACATCTCGTAGAAGGCTGCGTTTCTAGTTCTTTCTCACAGGGGTTCTTTGTTTGTATTTTTCCCCTCTGTGTCTCTTTTTATTTTCCTTTCCTTTGAAGTTGTAAATCCTATAGGTGACCAATCTTTCATCCATAATCTGCAGCATTCAAATTAAAAGGAATAGTCTATAGATTCTAGGATTTTCTGCACACCACGGTTAAATCCTTGCGGAGTCCCCTATGAGCAAAGAAAGCCAGGAGCAGAGTGTGAAGTTAAATTGATCCAATCAATGCGCCACATGCAATCATGTTGTGTTCATTGCTAGTCAACAAACAAGCTAAAGCACGAGATACATTTCCCCTCCTTAATCCATTGTCATTTTATCAAGCAATGGGTTATCTAGACATGTTTAGCAAGCTCAGTAACTCATGCTCTTATTTATCACTCTGTAGGCTTGAAATTTGCAAATGATATGATTCCTTGAATCTTCTGTCAACTGAATACTGTTAAAATCCATTTTCCTAGGCTTGTGTTATATATGGAATAAATATGATTATTTTTCACAGCAAACCTGTATATTGTTTTACAGAAAAATGGATAGAATGGAAATAAGTGCATTTTCCTCCAGTAACATTAAACAAAAAGGTTAAGCTCCTGCTGACAGGAAAGATGTATTTGCAAGTGATTAGTTATATTTCTACCATAGCGCTTGTCTGTGTTCTTCTTTTGATGTTTAAACAAAGCTCTTGAACACACTGGGTTGTAGTCTCTGATGTTGATTTATAGGTAGGACTGAATTCCAAACACTGAACTAGTAGGCAGGCATTAATAAAAGGAGAGACTTTTTTTTTCCTGCTGGTTAATATGTGACTAAGCTATCCTGTTTTAGGCCTCAATCTGTCAAGAACAGGTGTATAATAGGGGAGTCCTTGAGGCGCAAAGACTGGAGCTATACACAAAGGGTTTTGTTCAGCTGCACTCAGGACAAATGTTGAAACACCAATTTACAAAATTGTTTTGACACAGAATTATTTTATGGTTATTATGACACAGACACAAAATTATTTAGGTTACTCCAAGCCCAAGAGGATTGGTAGGAACTCCAGATGGACCTAACTAAACTACTGTAGGTAATTGGGCAACACAATGGCAGATGAAATTCAACACAGACAAGCGGAAGATAAAATGCTTTGGGAAGAAGAGTCTAAGTGCTGGAAATCCCATCGACTTCAGGGAGGCCAGATCAGAAGTGCTGGTGGGAGCTGAGCAAGTTTTACACTCTTAGGACAAGTCTGTCGGAATAATTGTGGGAAACTGAGTGAAGACGGCAATTAAGTAGAGAATTATGATCAAAAAAGGAGTAACAAAGATTTTTGGAGAGCAGACTTTTCAGAAGTGATGATAAAATTAAATCCAGCTCATTTTAAAGGTACTCAGGATCCTTAATGGCCTGGTTATATTTTGAGGAAAAAAATGATCCTGTGTGAAACTAATATCATAAACCAGCTGTGTAAATATTCATACTTCCACTGAAGCTAAGACCAGAAGAGACACCTGGAGTAGGTTTAGCTTTTTAAAATATCAGCAGCTATCTTGGACCTCCTTAGATGAGACATGTCCAGGTGATCGGAGCAAAGAGCTCCTGGCAAGGAGCCAGGCATCCAGTTCCTTGACGGGGTTCCTTGACAGGCTGAATTACTTCCCAAGCACCCAGTCCTTGATGGGTTGACATAAAAGACATCTCTCTCCTCATTCTAAACTTTACCCTGAATATCTCAGCAAGGACAGGAGTATGAGAGCATTTTTTCATCACCTATAAGCCTCCAAACTTCCTTTCTTTACCTACCAACATCACCTCTTACATTTTGAAAGAGGACAAATCGCTAACAGCCAAATTGTGCCCTGGAGGAAAAATGTCTCACCACGAACACCAGGGTCCTAAAACATGAAATGACTGTAAACACTGTCTAAACAGAGAACTGTGTGTATTGTGAGCATCAGTAATTCCTTCCTGGGACTTCAACTTGCATTGGGAGTCCTCCTTTCCCTTCTGCTGACACAGGCCACAATTACTTTAACAGCTAAATCAAAACATATAGATAAAAAGATACGTAATTATACTTTAAATAAATCCAAAAGCCAAGTGAATCTATATTGGTTAGGTGCCATCTTCTGAATACTAGGAAACTGCATCTCATTTCAAAGGTCCATTTATATAAACTTCAACTTCCAACCACAGGATCTTGTTGTGCCCTTGTTAGCAGGGATGACAAGCTCCCTGCTATCAAGCATTTGTAAGTACTTTATGCAGTGATCAACTCACCTCTGCACTTTCCCTTTGATAATCTATGTTGATCTCCTTAAGTCTGACATCGTAGAGCTTGTTTTGCAACCAGTGGATCAGTTTTGTGGCATTCCTTTGAATTCTACACATATATCTATATCCTACTGTAAAATATTGATGCCCCCTTAAGAAGTGCAGTGTATGGTCTTGGTCCTCTAGTTTTCTTCTGATTATTTGTACCCCTTTTATAGACCCAAATTTGCCTAGCTCTGTGTTCTGTGTTATTTTCGCTGAATGTTTATGTTGCATAGTGACGCAAAATAGTTGAATTTCATGTTAATGACGTACTTGACTATATACCTGTTCACATTTTCTGCTATAGCCAGCCTTCCAAAAGGACATCAGTCAATTAGAACAACCTAATAGGACGGCAGAGCCTTCTTGGTGCGTTCTTCCCCATGGGAAAAAAATCTTGGAGTGATAGTAACAGGAGCTGATACCATTCTGTAAAACATATGGGATGTGATAAATATGTTTCTGGTGCCCTATCCACCATTAAGATCACACTGCATTACAGTAGAGCTGTTATTTAACATTGCAATATGATGCTATGTATGATAATATGTAGCTGTCTTGCTACATATACAGGTACAGATCCCATTTGATAGGAAAGTCTGAATGCCAAAAGGGTATCAGATGTGTAAAATAGACATGACGCCAGCTGCACAGAAGTCTAAGGCTCAACTTCCAATTATAAATGGCACTGCTGCCTTCTAAAGAAGACTCAGTAGTAGATGGGACAAACCCCAGCATGCAATCTAGAAATGGGAAGCTTCAGAGCATCCTTTGCTTCTGCTACAAAATTCCTCCTAGCCCCTAGGGCAGAAGCAGGACCACTCTGCAAGGATTATCCAGACTGCCAGAGCCCCGTGATGGTTTCAGCAGCCTCGGTGCTCCCTCTATCTTAACATGTTAAATGGTGGAGTATGCAGATCCCTCTCTTTTCAAACAATTTTAATTCCTGCGTAACCCTTATCAGGTTTATGATACTCCATATTCCTGGATTAAATAAATATGCTTTTATTTGTTTTGAAAGAGCCACAAAAGGTTTTGTAAATGAGTATCTGGTGGTTTATTTCTATTTTAGTTGTGTAAAACCACAGATCTCCTTATTCACATCAGGGTAGCTAGGTCTGCAGGTTGCAGTTGAGTTTTTGTCTCTAGCTATCTGTATCTCCGGTAAGCCTTCATACTACTGATAAAGTGGAGAATGAGTCAAGGGTGGCATCCTCTCACCAAACACTTCAAGTGGATAAAAAAAGGCCAGTAAAACACTATCTTCTCTTTACTTCTGAGGTTTTTTCACTGGATCCTCACTGAAGAATAGCAGCTAGATGAGCTCTGATGGGTTGATTTTATTTGCACAAATATGCATCAGAAATGGTTCCAGTGATGTCAGCAGAGATGAAGCAGCATAGGAACAACATAAGAATCAAGTCATGAAACTGCTGTGAATGCAGGAACTGATGTGAGAATCAGCACCGCTTTCATTATTGCATAAAATGCACCTTCCCCAGTGTGAATTTTACCTGTACATATCATTGGAAGGAAAAGCACAATTGTTGGAACCTCATCAGGGGTATGTTTATATTGAAAACAAACTGCAATACAAGCATATAAAATTCCTGAGCACTCACTTATTCCAATAAAACAGAAAGGAGAAGCATAAAAAAAGCCACAAACACAGATACGAGTCTCACCTGCTTTCATGCTGGAAAAAAAAAACTGGTAAATGAGTATTTCTCTTGACAATATATGTTGGTGGTATTGTTTTGTTTGTTTTGTTTTGTTTTTATTTTTTTGTTTTCTTCTAAAAATGTCAAAGTCAGGGAGTTTCTGCACAAGAATTTGTGAACTTATCACATGGGAAAGAACGAGTAAACCAAAGTCCATATATTTCTTGGCTGAGGCAGGAGAATATATATATGAGTAATTCAGTTGGTCCTGCCTGAACGCATGACACTTACCTGTTGAGTTCAAAGTCTTCTAGAAGTTATGTATCTCCTTCTATGACTTGCACACGAAGTCCAAAAGGCTTTAAGGTTGCCCCTAGAAGCAACTTGGGATGTTCAGTAAGTGCCATGAAAGGGCTTTGTCTTCTGGTTCACCAAAACCTTATTCCAAAATAAAATTAGTGAGTTACCACCAGTGGCCTAAATCAGAATTTAAATTTCTTGAAAAATTAAAGATATTAAAAGGAAATTTAAAACAATGTAAGCAAGAGATGTGAGTCCAACAAAAAGTGGAGTTAAATTTCTTGCATATTTTTAAGCCCTAAAAATTATTAAATCACATTTTTTCATTGATTTTGTCAGTAACAGAATCCATCCCACATCATTTTAATATATAATTGACAGGAAATGCAACATATAAAATCTGAATATAGTTCTTGAGGTGACTATGTCTTGTGGCCGCAATCGCCTCTCATTTTTATTAAAATAGACGGGAAGGGACTTGGGACTTTTAAGAAGCAGAGAAGAAATAGAGTTGTGCTGGGAAAAAATAATAATAATGAGAAATCAGGATGCCTTACTGAACAGCCAGAGTCATTTTATGTGGAGTTTTCCCCTCCAGCAACCAAATGGAACCCAAACAAGTCTATTTCCCCAAAAACTTGTTCTACCCACCATTCCCCAACAAAAATACATCGTAATAATATCATAAAACAGCTGAGGATGAAGCGCTTATTCTGATGGACTGCTCAACATCCTAAAAGGGTGGATATTAATATACCTGGGAATCTCACAGTTGAAGCATTTTAATGCAAACTCGCAGTTTGCAGGGAATTGAAACACTTCACCTAAATAATTTATATATGTATCTGTGTATATAAAAAAATGGAAAAAATGAAATTTCATAATAGTAATAAGTCCAGGGATGTTGTTATCAGGAGATAATCACATCCCGTGGGGCTTCTCGCACTCAGCTGTGCCTCTTTTCCCTTCTCTTCCTCCAGTCCTTGTCTTGCCCCTGAGGTATGATTTTTCTCATGATAATTCTTATCGTGCCTTCGTGGTTAGTAATAGTAATTAAAATAAAATACTTTATTCGCAACTTCCCTGGGTGCTCAGCATATGATCTTACTTTCCCCCCCACACACTTCCTCTGCCTCCAGTATTTCATTAAATGCTTTGGAAAGGAAAAAAAAAAATTCAATGACTGGGATTCTGTTTTCTGAGAGAAAATGCAAAAGGCTGTTGTGGCTGTATTGATCGGGCTGAGAGAGCAGCATTGCAAACAAGCAGAGCTCTCCTGAGAAATACGCACTGGAGATCCATACGTTCATTGACATTTTATAGGATGTCTAGACTTGCTAATCCACTGTGAAAAATGCAAGCTTTGTAGTATAAGAGGATGGAGTGGGGGCCGGGTCTCTTGTTTGCAGGAGCAGTCCTCTCATGTACCAAATTACCGGTAGTTTAATAAGGAGGAAATGCCAAATTAAAGGCTTGGTTTCAATGACTTGGACACCCTCTGCCTTCCCCACAATGCCAGGCTACAATTAGCCTCAAGCCAAAAAAGGGATTTTGAAAGGTTGGTTGAGGCGCCATCCGGATTCTGTGTTTGTGCGCAGGGGAGGCTGCAATTTCCTAAAGTGAGAAAGTCTGCCCTGAATGCTGCTTTCCAAAGAAGTCAGACATTTCCCCATTCCATCTTTTCCCCTTTCACAGCAGTTTTTTCCGCATGCTGTGGACCTGGATAAAGCAGTAAATACGACAAGCTTCCATCGCTCAGTCTTCTCCTTTTACCAGCCTCCATGGAGGCTCCTCTCAGCAAAGATAAAAACAGAGAGCATTCTTGGGCATCACATCTGGGAATGATAGCAGAAAGCTTGGAAGCCAGTTCTGGGTGGTGTTGGGTCACTTTGGTGGTATCTCACGTTTTTCTAGCTCTTTTCTAGCTCTGACACCATCACAGCAGCGATGCACCTTTGCTTCGAGATCTGTTTCAGATATACGAGCTTCTCATGGACCAAAACTGAACTTCAGCCATGTGGCAGAGAGGATATTTTTCTTGGATCCCTTCTAGCTCACAGTAAAATTTATGTGAGACCGAATCTAAAGGGTTATTTTTAGATTTTTTTTTCCAAAACAAAAATGCAGAACGCTGCTGTAGCCAAAGTAGAGGTTTGTGACACCTACAGTATGAATCGGTTTATTCAGCATATAATTAATATTAGTTTAGTTTGGCCTGTGCTCAATTACAAATGTAGTAAAATATTGGGTTTTGTAATACAGCAAATGTTGCAGAAACAGTTATATGTAGCAATTAAACATAATTGTCTTTTTACTAGATAGAGAAAAAGTGCTGAAACTCAAAGTAACTAATATACCTAGAAGCATAGCTTCATGACCGAGACTGATTCCTGCTAAAATGACCATGCCTTGATTCCTAAATCCCTGGGTTAACCATGATCTCCTTCTTCTGAACAGATGCTCTCAAAGTCTCTGGGAGTGCAGGGCTTTTACCAAGCAAAAGGTACAGTACTAGATTTTAGTGAACGATTTGGTCATAGGCAGAACATATGAGAGGGTCTATTAGAGAAATTAATGTTTGAAATACATAAACAGTGAGCTCACCGCAAGCTCTCGAAACACAACTGAATTTCCCCACTTTGAAAAATCCTCATAAAGGACTGCCCTCAAANTAAAATGACCATGCCTTGATTCCTAAATCCCTGGATTAACCATGATCTCCTTCTTCTGAACAGATGCTCTCAAAGTCTCTGGGAGTGCAGGGCTTTTACCAAGCAAAAGGTACAGTACTAGATTTTAGTGAACGATTTGGTCATAGGCAGAACATATGAGAGGGTCTATTAGAGAAATTAATGTTTGAAATACATAAACAGTGAGCTCACCACAAGCTCTCGAAATACAACTGAATTTCCCCACAATAGTCTTTGAAAAATCCTCATAAAGGACCGCCCTCAAATGCAGACATGGCTACAATATCATAACCAGCAGAAAATAACTCCTTTTCCTTCATTTTGACAGTGAACCCCAAAACTAAATGAAGGTGGTTCTACTAGTTTAGGAGAACAGGAGACGTTTTGATACTTTGCTCAAGGGGCAAATGAGACTCCTGTAATGCTATAACGTTCCAGTAGAAAGAAATATATTTTGGTAACAATTTTCTTTTCTATTCTTTTCTGGAGAATTCTTCAAGATTTTAGACAGAAGTGCAACACCTTACTGTCTAGTTCTAATCAGAGCTTTTTTATTTTTAAAACAATAAGCTTTACTAACAGTGGAGAAGATTTTGTCTGAATTGCTGGTTATATCCATGTGCCTAAATATTTATGCTTTCTGTAGCAATATTCACTGGAACTATTTAACATTGTCATTTTCTTCACAGTCCTGCTGGTCTTGGATATCTGGTGAATGACCTGATTTATTGGTTATATATTTTAATAGAAAGCTCTTATCAGAATAGGATAGACGTTCAGTAGGCATTAATATTCAGGGTAAAAAAATGAAAAAAAAAACCCCCCAACTACAGTATATGAAAAGAAATAAATAGAAAGCCAAGCCCTCAAATCTAAATTTCTCAGGCCCGATCAAGGTTTTCTGAAGTGACTGGTGATCCTGGGTTCTTAAAATGCCCAAGAAGCTGAGGTTTTAATGTGTTTTAGAGATTCAATCTTATTTATGTTGTTTCAAATAGAGGATTAGAAAAACTTAGTAATGATAATGTCAGCAAGCAATTCAACTAATAGTGAAATTATTTGAAAAGTCAGATTCAAGTATTTTTTAAGGAAGATAAAATATCCTAGATCATTCTTTAGTTATGAAACTACCTTTTAGCTATTTCTCAGTTTCACCTGCCTCAAGGAACTGGTAAGGATTTTTTTTTTCTGGGTAATATTCCTGGAATTTAAGTAAAATATTCCAGAAAGTTCTGCTCTGAAAGAAATTTTCAATCATCACCTTCCTTTTTTAATCATTGCAGTTACAGGAAAGTCATTTGTCTTACAGTCCATATTTAAATAAGCAATAATAACCATTTAAAAAAATCTTTTTCCCCTCCTTTCCTATAGAGAAGTGGAAAAGGACATTAGTCAAAGGGAGTTTTCTGTTTTGTGATTGATATTTATTTTCAATATCTTCTCAGTGAACTTTAGTTCAAAATTGTCTCTTAATTAGGAAAGATCACTTTTTCCTTTTCTTTTTTTTTTTCCAGCTTTGAACATGTCTATAATCTAGATATATGTGGGAACTTGATTTAATTCCATTATACTAAAACTTTCCAATACAATTAATATTATCAAGGCCATGTTACAGTAAAAGCCAAGATATCATTTTATTAAAACCTCATTGACACTGGGTGACATTGACACCAGCTTAGCAAAGATGAAGAATGGACAGATGGGTCTTGAACCAGGAATATAACACAGGGTCATCTGATGTGGGTATCAATCAAATCTCAATTGTCTAACGTAAGAGTTTTTTCTAATTTCACTTAATAGTGAAAATTAGAAATAGAAATTCACTTGTTTGGCCATAATCCAAATGTCTTTGGATAATTCTTTACCATAATATGGGATGATTATTTTTACCATAAGAGCATGGAAATGGCTAAGTCAGAGATCCATGTCACTGGAAAATAAAAGATTTTAAACAAGAAATGAAGATAAAACCTCTGCCTGGCAAAATGCATCTGACACTGAGTCATTTGCCACAAATACTAGGTGTTTGCAGGATTAGTTTCCTGGTTTCTGACACTAAAGAATCAAGAGTTTGTGACTTGCATATATATTGAGCATTGCAAACCATTTTAAAGCCTTTGTAATGTGGCTTTGACTTGAATTTCTTTCTGTTGAATTCTTAGATGAATAAAGGATCAAATCTTGGCAGTTCTGTGAGAGACATACAAAGAAAATAGTGAAGTTAACAAAAGTTTTGTTTTTTATTTTATATTTTTTATTTGATCTCTACAATTAATTTGAGTCACCTTTTTTTTTGCTTCTAGATCAAGGCTCAAGATCATCAGTACAGTGTGAAAATGGTAATTCTCTCCTGGACTTATCTGTATGGTTATTTATATACTAATGATTGTAAGGAAATTTGAAAGGGCGACGTCCAGCTAGTCCACAGGCACTATTCAAAGTAAAGCTAATTTTGACGTTTCATCAAATCATTCAGTCTTGAATATCTTCAAGGATGCAGATCTACCACACCATGCCCCTATTCCAAAGTTTCATCATCATCATTGTGAATTTTCCATGATGAAACTTTGTCTGAGACTCAGTTTACATCACTTAGGCCTTAGAGCCAAGGCTCATATCCTTGGTGTGAGTCAGAGGAACAATTTTGACATGCATTTTGGTGTCTGAAGCCTGAACCTGGAGATCTAAGAAGTCTATTTGACTGGCATTTTCCCCCAAAAGAATTGTTGAAAGAAAAATATAACTTAAAATATCTCCATGATTAGCATTATCTTCTTTCCCTCTTCCCTTCTCAGGAGGGTTGGTCATAGATCCTAATGTACCATGTAGAGTATACAATGCAAAACAAACGAAAAAAAGCACATCCACTTATCCCACAAAACTGAAAATGATGTTTCAAACCTCCCAATTTCATCGCTTCCAAGTGAAAAAAATTAATTCTAACAATATATATACTATCACCATTTTATACACAGAAAACAATAGATACTAATTAAAGTCATAGTTTCACTTCTTAGATCACTCAATCACCTTGCCAGTTGAGCTAGTCCATCCCCTTGTCAATACAGAATTGATCCTTGCAAGATTCTCCCACTCTTCACCTACTTTAATTTTAAATAATTCAAATATTGAGACTACCACTACTTCTCTTGGGAGAAAATTATTCCAGTCAAACAGACCATGGAGTCTGGAATAGATTCTGATCTTGATATTTAGCTAAAACATTCTATTTTTTTTTTTAATATTATTCTCTCTAAGACTTTAAGGACATTGACTATGCATAGACATTTAGTGCCATTTGAGAAGCTCAAGGAAGGCTGAGACATCTGCATGGGGTAGGAGCTGTGGTGAGAAACCTGAAGGAGTCTGTACCCTTCTGCATTGATGAGTGGATATGAAACAGGATATTTTAAGGTATCTAAAATGACATTAGAGATGGAAATGTTTAAGGAACTGAACTGAGATCTTATAACTTTAACATGGCTTGGAAAGTATGAACTCAGCTGACTGTATCCTAGATACTGATGTTTTGATGCCATTTTTAAGATGCGAGTTCCTTTTGAAAGAGATTGGTATCAATACATAACAGGAGAAAGTGTCATAAATTCCAACTGAATAGAAAAAGTAGTCAGAGGAAAATAGAATTATATTTTTCCTAACAAAAATTTCTTAATACAATAAGCTGTTTTCCTGGAAGAGAAAGAAAATAGTAATAGCAACCATAATGGCTTTCAAGCACCTAATTCCCATTGATTTTTCTACAACTTCATGCCTTAAGTGGCAAGGCATCTGGACCCAGGTTTTATAGGGACAACACAGCTAAACCAAGGACTGAGCACACTCATTTGGATTTGCATCAAACACTATAGCATATATATATTTTAGCATATATATGTATATAGCATATATATATTTTCTGTAAATAGTGACTGTAGTTCATATTACTTCTCATTTCATACAAGGAGAAGCTATTTTCCCAGGATCCTGTCGAACGTAAGCCTCAGGTGTCTTAATGCTCTTGTGTCTGTCAGAAACAGTCTGTGGAAGCCACTCGTTTGAGAAGACCACAGTGAATAAGGCTCACCTAACATGGCACAGATTAAGCATGCAACATGGAATAATAGTCGAAGTTTGCTGTCATATGTAGGCCATTTCTCTTGTAGCTGAACTATCTTCTGTGGACTGTAACTCAGAAAGGCTGTGCTTCTGGGTGAAAAAATAATATATAGTACATGGCTGTTGGCTAAATTATTAACTTCTAAACCTTAGAGAGAAGACAACTTATATAAAAAGTCCAAGCAGATAAAGATATAGTGGATCATTATGACAATGAAAATAGTGTAAGAATACAAGAGTGAGAAATACATTACAAGGTGTAACATATGCTCTATTTTTGCTTGATTACTTAAACTAGGTAGCAGTGGGAGACCACTGTTCTACGATAATGTTTTGTTCCATTGATGTTATAGACCAAAATAGAATTACCCCCAACTAATCCAAAGACAAAATTAATAAACAGGTATTGCTCAGCGGAGGCTACAAATTCTTGTCTTTAGGTTGCCTACATGCAGGAAACCTCCACAACAGATACTATCTGAAATTATAAGCACAAGTACAATTTTCCTCATTATAAAGTCTCTTGTATCAAAGCCAGTGAGAAGGTCACAGAGTTTTTTTTTTCTCTTATTTGTTTTCATTCTTGTAGCACTTTTAAGATCTCCTTACAGATAGAGACTATTTGAGGACAGTTCAAAACACTTAAAATTTGAACCTGCAAGGAAAATGTAAGTTCTCCCTGGCACTGGAATCAAATGGCATGTCATGGCCATATTTAATAAAGTTAATTATCCTTCAAATTAAGATGGTCTCAGCGTGTTGCCTCTTTGGAGTGAAGCCTGTGCTGCGCAAACTGATCCAGAACTTAAGATGTCAGGGATGACAGTTTGATAATGTAGATAATTAAATCTGGGCCCATTTCCTGGCACTGCTCAGTTACTAAGAAAGGTGCAACCTACAAGCCTCCACCCCAAGGCTGGTGCAGGGATGATGAGGATGTTGTGTGACAAGTCCCTTGCTACCCAGAGCACAGGCTTCATACCAAGAAATTCATAGCAGGCAAGAGGTTTCAAAAGGCCACTTTGGAAAAATCCTCTGTTAAAATACACAGAAAATGGAAACTGAAGAGGAGAAGACAAAACTGATCTAAACAATGAACATTCCTCTGAATCCACCTGGATGCTACCCTGTGCTACGTGCTCTAGGTGTTCCTAACTGAGCAGGGGGCTTGGACTAGATGTTCCTCAACCATTCTGTGATTCTGTGAACCAGCTGGCTTTCCCATCATTACAGAATTGGTTTCATGAACATGAGGCTAGAGGGCCATTTTAAAGACAGAAAAGTAGGTGAGGTTGCACAGCAGAAAATGCTTTTAATTAGAAATTGGAAGCATCTGTGCTTACTGTATTAAAATACAATCTGCTAACAAATTCATTGTTTTGCATTGAGACAAGCTTAATTTCATATCAGTCTGTATGTCTTACCTTCTTTCTCCTAGAAGTTATCTTTGCCCAATAGATAATTTTTCCTTGAGGTGTGGTTTATTTCATGCCTTACTGGAGATGGAAGGCAATAACAATAATTTATTTTGAGTTAAATTAGCTATGATTTTTACAGCAAGAATTTTCTTCTGGAAGTGAGATATGAATCTGGGTTTTGATCCTGCAGAAAAGTGTGTGTACATGCTTAAATATTTGTTTATATATGCTCTGTAAATTCAGTGGGATTTTTCACATGATAGGAAACATATAAATTCCATAAGCATTTGAAAGTTTTACTTTTGACCTCAGTGGATATAGGCCATGGCAAAATGTGTTTAAAATTCATGCAGGACGATAATAGGTGTGATGTTTGAAGGTTATCTGAAATACTTTGTTCTTTATATAACCTATAATTTGATTTGAGTTTTTAATGGATGTTGCTCAGTAAAGATGTTCATTGGTTTGTAGAAAATTCAAAAGAAATTACTCTGTTTTATTTTCTTTGCTTCTAATTTATGAACAATTTTCACTAGAAAATTCTGTTCTATCCCATATCCCAGAGGATAGCTGCAGAGCTGAAATCATTCTCTGTCACATTTCTATGATTTACAGAGCTACTATGAACTGACTGATGGAAATGAGAGACATTCAATAATGTATGCTCCAACTCATTGCAGAAATTAATGCAAGCAGCTTAAGAAAGCCAGAACAAATATTCTTCATTGATTATTTTTTTCTTAAATGGAAAAAAATAGCATAGTTTCCTGCCAGAATCGAGTACCCAAAGCCACCTTCTCTTTTAAAGCATTCTGACAAGGGAAAAGATGAGGCGACATATGTGTTTGTATACATCTTTATGTAAAAATATGAGCACAGATACAGAGGAGGGCTTTTTGGTTGTTTTTACAGAAGTAGATGTACCTGAATATGTAAATGCACCCTTGTCTGCTTTGGTGTTTACACTTGATTCAAATGTATACAAACACATGACAGACAGGCCATTACATATTTTTGCATATATATGTATTTATGCATGCACACACAGGCACACAAGTGTGTGCTTGACAGATCTAAGGAAAAAAAAGAAGTGCTTGGGATAGTTGACTCATTTGGTGATGCTCTCTTTAGTGATAGCAGATTTCCTTTTTCTGTATCTGGTCTTTTTTGAGTAGCAAACACTGTGACACTGATAAGTGGAAAAGCAACAAATCCTGTTTGTCATTTTTACACTACTTCCACTGTTAGGTTACTATATATTTAAAGGAGTTGTAAAGCAATTAATCTCATCTTCCTGTATTCTTGGGAGATCTGGTAAACTAAACAAGGTGGCGCTTAATCTTAAGGTCTTTCAATGGACATCCAAGATACGTGTTGTTGCTCAGATGTTGATGCTAGGAACTTTGCTGATTCTTCCAACTGGAACTTAAATCTAGAATCACGATTGTCTTTCAAAATGGGTTATAGCAAATGAGTTGCAATCTAGAGCTGCAAACAAAACTTTTGTTTTCTTTATTACAATCTTGTTGAACCTTTCAAACTGATTACAGTTGCTTATTGTCACTTGAATAACATGTAAACTGATGGTTTGATCCATCCTGTGGGAACCAGCTATATAGATCAAGGCATAGAAACTGCTTCTCAAATTCCTTGAGTCAGAGATCCAATACGGAGACCAAAGGCAGCATCTTTCAACATTCTATTTCCATTTCTGACCTTATTTTGGGTTCCTTTGTGAATGTAAAGGTGTTCAGCTGCTTGTCCTGACTGTTACAATATTTTAGGTAGGAGACAGAAAACCTCTCTGGGGATGAACCTCTGAACATACGGGTATGACTAAAGTTAGTCACAAGGAGTTTATGCAATGAGAAACCAATTGCATATAGTTGCCTAAAAGGTTGACAGTCATGGAGAACAGGTAGATCTATTGAAACTTAACTGAAATTTAGACAGACTGAATTTTATGTGCAATGTATGTCCTGCAAAGCATCAAATGTGAGCAGATGGACATGCTGTGAGTGTCACGTAAGCACACATTCTGGTCACATCATCACAATGATAACATCTTTCTCCAGACTACTGGCAAAGAAAGTCCTCTGTGAGGTTTTATAGTACAGCAGTTTTATTCTGCTTTACTCAGAGGTACCTAAAAGCCTTTCAGATATGATGAGATGCAGTGGAACATCAATGCTTGAAGGAATTAACATCATGAACACATTCTTAGTGGATTGTTTATCTCTATTTGTCTTTCTACGAGGTTCTGCTTTCAAAGCCTCGGAGTACATACACAGACACACACACTCATATATATATGCACAATATAGAAACATGTATGTAAACGAAGGAGGAAACTTTTCCTTTTTACAAGTCCAATAGATAGGCATCAAAGAAATATCCTGATATTTCTGGTCACATTCTGAAATTCTATTCTTAAAAAAAACAAAAGTGTTAACTGCAGTGTTCTGGCTTAATTCCAAGTTATATTCAGCTTACCTAAAAAGGTACATTCAGGTGAAAAGGTTATTCTTCATTTCCTCTCCAGAGACCCCTGGCACATGCTTAAGACAGGATGGCTGCAGTGCTCTTCCTCAGCAGTGGCTCCGTTTCAGAGGTGAAGGAACAATCCCATTTGTTCAACTTCTGCAGTAGACACGCACTCATGGGGGAACTGAACTTTAGAAACGCAGGCTGGAAAATGCTCTGGGACTTTTCAGAGTAGAAAGCGCATTTTAAAATAAAAAGTGAAGAAGGCAAGGAAATAGGGAAAATGAGAAATGAATAAAGAGTGAATAAAGATAGAAAAGAACAGAGAGGGGAAAAAAGAGAAGCAGGAATTTAGAGTACAGGAATGATTTGAGATTTTTCTAGCTGTGCTCCAGGGCAAAGCTCAAACGCAGAGAAGCTTCTGTTGAAATCCGCAAAGTTGCACCCAGTTACAGCTGGCTCAGACTTGCTCTCATGACACTGACAAAAACAAAGTAATTTAGTCATTACATAAAGAGCCTCCTCATTTCAGAGCTGTAATTATTGCTACTGACTACTATAGTCTAGGACAGAAGTAGTGGTCCCCAGAAAAAGCAAAACTTACAGATGGGGAAATGGAGACAGAGTGTGAACAGGTTTAATTGATTTTTTTTTTTCTGGCCAAACTAAGGGCCAGGAAAACTTCTTGCTTCATTGCCCTCAGCAGATGGATAGATAAAGGAAAACTGCTGCACCAAATTCCAGATGTTCATTCAAGTTGTTCTCTTTCAACACAGGGTTATCCATAAGCCTCAGTGGCTTACGGATGGGAAGAATAGATGAAATTAATATAAAAAAAAGTCACATTTTTATTTTCTAGGTAGTGACCTATCACACAAAAGTACAGGGTCGACGTACAGCTATTGTTCAGCTATTTTGAGCCAAAGAAGTCTGTACTCTCGTGAGTGACTCTGTCATTCAAAGGCACAAAGTCAAATCTATCTGTTTAGGAGGCCGCTATGCTTTATCTGAGCATCAGATCAGTCATGTCTTGGTGTGAGCTGGGTCAGAAATGTTCCCCCTCTGCACTGGAGCGCACAGTCGGTATCTACTGGATCTCTGCAATGTAAGGTCATACCCAGAGGGTCTCTAGAAACGGTGTCCAGAAGACACCCTCGCACCTCAAAGGCTTGTCCGTGGAGGGAGCACCATCAAGAAAGAGAGGGATGAGGGTAGGACTGCTCCAGGCTACAAAAGGCCTAAAATAATTCCCGTTGCAGCCTCATATTTTGGCCTATCGATTCCACACGTGCCGTGGGACCAGGACCTCCAGTTTTTGGTGTGCAGCACCTGCCACCACAACACCCCAACCCTCATGGCTGCGGCCGCCTCAAGCCTCCCATGGAAAGGGGGTTAAATCCTGCGGCCTGGAGCGTTCATTCCCATGCTGCCGGTGTTCCACCTGGTCCTTCCTCACTTCAGGGGTCACCGGGCGGTCTACGCCGCCTCGCTAATGGACGGGCCACGCGGACCCGCTTCGCCCACCGCCGCCGTGGAAGCACTTAGGGCCTGCGCATCACGGCACACACGGGTGCCGCTGCCCTCCCGCCTCATGCAGCCTTGCAAATGACTCTGAGGAGCAGAGGCTGGAGCATGATTTAGAGTGCGGGGGGAGAAATGAGGCGGTGGTGGGGAAAG
>VWPW01015951.1:0-52826 GCA_013389825.1 Crypturellus undulatus | reverse complement strand
TATTTATTTAATTTTTTTTTTTTTTTTGAACTGGGCTCCCAGAGAGCACTCAGGGCTGCCACGCCGCGCACGACGCCTACCTGCTCAACTGCAGGGAAACAAGCTTCTGAAGGCTTTAATGGGATTTTGCCCGAGGCTGTTTTATTAAGATGTCGGCTTTTTCTGCTGCCTCTGCAGCTGACACCATTCACTGTCAGCTGCCCCCCTTTCCCCCGACAACGCGCCAAATTACCCGCTTCATTTAGTGCTCACGGCTCAGCCCCGGCACATGCGGGGAGAGAGCCCGACTTGACCAGATGAGCCTCGGCGAGGGGAGGTGGGAACGCACTGCTGCTCGACTGGAGGCAGGGGGGCGAAGCACGGAAACGGGGGGGTGAAAAAATACAAAAAGATCAATACCGCTGGGGCTTATTCCCGCTCTATTAGAAAGAATCATATTTCATATTAACATAGCCAATTTAGGAGCCGCATTTACATTCCTGATTTGCATCCTGGCTTTAAAAGCTCATTTGTAATGCGCTGTATAATTATTGATGCCTCATACGTGTGTACGCAGTGCAGTGACAGGTTGAGAAGGGGAAGAAATGCCGTCTAGATTCAATAAACAAACTCGTTGCAAGTTTTAATGAATGCTCGTTGGTAATAAATGTCTTTTTTTTTTTTCCCCTCCTATCTTAGGGGGAAAAGAAAAAAAAATACAAGCTAATTAGAGATTGTGTGTTTCAGTGGCAAGAGTAAATGAGATACGGCACAGCGGTGGAAAGTGTAGTGTGTAATGCCCCTTTCTCCCGTGTTGTGCGTGAGTGGTAGTGGCAGAGCGAAGGATGATTTCGGAGAACAGGGAAATTCTGCCTGGAAGACAAGGCACACTTTGCAAATGTCGGAAAACATTACCTCTGATAGCTATTATTAAGTTCTCCAGGCTCCCACGTAAGCTTAAGGTGAGTCTAAAAATAGAGAGGAGTGGACATTAAAAAAAAAAAAAGTAAATATAGGGTGAGTTGCAGTGTACTCTTGCTCACTTATATCTCAGCAGGTTATTTCTTTGTTAAATGAGGTTGAAAACATCTAGTAAATCCAGCTAGTCCGGCTGTTATCTTATCACAGCTGTGTAAGGAAAGCAGAAATTTTTAGTGACTGAAGATTGAGGACAAAGTAACTCATCTACACTGAGTATCTGGGCTTGCTGCTCTAGCTGAGGACAGGGTTGGGAGGAAATGAAAGAAGGATGTGACCAGATTAAACCTTTTGGCTTTCAAGAGATGGAGAAGAGCAGTAATGACTATAGGATACAGCAACATCCTGGCAAACTTTGTGTTTAACTCTCTGATGAGAGAGTCACATATGTAAGGATTTCCTTTTGTCTCATGTCTTGGCAGCATTTTAATAAATTGTTGTGAATTTCCTTCACTGTCACAAGAGCTTCATCCATGTAAGCAAGAGAAAAACTCTCATCAGAATGTGTTGAATGAGGTCTTGATGACAAGACCTGAATGTCTTAATGTTACAATCCAAGGTTTATGAAAATAGATGAATTGAGGATCAGGAGCAGAACGATGGCGCTTTATCCTACCTGCAAATCTGACTTAAATGTGATTTGTTAAAGTCACTGTCTTTTAACTGCCCCATTTTTTGGTGTTTCATAATAAACCCTTCCAGGTTCTGTTTGGCTTTTACCTTCTGTCATCCTTCATTGCCACCTTTTCTGCAAAATGTTTTGATGATTAACTTAGGACTTCAGTGATAGTTCCACTGCAGCATGTGCTGAATATTTTTGTGTAAACTGTTTGAAATGCACACCATTCATAAAGCACATGAAGGATCCATTTGCTACTCAAGCAGTACAAGTGGGAAATTAAATAAATGCAGATAAGTACCAAAATTATGCTGTTTTAAAATATCTTTTTAGAAGGGTAGCAGAGACTTTCCAAAAAACCTCAGCTGAGCCATAATTTTTCCTCAGATTGAGCCATTCAGTCTCCACAAACCTTTTGCCTGAAAATGATATTTATTTTCATCATGACCTGAGTTTCACTTTGTGGTTAGAGGAACTTCGGTGGCTGCCCAAATTCACTCTTGAGGCACCTGTATATATTCAGTTGACATTTGCACAGTGTCCACAAAGATCTGCCCACGCTCATTCTGATAAAAAAATCGTGCTACACCAAGAAATACTATACTCCAGGGGAATACATTGATGCATATTTTCTCTGTCTAAATATATAGACAGGAGGACATAATTATATGCATGTACATGCACACAAATATACATATATATTCCAGATACACACATATAGTTTTCTTGTATCTTTTACAGTTAGAAAAAAAGCAAGTTTGCCTTCAGGTATTTCAAGTTAATAATATGAAGCACCTTAGTTGTGCTATTATGGTTAAGCTGAATTTTGTTTTGCATTTTGATTATAAATTAGAGGAATGGTACATTGACTTTGTTTTGATGATAAGATTAAAAAAGGCCCTGTTTATTAAGTTGTTACTGTGGTAATATTTGCAGCATACATTACATTTATAATTGACTTATTAAAACTTATACACTGCAAATTATAGTGATAGTACCCACAGGCTAAAAAATCATCGAAATATATAATGGCAGTTTAAGAAGGTTTGTATCCACAAATGGGAATTTTTATTTGGTGTTCTCTTGTTCTAATGCTTTACTCACAGCTTTTGCAATATTCTAATATGCAGCTGAATTACTGCAAAGAGATATTGAAGGGGGTTCTGGGAGGAAACAAGGCAGAAAGAGACTTGGAAGAACTAATCAAATAACACAGAGAAAGAACTATGGTACAGATACGTAAGCCATTTTTCCAAATAGCCTTTACTTCAGACTTAAAAAATAAGGTAAAGGAGTCAACCGAGTAGTCTTTTACTTTAGGCTACATCTGATGCTTTGGACTAATCTCCTCAAGCCTTGTCTTCATAGAACTTTTTTACTGTCTTGCAACCTACCTTGGGAGTACCATAAGATTACAATGTTTACACCACGGAGAAGAGCCTGGCCCCATCCTGCCTGCAGTCACCCCTCAGGTACTTGAACATGTTGATCAAATCTCCTCTCAGCCTTCTTTTCTCCAGACTAAACAGGCCCAGCTCTCCTCATATGACAAATACACCAGTTCCTTAATTATTTTCGTGCCTCTACCCTGGACCCTCTCTAGAAGCTCCACGTCCCTCTTGTCCTGGGGAGCCCAGAGCTGCCCCCAATACTCCAGGTGCGGCCTAACCAGAGCTGAGCAGAGGGGCACGATCCCCTCCCTTGACCTGCTGGCAACGCTCCTCCTGATGCAGCCAGGAGCCTATTGGCCTTCTTGGCCACCAGAGCACATTACTGCCTCATGGTTAACTTGTTGTCAAGATGCAGATCAATGTAGATCCTGTTTGTGGAAGTGATAGGTGGAGATGAAAAACAGGACTAACTTTAAGGTAGATATTAAATAACTATAGGAACAGGATTCATTTTCCTAATAATAGGAATCTAATTCTCTGAGGTACCCAAAACACCCACTCACAGTTAGGAATGGTACAAGGTATTCTTCTGGAGAGGTCTCTAAAGACAAGACCAGATGACAATAATGTGCTGGACTTTGGTGCCAACATTTGGACAAATAAATTATCTCCATTGACTATATTAATTAGGTCTGCAGTGGAAGAGAGTTGGAGCTTGGACATCTTGTTCTAATGTAGACCCTTCATTACCGCATTAGAGACACATAAATTTTGGTGATTGAATCTGAAGTTAGACCTCGCTATCTTAGGGTACAACAATAATTCTTAAAGGGTGAAAGCACAATGAAGTGAATTGCATTCTATTTAACACGTCTAGTGTGAAGAAAATTCAGATCTGAGTCAGGAATTGAACTGAGATTTTTACTTCCTTGACACTGTTACAAATCTACTCACTTATCTCCTAACATTTCAAGCACTGAGATTTAAAAAAAACATTACTTTTTTCAGGTACAAATGCATCTGACATAGGTACAATCAGACTGGGGCTTCCAACGCCAGGTAAAAAAGCTTGTCATGAAATTGTACAGTCCTGGATCTTACTTGCCTTTACATTTTGAAAACTTCAACCACACTTCTCTTTTCTTTCTCCCCAGATCCAAAAATGATCAGAAAGAAATAGCAGAAAAAGTTTCACCAGGTTTCTTCCACTGTAGGTCTATTGCAGAAACGTATCATGCTCTGAAATTTGACAAAGATATGACAAGGCTTAGGTATTCTGGGCATCTCCAAGCCAAGAACATATTTTGAAATTATGTGACATGTGTTTCACTGAGGTGTTTACTGAATGTCACAAAACGTGGCAAATCAAGTAACAAAATGCTGAGATAGATACGGATCAAATATATAAATAAATACATTTTAGTTCTATTGGATACTGGCTAGCATGTCACTGCATATCTCACTTGCGAGTAAAAGGAAAACACAAAGAAATAAACAACAAAATATCAACCATAAGGAAAATCAATAAACTGGAAAAAGTGTATCAAATGTATACATAAGTAAATAAATAAAACTGGGCAAAGCCAGCTCTAGATTAAAATAGAAGACTCAGTTACCACAAATAGTAGGTGACCTTAATAAGGTACTGGGGCAGTCTTAATGTAAACCAAAGTCTTGCTGAGTGGGACATGAGGCCCAAGAAGCTGGTCACTGCCTCCTGCCTGCATGAGGAAGATGAACATCCGACTGCTGATACTGCTGGGCTTTGTAGTGTGTGGTATCTCCATCTCATCTCATCTCATCTCATCTCATCTCATCTCATCTCATCTCATCTCATCTCATCTCATCTCAATAACAGAGCAAGGTCATTACTACTTCCTTTACCATGCTGTCAAGAGTGAATCGCCGAAGCACCATGTCAGTGTCCTAAAGAAACTCTAAATACAACCTGTTTTTCTGATGACACATCAGTACTTCTGGGCAGCCATGACTGCTGCTCCAGCTTCATCCATTCTGTGCTTATTCTTCAGTTCTTGGCTTAACAGAAGGTGGGCGAAGAAAGATTCTTACTAATAGTATGGGAACACTAATTAACTTTTTCTGCTCTCAGACAGATAAAAAAATATATTATTATGTAGAGTACTTTGGCCATTTTTTCAAAATAAATCTCTTACAATAAAGCATAAGTTCCGAACTGGTATATGCACATAATCTAAATGATATTTGTGGAGAAAGCTCATCAGTATAATGCAGTGATATACGGTAATACCATTGTTGGCACTATATCTGTTCCAACAGTGAGTCCTTTGGGATAGATGTACAGATCATACACATGTTATGCAGGATCTTCTTACAGATCCTTCTCTTATCCTTTACTTTATGATCATTAGAAGGAAATTGAGACGCTTTTTTTTCAAATTCTATTGTACAATACTTTGATGAAAACATACTACTAATTCCAAGACACTTAGCTATTTACATGACTCCAGCAGATTGACTTTTGGGAAATATTTTAGTTACGGTGAGACTTGACCTTGTTTGATTACCAGCTCACTGCACTGCAGGACTTGGTTACTACCAGGTGCTTTGTCAGACTCAGAAATGAAACATTCTCAAGCAGCAAAAAGTACATATATTAATACAGATGGTTCTGATACAGAAACATGCAACCCTATTCTGAGTGGTCTGTTCAGACCAAAGGTTTCTGCAGATAATACAGATGTTTTACATTTACCTTTGTGATGAATACGTAATAAATTAACAAAGAAACTCGAGTTTGGGGTTTTTTTTTTGATTATTTTGTTTTGTTTTGTAAGATACTAAGATACCCGTTACTTGCAGGTAGCTGGAAGTAACCATGAGTAATGAAGCTGCAACTTCCAAGGAATGAAATACAAGGTAGTAATTAAAGGGCAACTTTCAATCTCAGTTCTTCAGTGAACTGAAAGCACCTTCCTGGGCAAAAAAAATGGAAGTTGCATTCCTAAATCCTTACACATTTATGTGAAAATTAATGATAACACCTGACTTCATGATGTAACCATCCAAAAATCTCCACGGAAGGCTGTTGCTCTTTGTTAGGTCCACATTTCATATAGGAAAGTATCTGTCCTGGAATGAGTTCAGGGAGTGACTTATACCAAGGCAATGAACACCCTGGGATTATGTATTTCCAGAGTAACGTGGTGCTGCAGGGCCCATTCTTCGACTCTTGGTAGACTGAGAGATGGAGACCTCTGACATGGAGTCTTGTCCTGGTGTAAATGGTTAAATCTGCCCATAGGCAGATTGCATTAGGACTCTGTACTCTGAGATCTGTAAAAAATTGTCTATACCTCGTCAGCTTTGACTAACCACAACAGTCAGCTTAAGTAGAATTCCACTATGGACTTTGTAAATGTTGTTACACGCAAAATTGGTTACATGCCTATATCCTCCACTGACATTTATATGTATTACTTGACAAAAAAGTCATGTGGATTAGGATTTACTTCACTTCAAATGGCAAATCTCTTGCCACTGAATTTTTATTAGACCACATTAATGCATAGGTGTTAATCACAGCTAATTTGGTTATGAGAATCTTGGAGGGAAGAGGGAGGAAAGGCATGAAAATGATATGAGTAACTTTCATGATTTCAAAAGCTGACAGTTTTCTATCTATCTGTCTTCTCTGTTGCCATTTGTATCCAAGAAAGATAAACTATTCAATGCATGTAAAATGTTAAACTTAACTAATCTAAGTGATTGGCTATGGAAGATTTTTTTTCCTGATTTGTCTATTAAAAAATAATGTTGCAGAGCAAAATGCATTTAAAAAGAACCCAAGGAAACATGAAAATATTTCAAATTTCATCCGTTTCTGGTAGGATCTTTGTTATGGATTGGTCTGGACAGGGTTGGTGAGAAGAAAAAAAAAATAGAAGTCCAAAAGACATCAAATGTTTTTTAATTGAGATTGGAAGCATTCCAAGTTTGACTTTCAAAAAAGACTTTGATTTATAGTAGTTCGTGTTGGGCTCATGTTGTGCCTGCCAAAAATCCAAACTAGATCAGAGCTTTTTTTGAAATAAACACAAGCCTAATCTGATGTAGGTATTTCAAAACTCCCACTGCTTTAGTTGTAACATCATCTGTTACTGAATGATTTATAAATCCTCCCTCCACAGGCAAATTTCTACAAGGCTGAGGGTGATATATTTTAACTTTGGGACATAAGGAAAAGTTTATCCATATTACAATTAATGGAGACCTTCCACTGTTTTTATCTATGGTCTTTGTGGAATAGATCATCTCTAGTTTTCTGTATTTCAGAAAAAAAATGGTAAGCACGAGTACAATGTTCAGTTTTCTGTTGCCTAGAATAGACTATAAAAACAATTTCTTTTTCATATTTTAAAACCCCACATGACATTAGTTCTTTTTAAAAAAATAGAAAATCCCACACTTTTCCTAATTTTTGTTGTTGCTTTTAAATAGAAAAGGTTCATAACCAGGATTTCTTTTTATAACTGAAGTGTTTACAATGACAGATAATTTCATATCAGTGAAGTTGGATTTGTCTTAGCTCATTTTAGGTATCTAAAAACAACAGGCTTACTCTAGTGTCGTGAGGATGAAACAACTTTTTTTATCCAAAGGGAAATACTGAGAGTTTAGGTTGTAAATCTGAGCCAGGGCTGATCACCTGAAATAGTGTCAAGGACAACTGTGCTGCTACGTCTGGCAGACACAGCGTGGGACCGAGGGCATCAGCAGAGACTGAACTGATAGGAACTTGGGAGTTGCATGACAGCTGGGCTGAAAAGATGGAGCTAAAGCGTAATAGACATTAGTTTTCCTTTCTTCTTTCTTCATTTTTAATATCAACCTCAACTTCTTTTCCCAAATTTCAACATCGATATTCAGCTACTAACTCCTAGCTTTAGCATGACAGAAACACAAGGTTAGCCAAGGGACTGAACATTGCGGCATAAAAATTTTGGTGAAAGGAAAAAGATGGAGTAAAAACAGAGCATTTTACAAACTGACAAAACAAAACAAAGCACTGGTTATCATTTTGAGATTACAGCAAAAGCAAAAGAAAAAAACCATAAACTCTAAATATTTCACACCAATCTTTTTAAATGATTTCAAATAAAGTTGTTGAGCTTTTACAATCTGTATTTTTCTGTCCTTATGCATACTTCCAATCTGTTTTCAAAGGAAACCTGTTTTAATTCACATGCAACATTTCATATCATGTTGAAATTAGGTTGTGATATGGTCAGTGAAGGCATTTAATTTTCCAAAAGTATTACATAAATCAAATTTATATAATGGTACAGGGTTCTTCTCCAATACGTAATTGGCTCCAGGGAATCAGGATGATGAGACTGGGCTTTTGCTATGGAGATCCTGAAAGATGGCTTAATCTGGCCCCACGGGATAATATGGTTGAAATTTAGCAGTAGCAAAATGGAGGAAGATTTCTAATAAAGCCTTAAAAGAAAGAAAAAAGGCCATATCCTTAAAATAAAAATGTCAGGTCACACTTCAGCATTTCACTACTTTACCTGTTTATTTTCTTTCTTTGTCTCATTTTGCAATAAAAGTGTTTCTATTACCCAACATGTGCCAGGCATTCAGACAGACCCAGATATCAGATATTCCATATTGGAAAGAGTTAATTATCCATTCCCTAATGGGAAGATAAACCCAATACTGAAACTCAGTAAATCCAAAATAAAAGATAAATCCAAATACTGAACTCCTAAATATCAGTTTGGGTCAACTGAGAGAAATACTGGGCTTTATTTTAATATGTTCATCTAATAAAATGCTGCAGTTTATTTTATGTCTTTTGGGAGAGGTACTGATATTGCTTCAACTTTAGATGCATCCTTTCTTGCTTGTACAGATCAGCCTTCCACTGTATCGGGGTGATGTTACGGGATGTGGCAATTTATAATTGGAAAAGGCAGCCTGGAGATCTTTTAAAAGCTTTGGCTTTTTTCTGAATACCGTGGAATTTCATTTATTATTATTATTATGACTATGAAAAGAGGATTTGCCCAAGGGCAGTTTTGAGGCTCCTTAAAGATGATTTTCCTCTGCCAAAGGTTGCCAAGATTTCAAATTTCTCTGTCAAGAGACTCGAGCTGTTTGGTGGGAGGTGGCTGGAGCGAGTATGAGCACTCACAGCCCTGGGAAGCAGACCTCAAACATTGCTAATTCTCTTTGAGGCCGGTTTTATCTCCCTGGAGGGGAGGGCAGCTGTCACAAATTGTAGCCCACCAAACATCCCTCCGTGCTGCTGCTGTGTTTGCCTTTTCACAGCACAGGGAAGGAGCCGGCAGCGCAGCCGTCTAAACAAGGACTATCCTGTCTGATGTGTTTCTGCCAAGCAGCCCAGGAGAGCCTGGAAAGGGGAAATTTCACGTGAATGTGGCAACATACCAAGCTGGGAATGAAGACTGCCTTATAAAAATGGATAAACTTTATAACTAAGGAAGGTAGAGGAGAATAGATCTGTTTTTCCTAGATTGACTTGGGAGATGGGAGAGAGAGAGAAAGTGGAAACCATTTGACTAGTAGAATGTCATCAGAATGTTTCTATGTCCAAAACCACAGTACAACAACAATAAAAAATCCTTTTAACTAGAAAGAACTACATTCTTAATTACTTTCTTTTTAGAAAAAAATAAGATTTTGTGCACCTACTTGTTCAGTATGTTCCCCATCCATGATGACCCTGTGCTTGGGTACTGGTTTCTTCCATTCCTGCTTCTTAATGCTGTAGAGTAGAGCTATGGAGTCTCCTCAGTAATGGGATCCAGGATCTGGATGAGGTTTTAGTTCCTTTCCTGGAAACTTCTCAGACAGTTACCAGCATTAACCTCAGCTCTTCCTGGTGCAGGGACCTTCGTCTCTGGAGAAGGGTCTGAGAGCCAGAGTGGAGATGCCCAGGATGCTCATGAAGAGCAAAGGTAAGAAGGATTTTGATGCAACATTCAACATATGTATCCTGATAACCCTGATTAACATATGTACCCTGATAACGCAAGCCACCAAGAGGCTCCACGAATTGAACTGAGGTCGTTTTTCTCAATTCCTGCATATATTTGCTTTGCCTATGGAGACTAGTGCCTTTCAGCTTTTAAATGGAGGGAAAGTTTCTTGAAAGAGTTTCTATTGTCAGTCTATAACTTCCTTTGATGTTTCTCTATGGAAGCCAAAAAAAATTCAAATTTCTCTTTCTTCAAGAAAAATCCGTTGTTTTCAAAATGATTCTTTTTGAGTTCAATCAGGAAATGTCCACTTTTTTGCTTTCTTACCCTATAAAAATACTAGTTTTTTGAAGAGCTGTGACTGATAGATACCGTTAATGTTCTTAAGATCTGTGAACTTTAAATAATTAATATTCTTAAGGCAACCTGACAGAAAAGGAAAGGCCTGAGCTACAGACCCCAGCCAAAGCCAGTAGAAGGCTACATGGCTCCATTTTGTCTATTTTTCCCTACTGTCGATATTTTCCATTTGTAGACTCCTTCATATCTGTGGGGTGAATTCCACCATTTTCTTCTGCATCTGTTCAGCTCCCAGTGGTGCCCTGAGCACAAAACTATGGAAATGCAACTAACATAAAGACAATTACTGACAGAATTAAGTAACATTTTCATTGCAAAAATCAGTGTTTTCTCTCTTTCTGTCTTTTAAAGTGAGACAAAGCAGGAAAGTGGAACTCATGAATGTATTCTCTGCTGAAACATAAATAAAAAGAAGAAAAGGCATGGAGGGAAATGTATGAAAAAAAGAGCATGTACAACCTTTTGCAATGAGAGGAAACAAAATGAGAACTGCATGACAGTAGTTTATTAAAAACTAAAAATTGCCATGAAGTTTTTAAAAAGATAGATGAAATTTTCCTCTCCCTCTTTTTTTCCCCCCACCAAAGATATCTGTACGAAGTAACTCTCCTCTTTCATCCTCTTCTCCCTGTACACAGAGAAATGCAGGCTGTGGCCCTCCTACATTGTAAGCCCTTCAAAAGATTCCTGGTTGATGAGCATAAGAGAAAAAAAAGGTTGAATCAGGGCTGGGAATGACTCATCGGTCTACAGAAGTCCTTGTGATGAGTCACTTTCATTTGATGCAAGTTTTAGCATAATTAAATCTGAAGCCTCAAGGCGCAAGGCGTAAGTTTGGGGGTATGGAATATTATCTTGCCACTATAAAAAGTTTTCATCTTCACACAAGAATCTGCTGGAGGTGAATTGTCCAGGAGAGTCCTCCAGAATGGTGCCGTGGCCAATACTCTATGCTGAACATGGAGTGAAAACATCACACAAATCCAAGGAAAGACATATCTCATTGCAGCTTCATTAAAGTGCAATGAGAAGGTGATAGGGACAGAAATGGCTCCAAAAGAGTTCTGAAGGGAAAAGATTGAAAAACAGAAGTATAAAGCAATCCAGAATGACTTCTTTGAGCTTCTTTTAAGATTTATTGATCATCTGTTTGCCCCGTCTCACCTTCTGTTTGATTTTAAACCTTTGTGAAACATGTGTCTTTTCTTGTTTTTCAAGGAAGAAAGGATGGAAGCAAGGAAAATAATAATAACAATAAAGTCATATATATTTATCAGATCAGAAGAGGCCTCTCTCAAGTCAAGAATTTTCAAATGCATTCAGCTCCACAAGCTGGCATTTCTCCTTAGACAGGATCCATCCCAGGTTGAAATTCACACATGGGACTCCCTCTTTACTCTCATCGAGCTATTTTCTGTGGATCTACAAAGAGATCCAGATCTGGAGACACCTGTGAGAGTCCTAGAGGGTCCATGAGGCTGCCTGGCTGCATCAGCCAGCGGAGAGCATGTGGCTTGAGTAAAGGATCAAGGGATAAATACAGCTTTCACACTGAAATTCAGATGCTTCAGTATCTCTCCTTAATCATCTTTTCAGCTACACCACAGTATAGTGTCTACCCCTGAAGGAAGAGTCTCCTCCCATTTTATTCTTATTTCTCATAGTCCTTCATTCTTTCTCCTCTAATTTGCTTTTCTGTTTGCATTTTCTCTCTTCTTCCATATGTCTTTCCTTCCCTGAAGGAACTCTTACCTTATTCTTCCCCATAAACTCACACTAGTCTCCCTGTTGAAATGATCAAGAGTAGAAGAGATCTAGGCAAAATGCAGAAAATATGCTGTTTCTGAATATCATTCTATTTGGAGTGGTGTTTTTTGACTATGGAAGAGAAAAAAAAAAAGAAAAATTTATCACAGAAGTAATCTAAAGTTGCTATATTTTTTTTTCCTTGTTGATATAAAAATAATCAAAATAGCAAAGTAGGAAATATTATTTAATAAGGGAAAGAAAAGAATAAAGTAAACACTCCCTGTACCTCCATAGCAGAATGAGAAGAAGAACGAGAAGAATGAGATTCAATCTGTCCTTTATATGTAGATTTAAATCCTTGGCATGATCAGACTATCTATATCCACTGTTCCACACTCTCACCCTCCAAAACAGTTGGCTACATGCAAACATGGCCAAATCAGGCTTGAAGCTCCTCTCAGATTCAACACTTGTNCTTGTTGATATAAAAATAATCAAAACAGTAAAGTAGGAAATATTATTTAATAAAGGAAAGAGAAGAATAAAAAAGGACGAAGTTATGAAGTAAATGCTCCCTGTACCTCCATAGCAGAATGAGAAGAAGAACGAGAAGAATGAGATTCAGTCTGTCCTTTATATGTAGATTTAAATCCTTGGCTTGATCAGACTATCTATATCCGCTGTTCCACACTCTCACCCTCCAAACTGTTGGCCACATGCAAACATGGCCAAATTCAGGTTTGAAGCTCCCCTCAGATTCAAAAACACTTGTTTGGATTTATTAGGATATAATTTCAGCCATATATACCAAATTTTAGTTGTATCTTAGATAATCAAGTAATTTCATGGCTATAGCATTTGGTCTCTTGTATTTTACCACCTTCCAGGTTTCTCCATCTTTGAGATATTTAACAGACCAGGTGAGCTAGAAGGGTAGATATGAAGCAAAGCCACTCTGGTGGTTGTTCCCTGGAAAATTATTGAAGTGGCATTTGAGCTATGACTAATTTATTTAGTATTCAGGATTTAGTGAATTCTTTTGTCACATCACCCATCATAAATAAAAAGGGGGGAAAAAAGCAGAAACCTGTTTAATGCCTCAGGCTTGTTTTAGTTTGTTGTTCAGGTCAGTTCATTTCAATGCTTAATTTTTAATGGTTCATTTAACGTAGCTTTATAGACTAGAAAATATTTTCATTAAAAACCTTGCTTTTTGGGGTCAATTTCTGCCACCTCAAAACATTTTAAGTCTCAGGTGACAGACTAAAACATCAGCTAGAGATGGTCTGGTTGTTTAGGCTCTTGAATGGGACTCAGCAGACTGAATTTTGATCTTTCCTCCTGATTCTTGTGTGACTTTGTGTAAAACACTTAAGGTTGTGTCTCCAAAGCTTTTTGAATATGAGTGGCTTAACTCACATGCCTTACTCCATATTCAGAAAAGATTCATCAGTTAAGGGCCAGGACTTGAATCATTAGGCAGACCACTTCCACAAAGAAGACAAGAAAGTTCTTAATGCAACAAGAATACGAAACTCCATTCTTTTCCCTCAAAGAACTGCACTGTTCCCTCATGAAGGCAGAAAAAGCCAAGTTCTCCTCTTGGCCTTAGTTCCTTACCACCACAAGAAATGAAATTTATTCCACTACAGGTTCAATATATATAATTATTTTAAAAAGCCAACGGGAAGAAATACATAGTTTATTGGTAGGGAAAGGAAGGATGTAAAAAACATTCAATACTTTTATGCTGATTTACCTGAAGTGAGAGTCTTAACTTCTTTTCTAATCATGGATGCCTTATCAGCAATGGTCCAAATCCAGAGAAGAAGCAGTGGCCCAGGGAGCTTAAATTCTTTAAGCACAAGTAGTCACTCTGTTCAGTTAGAAACACACCATTCCTCCTCTAATGTCGTTTGTCCCCACTCCTCTATTCCTTTCTCTCTCCCAAAATAGCTATATCACAGAGAAAATTTCCACTAGCAAATTCATAACTACCCAAGACTAGCATTTACAGGAGGGATACTTAATCTAGCACTTTTTAATAAAGTTTAGCCCAAGATAGTTAAGAATTGGAGTTTAAGTGTTTGTTTTATTGAATAAGTTATTAATTCAGGGTGTTTCAAGGTATTATTTATCATTGAAACTTTTACATTTTTTTTCCTCTGAAACAAACACTGTCACTCAGACCAAAAGCAGAGGCCTAACTTTGAAAAGAGAAATATATATATTTTTTGCTATCAAGAGCATTACAACATCAGAATTGGCATGCAGGTACTCAGAGGGAGACAATCCTTGTCAGGTTATATTAACGTGACGGGCTTCACAGATCTTGTGGCCTGCCCCTACCCATGAACAAGCTCATCTGATTACCAATTTTAACAATCTTGAGCATTTAAAAAATCATTAAAAATCCTACTATTCATTTCATATTCATATTCATATTCATCAAAGTTTCAGAGCCCTCAGATTTCATATTTTCATCAAAATCGCCTTCTCTGAAGATCTTCAAAACCCACTTGGATGCAGTCCTGTGCCACATGCTCTGGGTGTCCCTGCTGGAGAAGGGAGGTTAGGCTGGATGACCTCTAGAGGTCCCTTCCAACCTCAACCTTTCTGTGATTCTATGATTCTATGTGTATTTTGCCTTACCTAGTGGCTAGTGACTAATCATTTAAAAAACACTTGAAATTCTTGCATACTTATCTCTAGGAATAGCTACTCTAAGAAAAATATTCCAAAATATTGTGAGACCCATAGCACTACTGCAAAATCCTTTAATATTTTATAGACTCCTATTGTGATCCTGCAAAGGAGATGAGTAAAACTAGCTAGACTTGGAATCCTATTTTCTTTCCTCTTGGAAAACAGTAGTTTAGCCTGTGCACTATTCCTGCCTGTAAGATGGAAATAATATTGCTCCATGAATAAGGAACTGGGAGGCTCCACTCATGAAAGCTGAATTCTCCTTATTCCTATCTCAACCACTTACATGTTGTCCAGTCTTACCAAACCCTCTGATGTTTCGTTTCCCTCTCAACTTTGCTTGTCTTATTAAGTAGACTGTATGCTTTTGAGGGCAGAGTTTCACATTCAGACCCTTATTCTTGCAAGACCCTGCAAAATGACACTTTAGTTACATACCTACTGCTTTCCCTAAAATGCAAAGCACTTTAAAACCCCCCGGAGGAAAAGTGATCGATGTGAAGCAGAGCATTAACGCTGCAGCGAGATCTATACATAGTCTAGCATATACAAATAGGCTGATTGCAGTGCCTCGAAGGAAAGTCATGAGCCTGCTCAGAAGTGCTAAGCTACTCACTGAGGCAGCGAGCTCAGGTTATCTCCCCAAATCAAGAATCCATCGTTAAGCATAAATGCAAGAAAATGCTTGTTTTGCAGGCTTATTAGCCCCTCTCAGCTTGGGAAGGGGGTATTAGCTTGTTCCCAAAATGCGTTCCATGGATTTAATAACTTCTGATGGAGCAAGGTGTCCTTTTAGACTGACGCTCCGCTTTCCCCTTGCAGGAGCGTTGCTTTTGCCGGTGCTTCCTCTGTGTCTTCAGGACATGGCCAACCACCACGGTGGGGCTGAACATCCAGGCTGCCCCCAGGGAGGCATCATCTCTTCCCGGAGATGCGCAGGGGGAGCAGGGGAGGGAGGATCGAGGCGCTGCGGCCGCCGGGGCTCGCTTCCATTAAGCTGTGTGTCACTTTGGAAACTTTACATGCGAGGCTGTGTGAAGCGTTCTGCCACCGCTCTCTGCCCGGGGCTAGCCCACGGTCCCTATCTTGTCACCGGCTTCCCAGAAAACCTCGTTGAGAATTAGTTGCATATGTTGGGCAGGCTAAACATTTGAGGAAAATTTTATTTTTATTTTTTGGGCTGTTTTTTTTTTTTTTTTATTTTTTTTTTTTTTTTTTGGGTTGTTTTTTTTTTTTTTTGACTTTTTTTTTTTTTTTTGAGGGGATGCCATAAGACATTCCAGTACTTAATCAAATATTTAGCAGCACAAGATAAAAGAATGATAAGGATGAGATGGATTTTTCTCATATCACAAAGAAGAGCCCCCTCTGTAAGCTCTTAAGTGACTTTGTAAAAGAAAACTCGGAAGTGACTGCAAGAATGTTCCTGCATCTGTATTTCACCTCACTTAACTGCACAGAAAAAAATTATGAGGCACAACTATCAATTAATCTTATGTTCAAAATCAATGAAAAAAGCTCTATATTGTATTCACACATAGAGTTAAGCATCTGTGATTGATTTGAAAAAAACCCTATATTTTTGTATTATTTGATCAACTAAGAATAGTTGCACTGCTGCTTTACATCGGTCCAGGTTTAGGCTTTTTTTGCCCTGTAAAAACTCAAAGGTGTTCCTTCACTTCTCATCTCTCATCATGTTTCTAGTTTAGGTTTTAAGTTAGAAAAGAATGTATTTTTATCATCAGCTCTTTGTTCCCAAGCCTTGTGCAGGGGCGTAGTGATTGGGATCCATCTGCTAGATAATGTCCATATAATAAGGAACCCACCCTCACTGTGAGTCTTTGAGATTCTTTCCAGAAAAGGACCCTTGAACTCCCAAACTGAACTTTATGCAGTGACCAAGGTCAAGTATCAAGGTCTATGTTCACACTGTGCATCACCATCTGCTCACCCCCATTTTGCGTGCCCTGCCATTAAACCCATGACAGTGCAAAAGTCAGAAAAAACAGGGAGAAGTCAAGGATAAGCTTGTTCATTTGGAGCAGAGAGCTGAGTCCTAAGAGTGCTGGAGCTGGGTCCAGGTGCTCGCAAGAAGAGCAGATGCATCTATGCAAAGAAAGTTATTGATGTCTCAGCAGATCACAGGAATTTAAGTGTGTGACTGAGATCTTTGCAGAAGAGGGGTCTGACACAGGTTCACTTTGTGCTTTTTAATAAATAACACTCTAATCTACTCTTCTTCATTTTCCTTGGACAATAATAACCAGCTAGTATTTATGGATCACACTGACAACAATTTTTAATCTGATTATAACCCTTAGGGTGCAAACTACATCTCTATCTCTGATCTCTTACATTTCACAAACAAGTTGTATGTATTTAACAAAAACAAAGTAAAAGCACCTTTTTTCCCCCTTCTTCTTTTGCAGTATCACTATTTCAAAAGCTCTTTGGCTGCTTTTCTCAGAAAAGCAAACATTTTTTTTTTAAGTTTGAGTTACTATTTAGGTATCGTATACCAGTCCTTTTTATTTTCCCCTCCTCAAGCTTCTGCTTTTAGTTGCAAAACAGCAAAGGAGCAGAATGAAGTCTGCCAGTTTACAAGTCAAATGTTTTCCAAACAGAACATTTATACACTGAACATAATTTTCCTTCTTCCTGATAGTACTAGTGCAACTTATTCAAACTCGTAGACTTACCTCCAGCTCCCCATCGCATTCACAAAAGACTTGGAGGAACAGGAAGCCACGTACGATAAGTCTGAGGACAACACCTTTACACCATGCCTGTGATTGAGGTTTGCGGTGCTTCTTTTTGGAGGGTTGCTTTAGGGGCAGCCCTAGCTCCAGGTCCACATCATGAATAATGTAGCTGGTGTCACTGAGTGCTATTGCCCTGATCTCCTGGTCTTTAAGGTCGCTAGCAAATGCAACGGGCTAGGGATTGTTCTCCATGGGCTTACAGCAGGGTCGGTCTTATATCTCAACATACAGTTACATTCTCAGTCTCCAAAATAGGCAGGTTGCCCCCAGCCTGCCTGTTGGGAATGGTCTATGCTCTGTGCTGACCCCAGTTTCTGCTCCGGTTCTGCTCACAGCCTCATAGTACAGAGGAGCAGACACAAAGCCTGTGCCCTGGCCTTGTTTATGCAATAATCATAGACTAGAAGACTGATGAATATTGTCTTTAAGGCAAAGGAGAACAGATGTCTCCAATGGGGGATTCATTCCTCCTGTCTTGGATCGCTATTTTAGGATGGGGTATCTGAGGCGGAATATCCTCATCCTGTTTTTCTGATTCTTCATCTATCAACTAGACTAACACAGGCCTAATACAGCCCACATTTTAGATATCTAACATTGAATTAAATGAGTCTTGCCTCAAAAATCTGTCCCGTCTCAAGATATTGAATATAGTATGCCAAGTTTTTGCAATCAGGTGGTGATTACGTATGAACTACAAAGAAAAGGTACACAGAATAAAAAATACTGCTCCAACTTATTTGATTGAAAATATCAAACATTTACAAATATCTCACCTTGGCTCCTACCTGCAAATATTGGGGAATTGCTGAACTTCATGGAAAAAGCTCAGCATGAATGTCAGAAGACAGTATGTGAAGAAGCCTATTACTCCCAAGTTTCCTATGTGTTTGTGCCATTGTCTAGGGGAAAGATCATTTCTTCTGAGGAAAGTGTCAAGGTGTACTATATTCTTCTGTCATAGAAACATTAATGGAAAAATCTAAAATAGAGGTTAAACCTAGATGGGCTTGCACTTCATTCCGGACATTTACTGGATCCAAGAAAAGGAGAATGTTTGAAAGAAGAAAAACAAAGTCTAAGTAGAGATCCATTATGGAAAAAAAAAAAAGAAGTCTGGCATGGATTCTGTCACTTAGAAAGAGATAGAAAAACTCGAAATGACTATAAAACGCTGAGAATTCCTAAAAGAAGATGAAAGATGTGTCAAAGGTACAGATATATCTGAACCATGACATGTAGATATGGGGTTATAAACTTTGCTGAAAATTTTATTTTGACAATTATAAGCTATGAGTAAAAATGGCACAAATAGTCTTAAGAAGAGCTTGTTTTTAATGATTTTCTTTCTTCCATATGTCTGTCTGATTTTTTTAATCTTATATAAGAACAAGTAACCATTGAATTTGCCTTTTTTCATGATTTATATTTTCAAAATGCATGAAAGACATCAGAATGTTGTGTTGGGAATGTCTTTGTTTAACAAAAAGAGATCAATACCAAGGCTAAAAGTAGTGGGTAGGTTTTGAAAAAACCAAGAGGGATTTATTTCTGTTGATTCCACAGCCTTAATGGGAACTAGAAACCTAATTGCTATTTGTGTTTTAAAACTATCTTCCAATTAGAACAAAAAAAGAAAGAAAAGGAAAGAAAACCATATTGTGAGCTGCTAGACTCTTGTGTTCCTGATTTGTGTTCTGCTTCTCTTCCTTCTTACAGGTTTTGCATGACATACTCATCAGCCTTTCAGGTAACTATTTTTTGTGTCTTCTTAATGGAAAATCTATGTTTACATTAAATGAAAGTCCTTCAAATTTAAATACTAAGCATTTAAGCATTAAGTAACGTGTGTGCTTAAGATAATATATTTATTTTTCTCTTATTTGGGACCTCTGAACATCAGCATCTGACCATTGGACATTCAAGTGATTTTTTAGGGGAAAAAAAAAAGAAAAAAGAATTCTGAGTCCTATTCGTCTTCCACCCAAATGACCTAGATCAAATATCTACTATTTCTGGACATTACATTGCCTATGTATAAAAAGAAAGGAGTGGCCCAGATCTCCTTTGTAAAGCACTTTGCAATCTATTAATTATCAGCAGTAGAAATGTCATTACCCTACAAGGCAGCCTGCTGAACTCACACTCCCAAGGAGGAAAGCAAAGGCTTGCTCATTGAAACCCTAACTGCTCTTTAACTGGGAGAATAATTGTTACAGCAAATAATGCCCCACTGTGTTCCCATTATCTCTTCCTTTCATCAATTCTTTAATTTTACAAGGTGGGGATTGCAAGCTACTTATCTCCTAAAGAGAGAGATCAGAAAGGTTTTAAGTTGTTGGAAGTGTCATCCAGTCTCTTGCAAGTGAAGTGAGGTTACGAAAATCTACAGATGCAGTCAAGTTTCCGGTTGAAAAGGTATTTTGCCCTTCTTTCAGAGAAGCAGCTGGATACTGTATATTACACAAGCTCATGTGCAAAGAAAAAGGTATGGAAATTAACTTTCTCTCTGGCTATGATAAACTACCAAGGGAAATTCATAGCAAATCTGTCTGCTATAGTTAGTCTTGTGACAGAACCATTACAGAAAATATAAATAGTGGCATTGGTCAAAAGAATGTCAAGATTCTTTCAAGTTGGTTAAACAGACACTCACATCCTCCAGGGTTTTAATGCACTTTGTCCCATTCCTGCCAATCTGTTAAACTACTGATGCTTCCCTCTATGAGGTCAGGAGTGGTGATTTCTCACATAATGCCAAATAGTCCAGGAAAGCCTGTAGCATTTGCATCGCAAACACTTTCTAAAGAGGAAAGGAAATAAACACAGACTCGGTGAAAGGAAGAGGCAATGAGAAAGTCTTATAGATTGCAAGGGAAGGCACTGCCAGTGTTGCCATTGCAACAAAACTCGGGAGAAAAACCTGTCATTTGACAGAAATGTTTTGAAGACTTGGTAAGTGGGTTCTAGTAACTTTGACTTTAATAGTTTCATGCTCGTTAGGTAAAAAAAAAAAAAAAGGAAGAAGATTAAAATTCAACAGGGGATGTTGGAGAACCACTGTTTACTATGGTCTAAAACAACTTTGTATGAAACCACAACCTTATTCCCAGGTTTTGTACATACCTTGATGCAGTGAAGTATCATCAGCTCAACTCTCCAGATTTAAAATAATTGATCCTTGAAACTTGAGATAAATAATAAATTTCAGAGTCAACAGTCAAGGCTTCAATGAAGAGCTAGAGGGTCACTAAACATAAGTTTGACCATCCATAGTGTTAGATTTCCAGCCAGGTTGCAGGCACAGAGTTTGCCCAGGATATCCAGCACACACTGAAATGATTTCCAGGCCCTGAATAGGACTTCACCTATGTCAAAGTATAATCCTGAAATGTACCTTAGATTTAGATGGCTGTATTTAAAATAGCAGGTGATTGTGAAGACTTCAGTGCCTTAATTTAGGTAGGCTTGATCTGTCTGGAACGGCCCTTAGGTTTTCTGGCAAAGTGTAGGCTGGTTATCCTGACGGCAGCTTCCTCTGTTCTACAGTAATGGGGTCTTCTGGATTTTTTTGTGCTGTATTTTGCAAAATCTTTAAGCAACTCGTGACTGCTTTCTGTGCTTCTCATTTACTACCTACATGTCCCTTCTTGTTCTCTGCTGCTAGAATTTACTCTATGAAGATTCAAAAATAAAATAGTTGCATTGACATTCCATTATCTTTTAATCCAAAATTTATTATTTTTAAAAAAAAACCTCAGCTAGCGACTTATTTGACTTTCTAATTAGAACAGTGGTCTACAGATCCCACAACAAGCTCTCTTCCTGTTGCTGTGCTCAGATCATAAGATCCCAAGGTCTTAAGATAGTTTGGAAAGAACTTCAATAAGGCTCTATTCCAACCTGTTCAAAACACAACCAGCTTATGAGGTCACATAAGGTTTTTCAGGATATTATACATTTAAATTTTGAAATCCCCCAAGAATGGATAATTCACAACCTCTCTGTGCACTCTTCTCAATGTCTGACTGTCATTATGGTGATTATTTTTTCCCTTATATCTGAACCTCTCTTGTTTGAGGTAATGCCTGTTGTCTCTCATCCTCTCACCATGCACCAGTGTGAAGAGCCTGGCTATGTCCTCATAATAATCTCCTTGCAGGTGCTGGAGGCTTCTGTTAGGTTCGTCTAAAGCCACCCCTTTTGTCATCTGAGCAATTCCAAATCCTGCAACCTCTCCCCGTTGAGGGACAATCCCTTCCTTTAATCTACTGATTCTACTGTTCATATAACCTAGGATGCTGTTGGTCCTCTTTGCTGCTCGTGCCCAACTTGTGCCCACCAAGATCCCCAAGAGCTTGTCCATAGAGCTGCTCCCAAAACAGTCATCCCCAGACTTTATCTCTGCAAGGGTTTCTTCCTTTCTAACTCCAGGACATGGCATTTGTCCTCAATGAACTTCACCAGGTTCCTGTCAGCCCTTTCCTACAGCCTGTTTGGGTCCCTCTGGATGGTAACCCAGCCCTCTGTATTGATCGGACTCCCAACTCCAACCCCTCCTCCAGGTTACTGATACAGCTTTAAACAGGACAGGTCGCAGGATAATTCTCCCTGCTGCTCTCCAGGAAGAGCATGAACCACTACTCCAAGCCCCATGATTCAAATAGTTTTTTACCCATCTGGTTGTCCAGACATGATTCTTCTTTGCCAGGCTTATTCTTTTCTGAGGTGGAAGTGTGCTTCCTTTTATGCAATTTGATAATATTTAAATTTAAAAAAAAAAATCAAAGAAACAACAACAGCAAAAAGGATCTTCCTTTGGTTGTATCAGTCTCATCACAATACACTAGCAATAGCTATAAATATTTTTTTAAAAAAATATTGACAGTCTCAATTGAGCCAATACATTTAAGATAAGAAACACACCTGGGGCATTTATTGACAGTGATTTTGAAAGTCTCAACTATAGCAGAAATATCATTATATAGGTTGCAAGTGGAGTACTTGACTCTAGATAATATCAAGTTGGCAGGAAGAAACTGTTCCGCCTGCCCAAGTTTGATGATAGACAGCTCAGCACATTGCTTAAATAGCTAGAAGCAATGCCAATTAAAGTGAAATTCTCCTGCTCTAACACTCTATTGCAAACCTTGTAAACAGACTGGCAAATCAAGAAACAAACTTCACTGAAATATTATGGTGTGTAGGTTTCAGAGGAACTTTGGAGGAAATTCTTTAAATCTTCATTAAAAAATGTACCAAGTATCACAGAGCATGAAAAATACTTTTTAGGCGGCTGGTTGTAAAAGCAAGGCAGCCAGGGGAAGTTTTATATGTTCATATGAAAGTCCGGAGCAGAGGGTTCAGATTGCTGGTTCCATTACAGAAATATCCCTGGCTCTATCAAAAAAGAGGGTTTCTAAAGGGAACTCTTTATTCAGTGTGTTGAGCTGGAAACACGAATTTGATATCTATGAAAGGCCAAAAGGGTTAGCAAGAAAACAGAGATAGAAAAAGGACAGAAGTAACCTTTCATAAAACGCTTCTCTATCTGACACTGTTGAGTAGACTTGACTGAATAATCCTCCTCAAATATTATTCATCTATGTGAATACTGACAGCTTTTCCTCCATCTCTGCCAAATAAATTAGTTTGATTTGCAAATAATCAGCAATGTGGCAAATATTGCCCATCAACATCTAGGTGTTTGCAGATTGACTTTTTTTTTCCCCTTATTTCCTGCCATACACAACTGTAAAAGAAATTCAAAAGGATGGAGCAAAAATGATGTTGAAGAGTGTATTTTCTGGAAACGCTGTGAGGAGGCAGTAACTTATGCAATAGAAGTAAATGGTCTGAGGCTTAAGCAGCACATTAAACGGCTAGCAGCAGCAGAAGCAGAGGCTCTGGACATTACCTACCCAGACTCTGATGTCTCCTAGGAAGGCCGGGATCATTAGTCCTGGTTCACTGCCTTGGACTTGGAGGTTCCTGATGAAAAGGACTTAACACCAGGCTCAAGCTGAGACTAATGGGGAACAATACGCATCTGCAGACTCTGATGTTACTAATCCAGCTCCTGCTGAGGAGGAACAATTGGAGCAAGGGAATATTCCTGAAGCACTGACAAACTGCAATTGAGGATTAGAAAACCCCCCTGAATGCCTGAATTTGTAATATGTCTCCAAGTTGCCATTATAAACAGCTGCACCATAAAGCAAAAGACTTTTTTTTAGTCTGGAGTATTTTACAAAATATATATATATATGTGTGCACACACACCAATGTTAGAATTTTTTGGTGGTTATTTCTCTCTTTGAAACTATTTAATGAGGCTATAAGTGTCACCTGTATACGGGTAGAATGCTGATCTCTCAGTACAGCAATTTTCAAGCGCAAAACAGACAATTTTGTGATATTTTATGTTAGTGCACCTTCCTATATCTCCCATGTCTTCTGGAAGACTCAATGCAACAGGAGCAGGCTGAAAACCAAATAGATCTCACTGCTGAACAACTTCAGTGTGCAAAGAGCTACCTTGCTACAGTAGTAGATTAAGTTGTGCCAGATAGCACCAGCCCTGAAATGAGACTCTGCACCCTGATGGTATTGGAAAAATCTCTCATGCATTTTTGGCTCAGGCTCTTTCTCTCCCAGGCCATACCCAGACAGAGCTCAGGAATTAGCCCTGGCTAGCAGTCATTCCCAATTAGCAGATAGGTGGCACCCACCTATTTTGGAGAAAATGAGAGGTCAATAATGTGAATGAAACCAGAGTATTTCAGTTATTCTCTGGGTCAGAAAATGAGCCATGACAGTAGTTGGTTTACTTGTAAAAGCATGATATAATTGTTGCAGTTAACACGTAGTGCGGTCGAAGAAACTGAAGGTTTTATGACATTGGTGGCATTGTCTGGAATCTAGTTCTTTTGCATTTATGAACTCCTTGATTTCACCAGATAGAAGAAGATAGACAGAAGATATACTCAGGAACACATTACTGAGAGGACATTTTACTTCCTCCCAAACCTAATACAGGATTTAGCCCAAGCTCACAGGATGAACCTAGTTTTGTAACGAAGCTGTATTTGTGACGATCTAAGCCACCAATGGCCTTAATTGATTTTTTTGATTGTAAAAGAGTTTGTAAACTATAGTTTTTTTCAGAAGTTGTATGAACATTTGAGTAGTGAATTTATGCCTATGGACAAAAGACCTGCTTCTCTTAACTCACAAATAATTGATAATTACATTCAAATAATTCAGAAGGTTTCTTCTCTTCATTTCACGGGTTAGACATGCATTCCTGGAGGTCTATAGAGTATCTAAAAGTATAGGTTGAATAATATTGTCCAAGGATATAAGACTAATAAGGTTTATTAGGATAGGTTTTCTAATAAGATTAATTTTTGAGGAAAAATCATCTGATTTTGTCTTGTCATTTATTCTCAATCTGTGCCAGTTTTCAGTGAGCAAATACATTCCCCTGACTGTGATGAAAATTCTCATCAAAAGCTTCTTACCAGCCAAAGCTCCAGTTTCCTCAAAGAGGCAATGAATAGATTAAATATATTGATTCAGTTGAGCTGCGTTACAAGCTTGTAACAACATTTGCAACTTAATTTGTTTTTTCCTTCTTTATCAATCTTGGATTTTAAAATTTATACAGTTCAGAAGGAGTTTTTTTTTAATGGATAGAAGAAGTTATTCAAGTGTATAAGCATACTGTCTTGCTAACACAATCCAGTGAGATCATAGATGGAAGAAAGCAAAAAAATCTGGCAAGTCCCAAATGCTTCAGTATTTCAGTTTTATGTGACTCAGATATTCCTCCTAATTTGTCTTCACTATTTTGGATTAATAGATACTCTAGCAGTTTTGTAAACAAATTGTCTCTTTGTTAGAAGACAAGACAATATCGACTATGTCAACAATATAATCTCTGTCCTGGACCAATTTAGCTCTGTTTTATGACTTTTTCTCAAAAATGCTGCAGAATTCCTAAAACATCTTGTCACACTGTGGAATACAGAGTGTATTCCTCAGCAATCTTTACTAAAGAGATTTGAAAACTTAGAGAAACTGAGGCTAGAAACACTGAACACTATTATGTACATATTTGATAAAAGTTCAGTAAGATTGTTTCAGATTGCAATTTCTACTTTGTGATCTCTTAAAAGGACTTCATTCTTCCAAATATACACCATACCTCTGCAGAATCGGGCTGTGATTCATCTTTTTCTAAAGTAGACGTCTGAAATAAATCAGTAAATAGCTTAGCTAAAAACATCTATTGCAGGCACTTATTTTCTCATAAAATGATAAAATTAAGGGAAAGGAATCCCACTTTTCCCAACTCTGTGTGTTGACCTAGATTCTCAGTTGTATAAATCAATCTGTAACTCCTTTTAGAAGATACGCCCATTTGTACATATTGAATATGTTGCCATTTTTTCCCCTTACACCAGTGACATCAAAAGGTAAAAAGCGTAGATCAAAGCTCATGCTGCAGATCAAAGATAAGAGCAAAAAGAAATCCAAGAGCCACTGTCAGTTTTATAAAATCATGAGTGGAAAAGAAACATCTCATTTTTACTCCATTTAACATCAGTGAGCGTTCAACTCTGAAAACTATCCGTGAACAATCGAGGTTCATATCTTTGCAGTAAACTTTGCTTGCTTTGTTTTTGTTTCTTTTTTTTTTTCCTTTTTTTTTTTTTTAATCTTGAGGGGTTTTTCCTCGATTTTTCCAGATTTGTACATTTTTATTTTTAAACCCAGGTTTTATCATCTGCAATAATCTGTGGCTAAGAACCACAGTCACATAGGACCTTTACAAGGACCTTTTTTCTTTGTTTTGGACAGGATACCTGGCAGTGGCATCCAATGCCCCCTTGCGTTGAAAGAGAAAAAGAACGATGACTTTTTGCTGGCCACTCAAGATTTTTAGAGTTCTGTCATATCCTTCCTTATATGTTTTCTGCTGTCCTCCTCACTCGGTTGAAATTCTTTTCTCAAAATGACCTGAAATTGCCATTCCCAAACATCCTTCCTGTCCTAGCAAAACAGAATGACCATTTGATCCTGAAAAATATTACAGTAGAATTCTTGGCAAAGTAAGAAATGGAGCATTTCTCCCTTTCCTTCCCTTGAAAATAAATTAGATTTGGAACAAAACTTCTTCATCTTTTCTGCCTTTTCTCTTTTCTATATGAACTGGGACTCGAGGCAAAGACACTGAACACAGTAAGTAGAAGGTTTTAAAATAAAACATATTTGAAATCGCAGCAAGGAGAAGAAAAGTGTTAGAACTTTCATGACATTTTGCTTATAATATACCTGCTCTAGCTTTTCATGTTTAAGAATTTCAGGTTCCAGAAACCCCTGATACCCCTAAAAGAGCCAAATCAGCAATTTCTGTGAAATTAAGGTAACGAGATTCTGGGTAGGCTGCTGAAACTGTTTAATATGATGTTAAGAAGAAAACTGTTTTAAAGTTGATTACAATTTTTATTAACTATTAGGTAAGTGTAGTTTGTTTGCCAGCATGGACAGCTTCTAATAAGATAATTATAATAGATAATATATATATTATCTATTATCTATATTATCTATATATTATCTATATAGATAATATATATATAATAGATCAAGATAATTATCTTGATATTTTCAATCATGGGATTATTCTTATTCATGAAAAATGATATTGGTGGAGTAGGTTAATTTTCCATTTTAATATTTTTTTGAAATTTGAAATTTTGGAAGCTGGTAAATATTATCAGAACATTTATGATTCTAATAACAAAATGACTTGTCATTTAAAGAAAAGCTTTAGAAATGCTGAATTATAGTTTTGTTTTTAATTTCAAAATGATTTGTTCTCAGATTACTTAAATGAAATATTTCAAGTGACTCAACTTTTTATCAGAAATTTTGATAGAGGGACACTTACGAAATTTTTTCATTTTAACTCACTTCAATACAAGCAGTGTGTACATATATATATGTGTATATACACATATATGCATATATATTTTATATATATATATATCTACACACACACACAAAAATTATTCCTAGACGATCCCTAAAATGCACTTTTGAAAACAGCATGAATGGGAAATATAGAGAAAAATAACATCTACTTCTCATTTAACTCAAATCCCAAAGATTATTTTTCTGCAATATATCTTCATTGCAGTCTGATTTTGTAATATTTGAGTTTGAAAACATGCAAACTGTAAAAATGTTGGATTCCATCAAAGTCACTAATATGATAAGACAGTATCACTGAAAATCGGAACATACCTTTGAAGTTTTCCCATTATCACATAATTTTCAAGTTCAGCATTAGTGCAGAAGTACTATTTTTGCATGCCATAATGTAAGAATTCACATAACTGCATTGAATACCTTGTCCTGCTTTGAACCTGAACCATGTAACACCCTGAAAACTGTGCACACCATGTAGTCCCTACTAAATATTATGTTAAGTGATGACAATGATGTGGACTGAGAATACTACTACTTGCAAAAGTCAGGGACATAATTACAAACTTTTCTTTTACTCAACTTCACTCCCCTTATGCCTGATAGTTTATATCCAGTCCATTATATATGAATGCTTTTGCTGTTGTTTTATCTATCTATGCTGTAATAAAAGTAATGAACAGTTGTACTGGTAAAACCAGTAATAATCAGGAAAAAGAATTCCTGATTATTTGTGCAGCCATTCAGAGGGACCTAGACAGGATGGAGAGCTGAGCAGAGAGGATCCTCATGAGATTCAACAAGGACAAGTGAAGAGTCCTGCACCTGGGGAGGAATAATCCCAGACACCAGTACGGATTAGGTGCAGATTAGGTACCAGGGCAGATTAGAGGTTGACCTCCTGCTGGAAAGCAGCTCCATGGAGAGGGATTCAGGAGTCCTGATTGACAACAAGTTAACCATGTGCCCTCGTGGCCAAGAAGGCTGCATCAGGAGGAGCATTGCCAGCAGCTCGAGGGAGGGGATCCTGCCCCTCTGCTCAGCTCTGGTGAGGCCGCACCTGGAGTGTTGGGGGCAGTTCTGGGCTTCCAAGTACAAGAGGAACGTGGAGCTACTAGAGAGGGTCCATCAGAGAGCCACAAAGATGATTAAGGGACTGGAGCGTCTATCTTATGAGGAAAGACCAAGCAAGCTGGACCTGTTTAGCCTAGAGAAGAGAAGGCTGAGAGGAGATGTGATGGAGCCAAACTCTTCTTGGTGATGGCCAGTGACAGGACAAGGGGTAATGGGTGCAAGTTGAAGCATAGGAAGTTCCATCTCCATGTGAGGAAGAACTTCTTTCCTGTGAGGGTGACAAGGCCCTAGCACAGGCTGCCCAGAGAGGCTGTGGAGTCTCCTTCTCTGGAGATCTTCCAAACCTGCCTGGATGCCACCCTGTTCCCCATGCTCTAAGTGTCCCTGATTGAGTAGCGGGCTGTTGGACTAGATGATCTGTGGAGATCTCTTCCAATCGTAACCATTCTGTTATTCTGTGAATTAATTCATTTTAATCATCTTTATTCACCATGAATATTTCATAGTAGGAGTTTGGGGAGTAAGAAGTTAGATGCTAGATTACTAATGGGAATGATCTAGTTGTTCAGTGGTTCTGCTAGATGTGCAGTTTATATAATTAATGAGTTAATGCCAGCAGATCTCGGGATGTAAGTGTATACACATAATTATTCTGAAAGAGTAATATTACAAAGGAAAAAAAACTCACTGGAGTTTATCGGAGGGGTTAAGAGAACTCGTTTTTTATAATTATGAGTGATGAACCTTAGAATTAAAAGACATCTGCTTTTCTCAGTCTTATCTCTAATCTGTGATTTATAGATTATAAAGTAACGTAGAATGATATACACTGTAAATTTAATTCTTTTTCTATTTGTAGCTCAATAAATAACTTCCTCTTTCTAAATAAATTCTTCTTTCTAAATTATCCTGTTTTAAGATTAACTAAATATATTTAACACAGCTATGATGATTTGAGAAAGCAAAATTTGGCTTCTTGAAGAACTCTTCAAAACTCTTCAAAGACTGATCACATGAGGACAACTTTTACCAAAAAAATGCATGAAATTGCAAAGAAACAAGCAGATTTCTAAACAATCTGGTAAAACTCTGAAGAGATTATCCTTGCAAGTGGAAGACATTTAGCGCATTAGGATCATACTTTAAAATCTCACTTTTCTTGTGAAACATTTTTTTTTGAAATATCTTGTGGGTGATTTTTTCTTGCCTTGAAAAAAAACTAACAGCAGTTGACATTTTTGGTTGATATTTCTCTGACTTAAAAACAATATTTGCAATATTTTATTTGCTGAAAAATAATTATGTTTTGGTTTAGAATTTCTGTGTAAACTTTTTCTGATCATGTTCAGTTATAATTTTAGTTCTGTCAGCACTTGAAAGAGGAGAAAATAATCAACCCTCTTTATCTTATCTCCTCCAAATCACTTTCCATTTTTCTTGGAACAGCCAAAAGTCAAAAGTTATTATCTAATGCTAGAAGCTTGAGGGAAAAGACTTCTTTTGGAAACTGAGGTCATTCTGCCCTTCACATTTCCGTCATCTATACCAGGATTTACAGATTGATTAGTTCTTGGCCACAAGTAGGTGAAATGAAACCAAAAGTCAACTTCGTTAGAGATTTCACTCATTACTTTCCCAGAACATGAAGCATTCTCTACCACACTGCCCTTTCACCACAGCGTCTATCAAGCTGTGGTCCGTGGCACATGTCCCCATGGCTTCCTAATCTGGAGACACAGCAATGTCTAGAAACATTTGCTGAGAAGCAAGGCATATCAAAGCCCTTGGCACCAGTTAAAGTGTTTGCTCTCCTTGCTGCTTCCTTGAGGGAGGATTTTTTGTGGTTGTACTTCTGGGTGCTTTAGACTCAAGGTTGAGTAAACTAGGTTACAGTTAAAAAAGAAAACCCTCTATCTTCATCCTGCCCAGTGTCCATTTTCAGTCTTGTGTCCTGCTCCAGCTTGTTGAGTTTGTGGTCTTGTCTTTATTTGCTCAAAGCTCCTGAAAAGACTGTTTTTTGGGCTTTGCATTTCCATTTTCATGCCACTCTGCTTATTTTCATGTACTTGCTTTCAGGTTTGTCAGATAGGCCCCCACCAAGCAGTCTCTGAACACATTTACATAATTTAAATACAAAATGCAAACATGCTGACTAATGTCTGCCTTAAATAGACTCTCTCAGGATAAGCTAGACATGTTCCTTATCACCAGCCCCTCAGGCAAAACCTGAGAACATAGATGAGCTTCACATGGTGCCCTGCAAGTCAATAGAGTTAAAGCTGTTTTGGGCCAAGTGGGGATGCTAACTCCAAAGTTTGGGGCCCTCTCTTGATGCTTAGGCTGAAACACCAGCCTGACAAAATAAGGATGAATGTTCTGGAAAAGTCTCTATTTAAGAAAATTGTTAAAGTTGTTCGCAGAGTAAGAATTTTTATCTCAGCCTGGGCCAAGAGCACAAGAACATGGAGGGGCACAGAATAAGTGAGAGATTCCTGGTACCTAAAAATGTTTCTGTGAAATTCTCAGGCAAATTTAGGGGTTGCAGCAGCCTCTACAGTCACAATTTCTGACTGAGAAGGTACGAAAATGCTCTACCTTTCCTAAAAACAAATCCCCACTCCACAGCTCTTCATTTTATGGTTACTGGTAAAATGAGATTTAACATCTCTCTTCTACCACTCTTATGGTGAGTTTTCAGACAGCTTTTGGTTCAGCCCTATTTATTGAGGGATTCACCTCATTTAACTTCTATCTTTTAGGTGGATAAAGTTTAGTCTGAGTTATTCAAGCTCCCTCAGTTGTCAATGAAACCAGATACCTTCAGGAGGGGATTCAAAGCACTTCCCTGAGATATCTTTCCAAGATGAGATGGACTGAATCTTTTTCCACTGACTAAAGTGCAAGACTTAATAACAAATCTACAGTAAGAGGCTTACAGTTAAGCAGGATGGATTTCTCACTCCCTTTCCAAGCAAATAAGGAAATCTCTTTTTCTGGAAAGGCATGTGGAAGAGTGCCTTCTGCAGAAGAGTGCCGAGGTATCTTGTTAATTCTGAAGACAGGATTACAAGTTGTTAGATGTAATTCATGCATATATTAGGACAGTTATTCTCTACTATATTTATATCTAAAATGACCATAAAAAAAAAAAGAGAGAGACAAATGGGTCATTAATCATGCTTGATAAATTAATGATGTTGAGAACTTCACAGTTTAAATCCTGGCAGGAATGGCATATATGTTCCGTTGTCAAAGTGAGCATCCAGAAAGCCTTCTCTTCATTAGGGTCGCCTATTGGAGATATACAAAAACTCAGGCACCTCCTTGGAGGGAAGCTGCATTTGCCCAGGTTTTATGATTCCCCCATATTTTCATTTGGTGCTAGTTCATATCCACCCAAGCCGGAGCGCAGGCAGAGCTCACTCATATATGTCTATGAGATGCTGCATGGGCATAACCTCAACAAACTGATCCATAAGGATGTTTTGAGAAGTTGACAAAAAATGACTAGCTGGCACAGCTGGATTTATTCAAATATCTTACTGGAAGAAATGTTCCTTATTTGCTCATTAATCTTGAAGTTGGAGTACAGTGTGGAGCCTTAGAGGCTCAGAAGAACATCTTGGCATCCAAGTCTCAGAAGAACATATGATGCATCAGGATTTAAGATGTGTTGAGGAGGAAACTCCCATCCCTCTTGTTTAAGCAGACCCACTGTATACCTAGGACTGCAAGAATATCATAAAACTGTCAGAATTTGTAAGGAGGAGCTCAGTGAGAATGTGAACAAGGCAGACCTTTAACATTATCTACCTGCATTTCTCCTTGAAGTGAACATCCTTAATGCTCCAAAGGATCTTTGAAAGGAAGGATTAACTGAAATACATGCTAAAACAGGCCAGGTCAAAGAGGGAAATCTCAGATTTTGAACAGAAATAAAATCATCCTGCCAAACTCCCTCCCGCAGAGGTGACACCTTGTTTTTCAGGTTTGTCCTCAATCCAGTTACTTTTTGTAACTTCCTGAAGTGCAGAAAACTCTACACTACCAAAAGAAAATGATTTTTTTCCATCTCTTGAGTATATGCCTGCATCCTATTTTTCCTAGTCTCTCCTCTGCTGAAGGGCCTCTCTGATTACCACTCTGCCTCTATCATGCTACAATTTGGAAACTTCTCCCACCATCCTGAGGAGCCTTGGCTGACCTGAGAAAAGCACAAATTTCATTCCTTCCGCGGGGATCTGCATTGTTTTAAGGAACAGCCTGTGTAAGTGCTTGTACCAGTCATTTTGAACAGTGAAATACACCAAATACCCTTCCTCACGTGTAGCATGACTATGGAGTTTGTTTCATCTAACTTTGCTAATTTAAGGAAAAAGAAATTCTAAGATCTAAAAATCTAAAAGCTGAGCACACAGGCTCCTTCCCTCATCTGCAGACAGACTACAAAACTGCATAACCGAATCAAGTTTCATGTGTTACATGAGGCTGAATCACCTTCTGGAATTACTTTTCTCTCCTTTCTAGAAAGAAAGCCTAACTATTTTACTTGGGAAAAATTTCATATTGGCAACATTTTGTAACAGGAACAAATTTTTTGCCTATTTATGGGACACAAATATATTTTGTTCCAAATTTGTGATAGGAGATGTGATAGTCATCTCAAATGACTTGTCTATTATTTTCCTTATTTATGTTCTTTATGGGGTTTTTTTAGGCTGTGGATTATTGAAAGCAAAAACAAATGATGCATCCTATAGTAATACTATTTGAGTCCTAGTGGACTCTGGGGTCTATGAAGTGTCTGGTTTTGTTTTATGTTTTGTTATTTTTTAATTTTCCATTTGATCCTAACATTCCACCCTGACTCCTAAACACTACGCTTTTTCTCCTTTCCTTCATGTTTTTTGAACTGTTTCTCATCTTTCAAACTTCTGCTCATGGTAAAACTAAACTAACTCAATTAATTGCTCTTATATTTTATCTGTAGTTTTCCTAATTTTCCTTTTGACTCAAATGTTTTTGGTAGATTACTAAATTCACAGCAGTACTGCTTGAAACATTATAGGAATATTTGTTCTAGCTGTCCTATGTTTGGAAATGAGCATTATCATATTTACAGAGAAAAAAAATAAAAATATGCCCCAGCATCCTATTGCTTTGACAGGTCTGTACCAAATTCCCCTGAAGTTAGCCTGCAGGGTTCCACACAAACAGAGTCTCACATGGGCTCTTAAAACAAGGTAACAACTTTATGAAGGCTGCCAACTTTTGACCTGTCTGGTTAAAGAAATGAGCACCTTCTTTCTTGATGATTTTATATTTCCACATAAGGAATTTTTGTCATCTTAAGAAAAATTAGAAATTCTTCCCTATTTCCCTTTTGACCAAAGACTATAGCCACTTGTGTGGCGAACTGGGAGATATGGTTTGTATTTCTGTTGAAATCCTCAAAACTGATATACAACAGCAAGATATTGTAGAAGTACAGTATTCAGTGCAAAATTATCATACCTGCCTAGAGCTCTGGGCACTGTTTTAAGTAGCTCTCTTATACCAAGTTCTGTGGACCTGATGCTCTATTCCCTTTGACACTCAGATAATAAACTTGAGTATAGTTTATTTGTTTCTTTATTTTTCTATACACGCTAAAACAGCACCATCCTCTCCATTGCAATAGGGACATTCCTAGATTTATAGAAATGCTGTCCGTGAGGGATTACTCAACATAGAGGTCATCTTGACCAACCTCCCACGTGAAGCAGAGCTGTTACCAATGCCAGACCAGGGAACCATGGTCTTGTCTAGCTATGGCAGTAAACACCATAGGAGCATGAGTCCACAGTGCTCTGGGCGCCCTCTCCAATGCTACATTTCCCTCTAACTAATCCATGTTTTTTGCTTCTCTTTGTGATCCAAGGGATGCAGCAAGGGAAATTGCTAGAGCTCATTAACGCGTTGTGCTACTGTGAACTCGGCCATCTCATGCTTTCTCCTCTGCTGGCCTCGTCTTGGATTAAACCTCAATGAAGTGTCTAAACAATCTAAATCATTTGAAACTTCTAAACTCAGTTTAAATGGCTTAAACCACTCTCTGGGCATGAAAGCTGAAGCAACACTGAAAAAGCAGTATCCTGGGATTCCTGCATTGTCAATAACTTTAAGTTCATCTATGTAACCCAAAAGAGAAAGGCAAAACATGAGGCAGTGGCTAGAAATTACTCATGCAAAGAAAGACAGAGACCTGGATAGTGTTCTTGGCTCGTCTGGGACAGACTAGCAAAGGAAATTATGAATTCTTCATTCTCTTGGAGACCTCAGGTTAAAATCAGATGATTTCTTGGAGAAGCTCATTAATCAAACACAAGCTTGTGGTTTCAAGGAATTTCTAAACACATTTTTTTACATAGGAAATCCCAGATAGATATTATACTACAAATTCATCGTACCTAAATTCATTTTGCCTACTCTAACTGTTTCTCTTAAAAAATGATGAATTATTTTTTGGAGGTGACTGTGTTTCTCCATTGGTGGAACCCAGAAAAGTAGCTTCACTTGGATATCTCAGAATTACATGTCTAATGCTAGGTAAGGTAAACCCTACCTTACCTTACGAAAACAGAGCATTTCTCTGTTTTGTTCTATTTGAGATAATAACAATAAGATAATAGTAAAAATTCCTGAGACAAAGATGCATGAAATGATTTATGAAAAGTCCTAGGATGAGAGAATGGGAAAAACAAAACCTCTTCCCTTTCTCCTGCTTCCTCCCTCCAAAAAAGAAAAAAAAAATATAAGAAATCTGCTATTCTTTTGGATTAGGCAGGAAACCTTAAAACCTTTTAAGACCAAAGACTGAATATGGGAACTCAATGTGAAGGCACAAACCTTTAGGACACCAAGCTTCATTTACCTGCCCTTATTCAGAGGGATTTTAAGGGAGTGAGTTGGATTAAAAGGAGGTTTTAAAAGCTGTGTGGGCATCTATCATTCAGTTGGAGGAAGGAGGCAGCTTATATGCATTTTTTTCAATCATAATAATACCAGTTTAATACCAGCCAAGATTGGCTGCAGCCACATTAGTATAAAGATGCCTCCTAAGAGTATTCCCCATCTGGGAGCAAACCATATTGAGTGAACAGCTCTATTACTTTGCTCTGGCTGGGGAGGTTGCTCTGATGCAATTACACCGGTATAATTGGTACTACTTTGGTGCAAAGGCAAGGCTTGATGGTGGATAATTTGTTGACAAAATGATTAATCATTTATCATTTGACTGTTAATCTGGAAGGCACTTCTTCCCCAGTCTCTATCCCCAGCTTTCACATACATGTACCCCGCTTGCTACCAGTAATCCAGACTAGTGGGTGGTGGGCACCTTTCTGAGTCACCACAGGGAACTGAAATCACATTATATCTCCCTTGCCTGTTACTGGAGAGACCAAATCTGCTCTTTTTCTTTTTTTCTTTTTTCTCTTTATTTTTTTCTCTCCTGATTTTCCATTGTAAAACACAGCTTTCAAGTCTGATTTATTCAGCAGAAAGAAAAAAAATCGTCCTCCTGACCTCTTCTTTCAAGCTGGTGCATGAGGCGATATCTGACCAATTAGGTTGAAGATGCAAGCCATATGTAAATGCAATATTTCTCAGTGTGTGGAGAGATGTTAGTGCTTTTTCCCTTCATGTTTAAATGACTCTTTAACCACTTAGAGATTAAGTGGTGAATTTAAAGGGGGAGATAGAAAAAAAACACTTTAAAAGGTGTTAACTTTATCATGTGTCATAAAAGGGAAGACATTTAATAGGCCACCAGTACTTCTTGGGTGGTTTTTTATTTTCATTCTATACTTTTGAGATTAAAAGATACATGCAAAAATATGTACAAAGTACCTTTTACAAACTTTGGAAGAGGTCAAGGAGAAAATAGCTGGATTTCAAAAGCTGAACTTTTCAAGGATTTTCTCTGATTTCTCTAAAACAAGATAGCCTCCTCCTCCTCTTAATAGTTCTTCAATGCCTTTTTGGTAGCCAAAATCTTTGTTCTTTTTTTTTTAAGCAGCTTTGTAAAAGAAGAACTAAAAATTAATTATGGCTATGGAACTTTTACACAGAAGAGTTTAAAAAGCACAGACGTAAAGAAGGGAAAAAGATGAGGGCCCATTTATCTTATATTGACAGGACTAGCTTCAAAAGATGACCTTGAATCGTAATCATCCTAATGAGCTGAAAATATTTCACTTTAACAAGTGAAACTATAATCAAATCAGTTTCTGAAAGCTCTACTAATGAGCATTTCCTTTGATGAAAACATGGTTCACTGTCTTAGTCTGCAGGAGGTGCACTACAGTAAGAGGCCAGCTCATGACAACTCATTAGCTGACCTGGGGAGAGACTAATTTGAATGCTTTTGATAAAAATTTCAAGGCTTTTTACTCAAATTACAATTTATGCACTTTTATAAATAGTCTAATTTTTATAAGTTGGAGGAAACTGGTTAGGAAGACTTCAAAGTCACGGAACAAAGTTTGTTTACAACATTTATGCTGTAGGATCTACAGAACTTTCAGGGGAGAATATTTTTAGCTAGTATTTCTTTCTTTTTTACAATAAAATAAATGTTATGAATTCAATCAATTCACATGTTTGTTTATATAGAAAAAGAGGTCTACCTTCCCCAGCCCTCTTCTCTCCTGAATATTGAAACCAATTAATAGTATTTAGCACTGGCAATTTTTAAAGTCACTATTATTTACTGTGAGATACTAAATCAATTATCCCAAGGAAAACAGGCTTGTCTCATTAGGAATCTAATTCATTCATTCAATTTCTTTAAACCAGCAGCAGAACATAAATGAGAACCGATTACACAAATCTGGTTTACTGTCATACAGCCCCCCTCCAGGGGTTATTCATTAGGATTATTCATCATTTTAACTCATGCCCTGCTCAATACAGAGAACCAATTCTGTGATTTTTTTCCTCTCTGCACAGCAGACTTGCTGTCAAAGCAGCACTTTACACTGAAGTGTTCTTCATCTGTTTAAGTCTCAGTTCCAGTCAAATCTTGATTTTTGGAGAGTTTTCTTTCCAATATTTCCAATATTATATATTTTTCCAATAAAGATTGGACTGCTTTTACTCCAGGCTTCTGATGGTCTAGATTTGCATGTGTTATGTGTCACTGCTCTCACCTTTACCTTATGGGTGCTGCAAAGAATGTAGAGAGATGAACTACATGTGCAATTTCTCACTATTTAATCTACTTTTTCTATAATTTTAGGAGAGATTATGATATTTTTGGTTTCTATTCCATTCAGTAGGTAATCTTCATGTCGTACCTGTAGTATACATGTACGTTTTGAGTCTTGAGCTCCAGCAAGAATCATTGCTGGCCACCTGAAATAGACAGTGCAGAGTACAAAATAACTAAGATGGGATCAGTAGCAAGTATGCATTGAACCAACTGTGATGCTCAATGAAAATACTTTTTTTATTTATTGGAGTTGTGTGCTTGAGACAAAGCCTGCCGAGGACAGTTCCCAGATGCCCATCTTGTTATATGTCTACTGGGTTAGTCCTTTCAGTGGTGGTGTATTTTGATGAACAAGTTAAGAAAAATAAAAGGCCAAAAGTAAGAAAGTCTTCAAGGCGCACAGTTTTGCCCTCTGAAAATACTGACCGTGAAGTCCATCTTCAAAATCTATGAGAATATGTTACTGAAATGGCAATATAAAACTATACAGAAGGAAAATGGAATCAATGATTGAGCTTATTTTTATTTGCAATACCATTGTGGATTCAGAACCCTAACTGGTCTGCATTTAAAGGTCATTGAAATTAATGGTATAAGGTCCAGAGGAACAACTCATTAAACCAACCAACCAAATAAACAACCAATAAAGAAAAATCTCAGCTTGTGAGTGTTCAGATGGACACAGAGTGAGTAATGTGTGTAATAATTCATGAATCCTGTTGTTCTCACAAATAGAATATTCTTCCAAACATTTGTAAGAGACATCATTATTCACTGACTTCTTTTAAAAAAATAATCTCCCAAAGAAGAATCAGAAAGAATTATGCATGACTTGCACAGCTAATCATACAACTTGAATAACAAACATCAAATGGTTGTAGCAAACAGCTTGTGAACAACCAAATGTCTGAAAACTATTCATCCAATTAATTTCACTAACACGTAATAATCACACGGAAATTTAAAAAAAAAAAAAGTCCATGAAGAGTTCAGCAAACAAAACTAAAGTGAGTCTCTGAGCCTGCATAATTTTTAATTTTGAGGTTACTGAAATATTCTAGCTTTTGAAAAAATGCATATTACATTTTTGTTTGTTTTTTTTTGTTCTCCATATTTCTGTTATTGAATTGTCAATATAGGGCTATATTTGGATGTTTTTATTGCATAATGATAATTGCAAGAACAGAAGCTGACCATTGAATGCAGAGCATGTGCCTGGCAATGGGAGATCCAGGTTGTCTTGATGTCATCCTGCAGACCTAGAACTGCACTGCATCTTGGCTGAAGTGAGAGAGCAAGTTAGACATCTGCCTTCCAAGCTTTGAGCGAGGGCCTTTCTCCACCTCTGTTCCCCATCTGTAAAACAGAGACAGTAGTTTTTATTTCCTTTGAAAGAACATGATGAGGATTACACCTATCAATCTCTCTCTGTGGTCAGAGATAACCCAGCATGGGAACTGAAGTTTGATTGCCTATGTTGTTAATTCATTAGTATGAGTCCAGATAGTGTCTCCACGATGACATACAGATGCAGTCTGGAAATTATCATGTACCAAATAGTCTTCAAATTGTCTACAGTTTGAATATGACTGGTTGTTTGGGGGTTAGGAGATCTTATCAGCATGGACATAGCCATTTGACTTCCTATAGCCAAAGAAGACTTATGCAGATGAGGAGACCTAGCTCTTCATTAGATCCTGCTGAATTCCAGGGATCATCTGAGAAGAAAATTCTGTCCAAGGTTTTGGTCTGATGCTTCTCTGATGAGCACTGGTTCACTGTTTTTCAAAGACCATCAAGCTGGGAAGTTGTCCTCTCCCTTTGTTTGCTGCTCTTTCACATGGACAGTTAAACCAAAAAGCCATGCTGATATAAAACTTTCTTAATTTCAGGCAAAGATGGTCTCAGTCCTACCATCTCTTCTCCTGGCCTCATGTTCCCATATATGTTCTCCCTTCCACCAGTCTCAGCCCACACTGAAAGGATTTTGTTCTTTAAGTAAGTCAGAAGAAAAATAGACCAAGAAACATAGATAGCTCTTACTTTTTAAAGTCCAGTATAAATGATGGGGGAAAACAGGTGATGGTATAGGAATAGAAATGAATGATCATTAGGAGGGGGATATGGACTGCATCATAGCTTCAGCTTCATGCCAGTGCTTTCTTATCATGAAGCTACAGTATAATATGGATATAGATGGGTCTAGGTAATGGCAATTCTTTCCTGCTTGGTAGGATAGTAAGAACAAGTGTGTTACAAATAAAATGTGTAAATTCATTCCATCTTAATTACTGATGCTCAATTGCTAGGGTTTTTTTGTTATGACATGATGAAAAAAAAATCACACAAAACATGTATGGGAATGGGAATCATACTGGAGAAAATGTTCTGAGCGGTTGTAATGTTTCACTTGATAATATCAGTATTAAAACGTGCACACATATGCAAGTTAATACCACATTAAAACGGAAACATCAAAATGTATTTGGTTTTAGTTATAAAAGGAAATATTAGAAAGTACTTACAGTACTTACACGTATTAAAATTCAGAATTAACTCACCTTAAGTAACAACTTTGCTTTATTGAAATACTCCTACGTTCCTCACAAAATAAGAAAGTAGAAATGATTTTTTAAAACTGTTTTCTGTTGAAAAATGTGGAAAAATGAATTAGATATAGTCTAACAGTGTGACTCCTCTGCTCCATGGCTGGTGTGTTAGCTGCAGCTAATCAGCTTGAGCGGGGACCTCAAAAGCAACGACTGGCTCATAGGGAAGGGCAAAGCCACCAGTGTGTGATGCAACCCCAGAGGAGCTGGGACATGCTGGGACCTTCTCCTTCAGGAACCTCTGTACATACACACCTCTCTGCTTGCAGCTCAACTCTGTGGCTTCTCCCTCATCAGATGATCTCCTGCTTCCCTCTCCACTTTTCCGGATTCAGGTGCCTCAAACACTGGGAGGGAAGAAATTTCAGAGCTTTGCCTGAGGGTGGAACACAGGAAGCCCCGTCAAATGGAGAATGCCGTCTGACCCAGCTCTAGTGTTATGGATAGCTGCCCGCAGGATGCCTGTAGCATGTCTACAGGTGTCCACACTGTTTGGGTAGCTACCTAAGCTTGAAATACAGTTTAGACCTAGTTAGTGGGAGCAGCCAAAGGAGACTGATTCAGAGGACCACTCTAGGGAGGGAAGATGCTGCTTTGAACCTTTCTCTGAAGAAGCTTTGTCTGGCTCCCTACTTGTTCCCCTGTCCCCATGACACAGATAGCTAACAGGAAAACGGAACATACATTTCAGAGTGAAAAAAAAAAGGAAGAAGAAAGAAACATTTTATTTATTTATTTATTTATCCTTCATTCTAACTATACATTTTTCCCTGACAATTCTGTTCTCTGTGGAGAAAGAACTTGCTTACTAAGCCACCATAACTTATTCTAGCAAACAGTCTACGGTCTTTTCTTTCAGCAGCTATAGATGGCTGGTCCTTGGGAAGGACTACATATGGCTAAATGACAAGGTGACTTGATTCAACCTAGGAGATGTTGCTACACCACAGGTTCCTACCAATTATCTCCTAGAAGCTAGAAGAACCGTGAAAATAGATAGTTCACCATGCTTATATGAGAGCTTAAAATTCATTTTAGTTTCTCTACTTTATAATACTTAATGATTTCTTGCCATTTCAGAGTCCATCAGTGGTAAAACTGATGGAGGTGGCTTGAATTCAGATTAATAAAACAAGACTTCAAGAGCTTGCTAATAATTCTGCTAGGAAAATGGTGCAAAAAGTAACAGGTTGTTCTGCCCATGAAATCACAGATCATTTTTCTGAGACCTGTCTTATTCTTGTGGGTATAAGTAGCCCCTGACAATTAGATATACCAGCTTCACGTAGATGAATAATGGTTTGTTGCTGAAAGAAAATTTCAGTCTTTTCTTCATCGCATAAACTAAAAGCATTCTGACTACTTGATGGCAGCAAAACAGGATGTTCCCATGGATCTTTCTTTTTATTGCAACACCTGATATGTCACTCTTCTTTTATATTTTATTCTGTTGATTTCTGTATTATATTGTGAATCATCCCCTGCAGTGGAAATTTGGCAGGAATAAGCTGAACAGATCTGTGATTATTTTTCTGTTAAAGAAGTCATGAAATATCTATACACTCCATGATATATTTTATATATATTATATTATAACAATATTATATATTGTTAAATCTTTTTTTTTGACATTTATTTGTTCAGTTTTTCAAATCTTCTCTCTTCCTACTTACACATAGAAATTGGTGTAACCATTGAAAAGAAAAACTCAAGCCAGAATAATCCATATGAGACCTCAAACTCAGTCCCTTGACTTGTGTTTGATTTGTATATACAAAGAACAGACTCAAGCATTATCACATATAGGTCACTGTCTCCCACTGATCTTTTAGTGGAGTTTATTTCTTTTACCAACAGAAAGGACTGTGTGAATGTTCCTCTGCTTCACTACAAGATGTCTCCATTTAGATAATGACAAAATTACTTTTTTTGTTCCTTTGAATATCTTTACAGTGTCAAGACATGTTCACAAACAGTCTTCTGGCAGCAAGACTGTGGGGCTATTAGTCTCTAGCTGATATTACCAACAACCAAAGACACTAATATCTTCAATGGATATAGATTCGGTTGCTGTACCAGCGTCTATAGTTGATGACGCAATGATAAATAAAGAAGTAAGAAATCATTCCAGTCATTCAGGTAACATTAAGTTATTGTCATATTAAATATATAAGACCGACAATATGAGATGAAAAACTTCTTGCTCATTATCTCAAAACACAGGGCAGATTCCTCAGATATTCTTCAGGTTTCATTTATCTCCTTTGCTGAGTTCCTCCTTTCCATATATATATATATATATGTATGTATATATTTTTTTCTATATTGCATTATCATTAACATCAAATTGACATTTTAAATGTTCTTGTTCTGGAAGAATCAAAATGAAACTTATTTCTGTCTACCTTCTAACTTCATTCCTGAGAAACTATGCATCTGTGATGCTTTGTCTCTCCTTTCTCACAGTATCACTCTTGTTTTTACTATTCTCACACTTAATTTGTCTGTAGGAGACCCAAAACAATAAGCAACAGTCTGGTTACATTTATACTGCTTTTCATGGGAGAGGTCAAAAGGAAAGAGGAAAAATGAAGTAGGTGATCTGCTTGTTTAAGTCAAAACAAATTTAAGGTGTTTCCCCACTTATATTCCAGTTCAAGGGAAATTCTGTTTCCTTGCAAGAACTCAAAGAGAGAAATTTGTCCTTGTTCGTAGCATGCAAGTGACATTTTGATTGTAACGTAAATGAAAGATTGACTTTTCTCTTCTAGGTAAAGGGCCAGACTCAGCACACATTTGAGTACAATTCACTCCACAAATATTCCATTTGTTTCTTTTTTTTCCGCTTGTATGTATGCGTGTGCATGTGTATTTGTGGTATAAAACAGTATTAAATTTCAGTAGAAAATTTAGGGTCTGGCCTCATCTTATCAATTAGAATTTTATTTTCCTAGGAGAAATCAGGAGCAAATTCCAAGTTTACTGTTATGTTGACATCAATGCATCTATTTTGATTTTGTAAGTAAATTAAACAGTTCCAGAACTTGAGCACCAGCACTATAACCTGATTATCTATTTTGTTCAGTTGTTAACGTAGCTCTTGGCACTTTTGTCCCAAACCAAGTGACATATTGACCCATATCCCAAGAGTGTTTTAGGGGTTATAATGGACAAAGCAAAAAATCTTCCCAGTAAAGTGTTTCAATGTGGCAACTTTGTTTTGGTGCTATGGACATGGCCAAAACATATCTGCTAATTGCAGGGAGAGAGAATATTACATTTATTAGTATAGGTATAAAATATTTGTAAAATTATTAGTGTAGATGTAGCGACATTGGCCAAAATTAAGTGGGACAATGATTGGCTGTACATCAAGTGTCCAGACAGTGGAAACAAACTTTCCAGTGTGCAAGACTGGGTGTATGGCTGAGACGATTGCTTCAGTAGTTAATCTTTCTCTTTTTTTTCCCTTTTTTTTCTTTTTTGTTTCTTATTCCTTTCTCTCTTTCTCTTTTTCATAAATAATTAGTTAACCTATGGCAAGGGGAATAACCTAAAGTTCATTTTCTATGCTTAAATAAAACATTAGCTGGTTTGGCATTTTCAGATTTCAAAAGCTTCTTTCAAGGGGTAAAAGAAAGTTCTTAGCTATTAAAGACTAAAGCCAGTGATAATTGCCACCGGGTTAATTGGGAATGAGAGAGAGCAAGCCTGGAACCCACTCAAATTAGTTATAGATTAATGAAGCCAAGAAAAATAACAAGCGATCATAGTAATTGATAAAACTGTATCAAAGGGTGTATATTTTGATTGTTTTTTCACCACTTTCATACCCAGATTTTTCTGTCCTTTCTGCTTTCTCAGTTCATCACTGAATAACTGTTGCTAAGAGTTACAATTTTCAGGCTCCTATCCTAATATCCAGCATAACTTCACCTCTCTCTCTGCAAGGGCAGGATTTCTCCAGCGTTCTGCCTGGGCAATCAATGATGTGGCTTGCATGGGGAGAAAGAGCATATAACAAATCCTTAATCCTCTCAAAGAAATCTATGCTTCTTAACAGCTAGGCAAGCGGCAAAAGCAGTGCATCCCATTTAGCTCTCAGGAACCAAAATATCCCAGGAAACACCTAATTTAGTGTCTCTTGGAAGGAAAGGGCAAAGAGATAGGTATTACTTCTTGGCCTTGTATTTAACTACAAGTATCACCCTATATATTAATATTTCAATATTACAAAATTGATTAACATTACCTAACCACAAACTATGAAAAACAAAGTTTCTGGTGAGAGGAGAGTGATGGCATTACCAGAAAAGATTTTGTCTCATCCTAAAGTAGATACGATGAATTGCCTGCCTCAATTAATTGGCCTAACTAGGTGTGAGACTAAATGCTTAGATTAGGTGTTAGGTTAGGTACTTGACTTCTAATTGGGAAGGAGTCCACACTATCCCACAGATAAGCTAATAAAGTTAATAAAATAAAGCTAATAAGTTAATAAAATTAGATAGTTACTAAATGACTATTAATTCAGATTGGCAAAGTTATTTCTACACAGAGCTCCTTTAAGAGGAGTAATTTTTAGCAAACTGCCCTGAAACTCCTGGGTGGTGAGACATCAGTTGCAGATACATGTGGGAAAGCTCTACATTTGCAGAAGAGCTCAGAGGCTCCAAAGAAGAAATTTCAGAGAATGTTGTCAGGTTGAAGGCCTGTACAGGTATTACTGAGGAGATCGACCTATATCTTAGATGTGTACATCTACAGTGTAAATATCTACATCTGAGCATATTATCTTAGAATCCCGAGAGAGAGAGAGAATAAATAGAAAAGGAGAGAAAAAAAGGAGAGAGAAAGAAAGAGGAAAAGGAAGAACTAGACAAAAGAACAAGAACAAGAACAAGAACAAGAACAAGAACAAGAACAAGAACAAGAACAAGAACAAGAACAAGAACAAGAACAAGGAAGAGCAGCAGAGCAAGAAATAGAAGGAAGGAAGGAAGGAAGGGAGGGAGGAAGGGAGAAAGAGAAAAAGAAAGAGAGAAAGAGAGAGAGAGAAAGAGAGAGAGAGAAAGAGAGAGAGAGAAAGAGAGAGAGAGAAAGAGAGAGAGAGAAAGAGAGAGAGAGAAAGAGAGAGAGAGAAAGAGAGAGAGAGAAAGAGAGAGAGAGAAAGAGAGAGAGAGAAAGAGAGAGAGAGAAAGAGAGAGAGAGAAAGAGAGAGAGAGAAAGAGAGAGAGAGAAAGAGAGAGAGAGAAAGAGAGAGAGAGAAAGAGAGAGAGAGAAAGAGAGAGAGAGAAAGAGAGAGAGAGAAAGAGAGAGAGAGAAAGAGAGAGAGAGAAAGAGAGAGAGAGAAAGAGAGAGAGAGAAAGAGAGAGAGAGAAAGAGAGAGAGAGAAAGAGAGAGAGAGAAAGAGAGAGAGAGAAAGAGAGAGAGAGAAAGAGAGAGAGAGAAAGAGAGAGAGAGAAAGAGAGAGAGAGAAAGAGAGAGAGAGAAAGAGAGAGAGAGAAAGAGAGAGAGAGAAAGAGAGAGAGAGAAAGAGAGAGAGAAAGAAAGAAAGAAAGAAGAAAGAAAGAAAAAGAGAAAAGAAAGAAAGAGAAAAGAAAAAAGGAGAGAATTAAAATTATCTGATTATAATAAGAACATTTGTGTGATTAGATAAATGCATACACTGTGGACTTTTCATTTGGTCATATAAGTACTGCTCTCTATTATGCACTCACAGAAATGTTCTCTCTTGTAATCTTCTTTAGTTGGAATTCCAGACTTGCGAACATTTATTTGAGACCCTCATCTGATGCATACCTTGCATTGAGCCTAGACGAAGTAAGTCGCATGGTTTCTTTATACATTGGATTTGCTGTGCAAGTACACCACAGATGTCAGTGCGTGCTAAAGATACTAAAGATATGCTAGTCAGTTTAGCAGTAAGATGGCTTTACAGTATGTGCATTCGTATTTTTAAAAAGCCCAGACAAAAAATATGATAGTCTTCTTCAAACATAGCAGCCACATCATAGCGTTAGCATCAGGAAAGCATTTATTTCAGCAGTACAGACAAAACTAAAATAACGTTCCTCTTGAAAACCTGCCTTTAACTAAGTGTGGAAGCCCATATTGATTGTAGAGTGGATGCAGAACTTGTGGATAAAGGGAGTAAATAAAACTGAGGTCATCCCTCAGGTATGGGTTCTGGAGGAAGGACAGAGTCTCTGATGACAACAGAAAAAAGGGAGGTGATTGCATTTATACTAAGTTTTTTCAATTGCTTCTTGTCACTATATGAAGTCCTTGGTAAGAGGTGAGATACTAGAGCCTGGCTGACTCTCTTTACAGAAGTAAACAGCTGGGAACAGCATAGTAACCAGTACAGTAAACAGCAGTACAGTATGGGAACAATTAATGCAGAATGCATCCACATCCCCAAAGCTGCCTGAAAAAATGAATAATGATGGGCATGTCACTAGTGTGAAGAGTATTGAATATCAGCACTTCAGTAGTCTTCCATATGAAGTTCAAATATCCTGTCCTTTACAGCATATTGCGTAAAATGTGTTGATTGATGGAACTTTCTATGAGGCTTCTGATCTTGTTTGTTTTTTTCTTAAATAACATCTTTATACAGATTTAAAATGACAAAAAAATTCTGCATACTTGACCACTGCTTATTCAGTAAGTTCAGGGTGTAGCACATGAGCTCACTGTGAGTAGTAGTTCTTTATCTGTAAGTAGGTTATTTGCAGAGCAGTCACTAATCAACAACATGAGTCCGGATGGCAGAACCTGACCCTGAAACACCACAAAGCAGTCTAACAGTTGACAGCATTTAAAGACTGTTGAAATCCTATTAATGGGGCTTCTGCTTAATTTGCACTTTCAAAGAAGGTTGTAGTCTTGGAAAAATTATTATCCATCAAAGACACCCTTATTGAGACATCACAATGAATATTAGTCTGAGGTAATATGTAAATCTGGGGGTCATTTACATGACAATGCAGTCTAACCCACCCCGTGCTTCCAGCTGACAGCCCAGTAGCAACACGTAAACTGTAAACAATAAAATGGGACAGAATGCCTCAGCAGGGGTCCCACAACATATAACCTCAGGAGGAACAAAACATCTCCTGCAGACACAAAGCAGTATCCGTTAGCTTAATAAGACTGAAACAAATTCAGGAGCTTACTGGTCAAAGATCTGACACAATTTCCAAGCTAGTACTCAACGTTGCTGTCATGATCTACTGTAACTTATGCTTTGGTAAGACCCAAAGAAGTTTAATCAAGCAAAAATGCTGAAATAGAAATCATTATTGAATGTCTAAAAGCTTCTTTTTAAAGACTGGCCTTCTTTTCACTGGGAATTAATGTTGCATGCTTCAAAAAATACTGTCTTCAAAATAGTTTTGATAGAGGGATTAGGAACAGGACAGTAGAAACACATAAGCCTTTAATCAATAGGTCACCCGTTAAAATTTGGCTTACAATGGCAGTGTTTGCAAGCGACTGACATCTGTGAGCAGCTTGTGTAAACTGTCAAGACTTCATTGGTGTCACAGAAACTAGGATAATTTACTCCACTTGAATATCAAACCCCTGAAGTCTGTCCAGTGGACTGTGGAAAAAAAAAAAAAAAAAAAAAAGGAGGGAGAGGAAAGGATTAAATCCTCTGTATGATTCATAATTTACAAATGGGTGCAACCAAAAACTGTGACTGTATTTTGGCTCTACTGAATACTGATCTCACATGCCCTTCAAATCTAAAGAATGAAAGTGCTGATACGCTCTCTTGTCCATTCTCTCATCTTCCAAATGCTTTCTCTAGCCTCACTTCTTCAAAGAGGCTTTAAACTCCTACAATACAATGTAAATGAGGAGAGGAACTCTACTGAAGTTTCTAGTATTATCATAGAATACAAGCTGTATGACTGGAGAAATAGTCCCACCATTCTGAAGATACCCACCATGAAAGTCACTGAATACTTATGCTGTGCATGAACTATCATGAAGATTAAGTTTCATTTGAGTTGTGTTACTAATCCAGTGTGTTTCATGTATTACTGCAGGTAGTGTGAGTGTCTACAGCGCTTCCCATGTCCTGGATGCCCAAGTTCTCATGTACATTATCTGAGGAGGGTTGTGCACCTTAAACATGACAATCTAAATATATAGATTTACTCATAGTGAGGAGATGACCAGCAGTGCAGGGGCACCTCTGAAATATTGCTGGTCACCAGAGCTTGTCAACTAAACAGAGCAGCAGTTAAGTATCCGCTCTTATAGTCCACACTCTGAACATACATCTTTTTACTGTGAAGGTGACTGAGCACTGGAACGGGCTGCCTGGAGGGACTATGGAGTCAATCTCTCTTGGAGACAGTCAGAAGCCACCTGGACACAATCCTGGGCAACACACTCTGGATGACCCTGCTTGAGCAGGGGTACTGGATTATCTCCAGAAATCCCATCCAACCTCAATTATTTTGTGATTTCATTATCTTCAGAGAACTTGGGTTTACTCCCTTCTTGGACTGAGGTGAGTCATGCAGATTAATATTCTCCAATGAGAGCTCTCTACCATCAACTAAGAAATATCAGTGTTTCTGTCTTGGTAGCCTAAATTCTTTCTGTAGTTTGTAACAGGCACTGTATCTGAAATACAAAATTAATTCAAGCAGCAGTATCTCAAACCTACAGCCTTTCTCCTCACTGAAAAGCAAGTGTTTTGCACAACGCAGAAAGAATTTGTGTCCTTGAGATAGACCCCCTTCTTAAGTATGTCTATGCTCTAAATATGGAATTATAACGCAAAAGACAGACAAGGTCACTCTTCACAATAGAAAATGCCCATAACTTCACCATATGAAGTGTTTGTCTGATGGGGTTAGATGACAATCTGAAAGCCAGTTCAGATCCCTCAAGAGATGGTGGTGTGAGAGCAGTATGAAAACGATCAGAAGGAGGAGTTTCAGAAATATTTAAATAAACTGACAGATAACATAACAGCTCAGCTTCAATGACTGGATGCTATTCAGCTAAACAGATACAGAGCTTAGGCCAAAAATGTTCTTCTAAGCATCCTGTTTTTTTCTTAGTCTATTTGTGAAGAACTTTAACAACTTACAGGATTTCTCTAGCTCAGCATTGACAAAAAAGAGATGCATGTGTGTGTGTTTATGAATTTTACAGGCACTCTTTGCCCCTGATGTATGTCAGTCTGTTACATTGGTTTCCACCACTTTCATGACCAAATTTGGAATTTTTATTGTGTGAGAAATTCTGAGATTTTGAATTTTGTAAAATATTTGTTTAGAGAACTTCCAAACTTCACGTTCACTGCTATCTTAGGATTTATACTGCATACTTTCAATGTATGCTTCCATGAGAGAATTTATAATATACATCAAAGCGCATGTGAAAGACCCTTTTTTTTTCATGAAATCAATTGTTTTAATACTTCCCTCTGAAATTTTTGACAAAATTGTTGTGTTCTTGAAGAAAGTTTAATCTTGTCAAGTCGGCATTCTTCCATGTACTTTTGGAATACTTTTTTACAAGTTCTAACTAAATTCACATGAGAAAGGTAAAGGCAGCAATATGGCAAGCAACGTCAATGGTATTTCGGAGAACAACTGCTTGACATTTATATTAGATTTCTGGCCGACTATTACAATATCTTTGAAGAGTGAGGTCTTGATTTAACTCCGCATGGAGGTACAAATGCGCCTCCCATACTCTGTGAAGACACTATGCCAAGGAGAAAGAGCAGATGGTGTTTGCCTTGTCCCTGCCCCCTGTGCATTACCCAAAGGGACGACAGCTTTACACTGCACCTTGGCTCCACAGAAGCCTGAGGAGGGATGATCCCTTGTGATTGAACCAAATGAACCCATCTCCTGCTGCTACTTTTGGAAAAAAAGTGTAGAAAACAAGGCTGGAAGATCTCAAGAGGCCACATAGGCCATTCCCTGCCCTCAGTCTTCATCAGCAGGTTCATGGTTGACGCAACATCATTTTGCGGGTTGTGTCAGCTGTGTGTGATGTGTGTGGTGTGTCCTCTGCAGCAAACTGGGGATTAAGGACTGAGAGTCTTTTTAAGCAGGTGGGGTGTTTATATCTTTCTCTCCAAAATTAGGAGACTAAACATGCTAGTAGACAATATTCAAGAGCTGGGAGCTGCTGTGTCTCACAACAGGCAAGAAATTGCTGGGCAGTCGCACCATGGCTATCTGAGCTCCTGATGGTTATTGATCTATGGACAAGGGCTATCCGCTGAATACATGAGTACCTGCTAGAGAGAAAGGACCCCTTCAGCAGCCTCTTTCATGGAGGCATCTGTTTGTGGGAAAGAACTTAAAGGCTTGTTAAAGAAACATCTTCCAGGATGTTTCCTGGCAGATATGCATTCACTCACTGTGCCCTGGACCTCTACTCATGCCAGCAGATGACAAGAAAATGTTAAGATAATTTAGTTCATTGCAGGTAGATCCTTTCTTTATTAATGAATGTCCAAATTGTCTGCAAAGCATCACACAGTACTTAAAACTAGTGTATTTCTCTCTCTCAGTACAATATGGAATTGTCACAAGAAATACTTTAAAGGATTATTTTCTTGAGAGGTTTTCCTACAGTACTGAGACAAAGAATGCTACTACTTTGTATAGGTATGTATGGCAAAATGATCATCCACAAAAATTCATTGTATATTATAAGTATTAAGCATTCTCTCGCTCTATTCGCCCCCCGAGTTGTGCATGCAATGTTTAAGGATCCTTCAAACGTATTTTTATCCATTTTTTTTTAGTCTCTGTCTACCTGTCCAAAAAGTGCTTGAGGTTTCAAGGAGATTTAGTTTAGGAACCTAAGTTACTATCCAAGGTATAGCCTATGTCCCTATACAGGTGGGCCGATATATGATCTACAGTCCTGGCTGAGGTTCATATTGTCACTTTTGTTGGTGTGTGGGCTGGTGAGTGCTTGATGGTTCTAACAAGTGTTGATGTCTGCATTTAAGTTAAAATTTAATAGTTGTGTCTAGTATGTGTGCACATTGATAAATGTGACAATATACTGAAAATAAACGATATACTTACTGAGAATAAACACGAACATTCTTATAATAATCAATATAGACTAGATTGTGCCTTAAGGCACAGCTTTAAGCAAGGGCTGGTACGCAAACTAGAAAGAAAGGGTTAGATTTTCTTTTCTTTGATTCATTTCCTCCTGTTCTCCTCCTCTCCCTAAGTTAAAAAAAAAGAGGAAAAATGCTAATTACAAAATTATCTTCCAGACTTCATGAATGGCACTGCATCTCTGAACCCAAATACTGAGACATTTTGGTAACATTGGTCTTTCTCTCTAGGCACCCATTTCTTTAGTCCTCAGGCACCAGCAGCCTTCTCAACTTCTTCCCAGCCCCTCAGGTCACTTCCTTCTTCTACTGCTCCAGATTGCTGTAAACAGCTGGGTCCTCCATCTAGACAACAGCAGCTTGACAGGACCTTGGCATGTTTGCCTTTATATGCCACATCTTCACTGCATCAACCACATCACTGTTCTGCTTGTGATCCTCCACTTCCTTGCTTCCCCTACTTTGTTTGAATAGGAATTTATACCTCTCATTATATCAGCGGGAACCTGAGGATAGGCTGCAAGATGAACTGTGCTGGACATCCGTGAGCAGAGGTGGTGGCTCCATCTATCTATGATGGAGCCCATGAGTTTCTGCAAGTGGAGAACTCATGCTCGTTTTTGTCTGCCAAGCGCAAGCACCACCTCTCACAGCCCGTTAGGGAATTCACATCACTCCTCTACTCGGGCAGTTGGTCTTTAGGCACTTAACTGAGATGTACATTACAAACCTGCTTACTCTGAGCTGCCCAAATAGCAGGTGGAGAAGGAGAGAAAGGGAAATTTGTAACATTTTGGGTGCAATGATTCATCATTTGGGGGTAGCAGGATCTCCCTGTTGGCTGCTTAGAGTGACCAGGCAGGTGAGCAGGATCATTTTCCCTCTAGTTAAGTCCTGTAGATGTGGATTCTCATTCAAACAAGTGCATTGATTTGTTTACTCTCTTTTTTTTTTTTAATTCAATGATAAAAATGAGGACATACCATGAATCATTCAAAGTCACACGATTAGCTTTCCTGTTCTCACTTCCCGACTTTTTCCATTTGATCGTTGTTGATTCTTCCATTAACAAGAAGGAAAAAAGCAGTCATGCTGAGGTCAAATACAGTTTATTTTAAACCTTAAGATCCCATTCTAGAGGAGAGAAAAAGTTCAACTGCTCATCTCTATTTGAGTGCACTTGGTGGGTCACACTATTCCTACATCAAACTGAGATTTAAAAAAAAAAAAAAA
>VWPW01015950.1:0-57657 GCA_013389825.1 Crypturellus undulatus | reverse complement strand
TGTCCTCCTGCAAAGTCTGGAGGACTTTTAGCCTTTAGAGGTGCTGGAAGAGAATGTGGGTGTGTCAGCACATGCCCACAGGCTTGTGTTTAGAACTNCCTCCTGTGCACACCCTACTTATATAATTATAAGTAGGGACCCCTGCATTTATTATATATTTGGGACCCCTGCATGCAGGCGAGGTCAGTGCAATGTTCCTGGGTCTGATCTAGGCAATTTATATCTGGATCTGCTCTTCAGTTATGGTACCCACCTGAGAAGGACCTCTTGGAACAAGCATAACCATGGCAAGGCGAGGAAGGATCTCCCTTCCACTTTGCTAAGCCTTAACAGAACACATGACTTCCCAGAAATCACCAAGTACTCTATGTACCAGCTGAGAGTGCACACCCTGCAAATAGGCCATTAGGTGCCTTGCTTTTGCCTCGTTCTACCAAGAAAGCCAGTTTAATTTATTCTTACTACCAGCAAGGGACTACACATTTGCTGTTCATGGTGCCTTGTGCGCTCACTGCTTGATCATCTCCCACCAGAGGGAGAAAAAATACAGAATAGAATAGCAAGTAAATCACTCAAAAAAACCTATTTCAACCAAGTCTTTTTCTTTTGCAAATGTGGATATTGTCAATAGGAGAAAACCAAGCTCACACAAAGCTTGCAAATCAATGATTCCATAAGCTCACAAAAAAGAGAGCAAGATGTACCAAAATTAAACAGATACTCCCTCATGCTCCACCACACCATCTAAGAGGTGCAAATGCAAAACTGCCTCCTTTATAACACATCCTCGCCAGGGTGAGGAAGGGTTTGCACAGAGTCAACTCTGAAAAGCAGATGCTGAAGCTCTTAATGCCCTATTGACTTTGCAGGGTCCATCACTAAGCTAAAAGCTTGTTTCATCCCTTCAGACTCTGCTTTCCTGGAAGTGCTCTGGGAAGTCTAACTCTCCAGTCTGTTTTCAGTGTCCTCCTGCAAAGTCTGGAGGACTTGTAGCCTTCAGGGGTGTTGGAAGAGAATGTGAGTGTCACAACACATACCCACCAGCTTGTGTTTAGAACTAAGTTGATATAACATTCAATCCTATTAAAAACTAGATGCACCTGATAATCATACCAGCCCCTTCATCTAGCAAATTATAATATTCTAATCTATCATGGGAAAAATGTATATCTCACCGAAGATAAGGAGAGTATAATAGCAAGTGGGACTTCTACCAAGAAAAGGTATTAATCAGCGTAGGTGCCATTACCAGATTCCACAAGATCATCTTATTGAAAATGCACAAAGTATTGCGAGGCACAAATTGCAATCCCAGCTCAGATCTGGAGCTTTGTGCCCTGTTTTTCCCATGTAGGTAGAAAAATATCTTAAGTGTTCAAAAAGTAGATGAAAATCATTTTTATAGAACAAATATGATTTCTCCATATAAAACACCCATAATAGTACTCCCATGCTCAGTATTTTCCTGATGCAAGTACTATTACATTATCCAGTTCTCCTTTAAAAAACATCTTGAGTCTTTAATCTTGCGTTATAGTGTTTCAGTGACTCACATGAACACAATTTTATGTGCCTGTGAAATAAAATTGACTGTTAAGACTTACTGAAAATAAATATTTCTTGCAAACTAATTGTTTGCATGCTTCATCTCTAAAGACTAGGTTCATATTCCAGGCAATCTAGCTTAAAATTGTCATATAACTTATTTTTCCTTATCTTCTCTTCTACTACTATCTCCCAGTACAAATCACTAGTAATTGCTCAGTAGCCTGCTAGTTAAAATTAAAACTTGATCACCTGCTCAAGGTTTCCTTTCCATGGAAGGACAGAGCCCAGTTTCTTGCAAAGCCAGAAAGAAGATTCATTAAAACTGCAGAGACAAGTGGCAGATATGTTAACCTGATTTCAGAATAACTATATTTGAAACTATTGTGATTTCTATACATAAAATACACATGACTGAAGGAAATCAATCTTCCTGGGGCAAAATGTTTTAAGTGACAGGTGGATTAGGATTCTGCACCATCACTAATCCAAAACCAACCAAGACCCAAAGGGATATCCCAAGAGATGCTCTTGCAGCCCAAGGAAATGGTTAGGTCATTGTAAAGCCCAACCACCTGAGCTGCCACAATACCTGAGAGGTTTAGGGATGACAAACCTGTCATAGACAATTTGTGCCACCAGATGCATCTGCTGGCCCAGCACCAGGGGAAGGAAAGGGTAAATAAGGGCTGCTGAAGCCACTGCAAGCAGGGGAATCACAGCTATGAAATCACCTCTCTACAGCAAAGCCTCCTTGTATATCAACCTTGTCATATTGCTTGCACACAAGCAGGTTACCAAATGCATTTCACAGATATATGGATGTGATTAATGCATGCAACTTACTGCAAACCTTTGATTAAGATCAAACATAACCACCCATTACTCTGGGATTGGAGCAAATGAACTGGCCTTCCCAGCTTGCTTTGATGGGATACCTTGACACCAAGTTAATGGGACATTAATCTATTTCTTGTAGTCCTTATAGAGTATAATTCCCACTGATGTCAGGGGTAACTAAGTTGTTGCCAGTGTACCATTTTATTTGGAAATGAACTGCAAAATCCATGAGGAAAGCTACACAGCAGACTCATAATTCCAGTTGATTAATTTCTCAATTTAAGCTAAGTAAATTTCTTACCACTGATGTGCTGCAAGGTGCTGAGAGGGCACATCTAAATTTTAGACTTGAATTTACTGGTGTGAAAGGAGATCATTTCATTTAATGCCTATTAGTATGTTAAAAACCACAAACCTTCAGAGCACTGAGAATCAGATGTAGAATTTTACAGGTGTTTAACACATTCTTCTTCAATTTCAGGCTTCAGGCTCCCCTGCAGAGGAGTTGACCTGCTTTGATCCACGACAATGTTCTGGAGGGGATCTCAAGAGCAGAAATTGTCACCTTGGGAGAGCAGCAAGGCCAGGTCACACAAGAGGCTTTTATCAAGACCAACTCACAAGAGCCAATACAGCCACATGCCTGATGATTGCCACCCACAGGCAAGATTAACAACTATTATTGCTCTAATGCCATTATCAGCACTATTTATGTTTTACTGACAAGCAAAGGTTTTAGAGTCTGGATTAAGATAGGGAATATACAATGCCACATGAGGAAAATCACTGTTTCAAAGATTCCCTACTATAAAGATAAGGAAAGGGGAAGATATACAGATCATGCAAATAGGTCAGTGGGACTCAAGCCAAACAAGTTCAAGCTGTTAATCCATCCAGGGTGCAGAAATGTTTGGATTCAATGTCAGAGCTTTTGCTTTAGTTTATTGCTTAGCTTATTTCCAGATGGAAGGTGCTGGTAACTCAAACTCTCCCCCTTCTTCCTTCCCACAGGAGTTACTGTAATAAAAACAAACATTACTAACCCTTCCTATATTTTTTTTGCAACAGCTTTCAGCAAACTGACTTATTTCTTTCGAGGAAAGTCCTTCTTGCCTGAGTTATTGCATGTGCAAGGTGGGAAATTCATCATGTTAAAGTAACCCTTGACATGGTCCAAGTCACCAAGAATGCATTTTCACCCCTGGAAATCTTTTCTGACTGTCAAAGCTTGCTTCAGTAAGACATTCTGCCAAGGAGCTCAAATATTCAGCACATAGCAAGTCTGAGCTCATACAACATATTGTGCACATGAGGGCAAGACAAGCCAGCTGTACAGCAGTTTACTTCAGAAATGAGAAAATTAGGTTTCTTGTTTGGCTTTTCATGGAGTAACTGTTGCAGAAAGGACTATATTTTAACTTGTGAAATAACCTAGTCTCAAGACACAGCTAAGTTCTGCTTTGAGGACAGTTACAGCCTTTGTGTCAAGAAGCATGCCAGCATCCTTAAAGCCACACACAGACCCAGGAAATATGATTTACTTTATTTTCAAGGAAAAGAATCAACTAGCTACACCTAGGTCCACCATCCAGAGGAAAAAACCCAAGTTATACACTGTCAGAGGATCAAGCAATGACTTACAGGCACAGCTTATCTATTAGCTAGTAAGTAATCATGAGGGTGTTGCAAGCCCAGAAGTTATGATGCTTTAAATACGTTTTATAAAGCACTCTTCCATCCCAGCATCTTGACCTGCCCTTTCCTTAACTGCCTGGAACGCTGTTGCAGATGTTCTGCTCTGCTAAAGTGGTTAGTGTCATATCATTTGTCTTCATTCTGTAAATGACTGCTTGCTTAGCACCTTATAATTGATACTATAAGGCTAAAGGAAGCATTCAGATCTGCTAAATCATTGTTCTAGTGAGTAAAGTGCATAAAATTGGAACTCATACATGTAATTGGTATCATTATCTCCTTAGCAGGTGGATGCAAATTTTAATAACACAGCTATAATAGCGCTCAGCTTTCACTCAGCACTGTGGACAATTAAACACAAATATTCTATTATATTAAGGAAAAATGCCAGAAAGGTGTTCTGAAAAGTTTTTCTAAGCAGTGAAATCTGCTATTGTGTTTAGATGGTTATTATTCATATCATTATTGTACATGTACATTCTCACAACTTTTCATTGGCTGCCCAGTACTTCAGAAGGGTATTGAATGACCTTCGAGAGGAACAAGAGAAAAACAAATACAATGAAATATTCTCAAACACTAAATAGAAATATCTTGCTTCAAACTATGAATTCAACCCTTTCTTCCATTTTTAAGATGTAAAAGGGGACAATGGGGACAGCAGGAGCAGGGAAACTGTCAGGCAGAGCAGGGCATTTGTACATCCCAAAGACATTTATTCCACAATGTCTGGAACACCTGGGTTGTGGGCAGGCAATTCAAGACAAGGAAATGCTGAATGTTAAGGCATCAGGATGGAACAAAAAGGTTTAGTCATCTTTTCTGACCCCTCGAGCTGCTCCAGGCACTTTACATGCTTTTTGTCCAGAAAGATGCACACAGGGTTAACTAAAGGATGAGTTCCTGTTTCTCATTCTTAGAAGCATGAATATTAAATTTGAAATTACTTTCACATGACAAGGTAGGAGAGGAAGGATTGTTATAAAAATATAAAGTAGACTATGGCTATTATAGGCAAATTAATAATGTATACAATACGTGCAACATTCATATATCTATAGATTTATAATTCTGCTCAAAAATGAGGAACAAGGATAACATTAATTTTTATTACCAAATGGAGAAAAAGAAATTAGAGGATTTTTCTTAATATCCTTTTGTCTTGCTGAAATTTGTATGATACCAAAAGGGCAAATTCTAAATCAAAACGCTCCTTGGAAAAAGGACAGTCCAAAGGGTCAGACTTTCTAGCCAGACAACAAGAATTTGTGCAGAGATTGTACATCTTTGCTAAGTTAACCTCTGAGTTTTGTTATATTATTGGTAAAGACTAGAAACTGTTATAAATGACCTCGGTGGCAGTAAGAGTGCATAATTCAGAGGAGCTAGTAGCTGAAATAAGCTTCTTTCCTCTAAAGACATATACATGCGCTTTCCATGAGTGAAAACGAGAACCAAGAAGCTGTGGGACTTTAATAGTTCTATACTCCCCACCCAAAGTTTGTCCTTTAAATTCCATTTTGACCACTAGATGTATATTTTTTTAATAGAAGACAAATGAAGGCAGAAAGCCTTAAGCTGTCCAGCTTTCCTCCAGATAACCACAGTATTTAATGGTAGCTCAAGATCTGCAGCTTTTCCTGCCAAAATTCACTGATTGTTTTGAACTGAAAATGTTTCAGTGGTCCCTAATGACCTACAGGAGGGAAATAGGGATGTGAACAGGAAAGGAATGAAGGTGAGTGCAAAAGGGGGAATAAAGTGTGTATATAGAGGAAAGAAAAGTAATTGCTGAGGTCAAAACTATATTTTTCACCATATCCACTGATATTCAAATTGTTCTAAGAGGACCATTCTTGCTCCTGTCTTCAAAATCATGGAACAAACGCACTGCCTACCCCTTCTTCCTCACCCATCTCTCCCTTCCCCTTCACTATCTTGCTTTATCACCTCCTGCTTTCTCACCAGGGATGCTCCAGCTCAGTGTCCCGAGCCAGCAGGGTTAGGAATGTGATGAGCAGCAGTAGCAGGGCACCTCGCTGCCTCCAGCAGCCCTGGCTGCACCAAAGCATCGCTGATGCCAATGGAAACATGTGAAAGCCCCACACCAGCANTTGTTCTAAGAGGACCATTCTTGCTCCTGTCTTCAAAATCATGGAACAAACTCACTGTCTACCCCTTCTTCCTCACCCATCTCTCCCTTCCCCTTCACTATCTTGCTTTATCACCTCCTGCTTTCTCACCAGGGATGCTCCAGCTCAGTGTCCTGAGCAAGCAGGGTTAGGAATGTGATGAGCAGCAGTAGCAGGGCACCTCGCTGCCTCCAGCCCCATCTGCCTCGGGCAGCCCTGGCTGCACCAAAGCATCACTGATGCCAATGGAAACGCGTGAAGGGGACACCAGCAGGGACAATTTCAGGCCAGGCAGCTAGTTTTTAATCATGCACCTCCCACTAATGTCAGAAGGAATTACATGACTAGATCCCCACAAGCTGTTCTGAATATTTCTCCCCAAAAGTTCATTTAACACAGAGGCAAGGAAACAAGACTGCCCGCTGGCACACACAGAGCCACTAACGCAGACTGGCAGGACAGGAGCACTAGCAGCTGCAATCACATCCCACTCCATTATTGTTCCCATAAGGATAACCATGCTCTTGGCACATGGCACATTAGTGTCACCCCTAGCATTTAGGAGCCAGCATATTTCACACAGCCTGGTCTCCAGGAGGGAAGGCTTGGAGGAAGGATCATCACAGGGTTTCTGCATGCGAAAACTCCCTCCAACACCTCCAGAGGGGTTGAGCAGCTCATGGACTGGTCAAGTGTCCTTTATAGCAGCCTCCAACATCCCAAGCCAACTGCCAGTGACATTACTGTCACCATCCCAGCATCCTGCAGCACAGCTCGGTGTCCCTGTCCTCTCCACCACCCTGCAGCAAAGCCAGGAGAGTTTCACTGGCTGGTGTGAATTTATAACCTGCCTCAACTGGGGCATTTCACATAATGATGCTCAGCAATAGCTGATAAATACAATTGCCAAGCCCTCAACTAACCCTGGAAAAGCATCTCTCCAAACATCCTCCATCACTGTCAAAATTACTTAATCCTATTTCTTCCTGTGGATTGCCTTACTTTGCAAAGAGTGTATTTTTTCTTGTAGCAGAAAAGGGTTTAACAAAATCCCCTTTTCCCCCTATTGTAGTTCCAGTCCTGCAATGCTTCAGGAATGGACATAATTTTTTTGCTACACAAGTAGCTGACAGAAGCACTTGCATATCTGTTTAGTTACTAACACCTTTACAAAACCAAATCACAAGGGAAAAAAAATCAATTTTCCTAACTTACAAAGTGGACAGATTCACTGAGGGGAAAAAACTTATTAGTTCCTTCTTATAAACACCAGAGATGACATCACTGATTTCTAACATAAGTGAATTTGGCTCTAGATATGCATTTTAGCATTTTCTAAAGGAAAATTGGGGAAAACCAGAGCAGAGAGCTTTTCACACACTTTTAAATCAAGACAAAGGTGGTAAAGTGAACAATATTTACACCGCTGTTATTTGTGCTGATTAATCCAGAAGGAAGAGAACACAGAACAAGATCAAATCCCTTGGAGATGGTGGTTTTCAACCTTCACTCCTGAAATCTTTTAATTATTCTCTTGAGGCCAATAGCAAGTTACATTAACAACCAGAGTTCATCCAGAACTGATAGCTGAATCTATTCATGACCTGGCATTTTTTATTTTGTAAATGTGGCCTCTGCATTAAGTTCTGCAAGCAGCTCACTAATTTCGTTCTAAGTTTAGAGAAGAATTGCACCTAGGTCATCAGAAAACTGATGTTTTAATCTGTTTTAATCAGTGATGTACTTAAGGAGAAAGGAAAAAGATAGGAGAAAGAGAGTATCTGTAGAGAATTTTCATATCTGAAAATAATCATTAAAATTGTCTTCTTTAGAAAGGGATAGTCTGAAAATATTTCTCTTCCCTTTTAGAGATGTGAATTCCTCCTTCAAGAGGAGGAAAGATTGCATACAGGTCTTACAGAAAGGAGCCACATAAGTGATTTTGCTTTATCTCAATGTGTCAGTTAACAGAATTCTAAATTTTGATTAAAACAGCCCATGTCCAGTGACTGTTTTCTGCTGAATGCACTCTGGATCAGCACCAGAGAGGATCATCAGTTCTACTGGCAAGTGCCATCTGGGATATGTTCCCACTCCAGTGGCTGCTAGAGTCCAGGAACTAGAATGATAGTCACTCACTTCATGTGAAGAAAGAACCAAAATAAGCATGAAGGGAAACTTAATGCTGAGGTCTCCTGTCTTGCAATGACTACAAACAACTCATTGCAGGTGAACACGCTCTACCAAGTACCAAATCTTGTAAATCCTCCATATGGAAGAGTCTCACTTAGCAGCCCTTGGAAGACTTGCAGGATCTGGAGCAGAAAGTAGTTGAAATGGGAAGTGAAATCAGGGAAAGATGTGCAGAAATGAGTGAAATTTTTGGTAATAAATGAGCTGAATATTACTGAAGGGCAGCTTCTTTACCTACAATGGATGCTACTGCCAAAACTAGTTTCTTAAGAGTTACTTTAAGCAAGCATGATTACACATCATTAGGCCTGGAATTAGACAAACTAATACCAAGTCTTTGGCATTTGAGACATTATGTTAAAAACTGAGCCTTGTCTCCTGGTACAGGACAGTTGATTTAGTGAAGAAAAAGGAAGAGTGCCAGGCCTGACAGCCATCTATACTCTTAAGACCACAGCTTTGAGCAAAAATTGTCCATCCTAAAAACGCAGGTCCCACGATGCTGCTTACCAAGCTTAACATTGACTTCCAGACAGGAGCCAATAGAAAGGGTTGAAGTTTGGTGTTGAAGAAAGGCCAAAGTCAAGGTTAATGCAACACCCAAGCCTGTAGTTTTCTGCATGTTAAGGGCAATTCTTTCTGTTGTAGTAGGCATTACCTTCCAGAGGGGACAAAACAGCATCTGCCACTACTGTGACTGTGGCAGAGGACAGTCCCAATTAACTCACATACACCCCAGCACACAGCAGCCTTCTGCAGAGGCAGATACAAGCCTCAAATCTGTTTTGAAACAGCTGCACTATATGGCATTGGACCCACCACATCTACGAAATAAATAAAACCTGTTGATCACACATGCACCATATATCCCTTGAGTTCCTAGGCCACACTAATGTGTGCTCCAACATTCAACATGAAGCCTCCTCAGCAGAGGAAGATATTTGAGTTTTGCTTCAGCTCCTAAGACTAGAAAATAAACTGAGCATGACTTTTACAAAAGAACTAAAGCTGCAAGTGAAAATATTTTCAGATAAGTGAATGCTCAAGATATTTTCCTGTTGTAGCCTATTACAACTCTAGTATAGAGTATTGCTTTTTCAAGTTATAAAAATGAGAACACTTGCCTTATCAAACGGACAAGTCCCCCAGAGATATGCCTTAGATTCCACAAGCATTCCCACTACACTGGGTGCTGCAAGCCTGGCAACATGCTCTATAGCTGACAGCATCCCAGCTTTATAGATACTCTCATATTCTTGCAGTGAGTGAAGATCCTTCTAATGAGAGATGTCAGGTGCCAAAATCAGGTGATTACTGGTTATAAAACTATTAGCCTGGAAAAACATCCAGCCTTTGTGGTGCTTGTTGTTAAATGACCCACTTTGAGTACATCATTCATCATCACCCAGAATGAGGCTTTGTTACTTGAAACAAAGCTCTAAACTTAATATTCATCAAGGATGAAGCCATCCCATAAGAGTAAGAGCATTTCAATTTGAGATACTTTATTATGTAGCTTTTGCTTTTCAAGCACACCACACAATGCACTGGAAAAATCATGTATCCAGTGGTGCTATTCTGTTAAGATGCAATACCCTTTTTCAATAAGAAAGATAAAGATATTAATTGTCAAAGACCAGCACTAGCTAGAAGAGCCATGAACAATCTGGGGGGTGAGGATAGAATTAACCTCTGCTTTCCAATTAACATCCTCTCCCAGGTTTCCCAGGAATTTGCACCAGGTACCTGAGGCATATGGTGCCAATTAGGTTGTTTCCTAAAGCAAACCCAACCTTTCTCCATAGGGAAAAGGATTTTTGGCCAGGTGAATGATTCCTCTTACCCACTAAGGAAGAATGAGGGCAGGAGTATGGAAACTCTAGTCAATGGCAAGGAGAGCAGGGACAACCTCAGCTGCCTCTTGGGCAAAAATCTGCAGGAATCCAATGACATATTCCTGCCCAAGCACTGCTTTTGTCACCCTAAGGTCTGTCCCTCTTGGTGCCCCTGGCATTCACTTAATACTCCACTGAAATGCAGTATTGAACAGCTCTAACCATTTACATGAATAGAAAACATTAGTTTTAGAGCATGCAATGAATAACACTGTTTTGAATGCTGCTGGCATTGCTCTAGTTGCAAACCAAATAGGGAGTAATTTACTCTTCATTCTGTCAGTCTTTCAAAGTTTGCTTATTTTACTAGAAATAAGGATCAACTCCTGTTAACTTAAAATTAGAAATTTAAGCATAACACTTAAAATATAGGACTAGACACAGATACTTTCTACCAATACAATGAATTATTTATCTACTGGGGTGTCGTACACATTTATTAGATTGTAATTGGTTTGCTTTTTGCCAAAAGGAAGTTGTTTGTCATTACAACCACTGCAGCAGCACAAAGTTCACAGCACTGAAATGCTTTTATGAAAACTATGCCTGTTTCAATCTGCTTTCCTGCTTTGATCTAATGATTCTTGAAAGAGTAAGAACTGGATAGTGCCACCGGCTCCTAGTACCTGTAGAATTGTAATTACTATGTGGAATTCTGTTAAGAACAATTTTTCAAGGTGACAATAGTATTACTGCTCCCTCCAAGATAAATTGATTTAGTTATGAACAAGGTTACAAAAGTCTGGCTAGTTGCTTAAGCAAGACTGAAAAAGCATAACAAGTTTTACTACCTGACAGCCAGGAAATCCTATGAGTAAGGAGGTTTATCCTTAGAAATAAGAATACCCTTAACTGGATAAACTCAAAGCAAGCCAGAAAACTACTATTTTTCTGCTATTTTTCCTCCTTTTTTTGAGGAAATACACACAATCATGTGCTGAATACATGCAATAATTGAGAATGAAAATAGGTATGAAAACTGTGCAGATCCTTCAATTTCCTTTTATTCTCCCCCCTTCAATTTTAAATTGCCAAATGACCAGACAATTCAGACAATTAGGGCAAGTTGTTTGTACATATTCCAGAATGTTCATTTTCACATTTAATACGTTGAAATACATGCACAATCATGCTGAGCAGAGTAACTGAAAACTAAACAGACAGATTTACTCACAACAGAAATATTTAAAATTCAAATAAGTTCTGTAACACATGGCATTTAGGGCTCAACCTAATAAAGCATTTAGATAGGAGCAGGTACCTTATTCTTTCTGTATTGCTAGTTTTGCCTCTGTATTGTACAAAGTACAATTCAAGCCTGCTGCTACATCAGGGACAGACCTGGCCAATCTGACTTTTCATATTGAAATGCTTCCAAAATAGCCTCATTTTCCCAAGGAGTTCCCTAATGCATCTTGCATAATCAGATTTTAACCCACTTTTAAAGGAAAAACTGGCACCCTGGAAGGAAGTTTTTCCTCCAGCATAATAATACAATTGCAGAGCTAAGAAACAAATTGTAATTACTGTACTAAGCACAGGCATCTTTATAGCTGATAAGTTTTAGAAGATACTGGTAGAAGAAGCATGTGCTTTCATATGCATGTCTCCAACCAGAGTTGACCACCATATTTTCAAGTACAATTAAAGGCTTTGGAGGTATCCAAGATTGTACCAAGTTATTTATTGAATAAATTACACAGTGCTTGATTATGCCATTTCACTCTGAATATACAATAATTTAGCCTGCATTGCTCACCAGAGGACAGCAGTTCTACATTTCTAGATCTCATAGGTGTTGAAGAGTCAAACTGGAATGTTAAATATATTCTGCTTTGAAGATGGCATAACATCCCTGTCACCTGCAACTTTTTCAAATGTCAATGGATCCATTTGTAGGAAACTAACAGTAATGCTCCTTGGCTGGAAAACAATGAGGTAGCGTAGAAAACTGATGCTCTTCATTACAATAATTTTCAACCTGTCTGACAGCAATAGGAATTCAATTACAGTCCTCCAGTGGCAATAAGCACATGCACTAGATCCTAATTGTTCAACCATTAATTTGCAATTTGCATTTATACTGTAGTGACAGCTGACTTTCTATCTGTACCAGACATTTTTATCACCTAAATACCCAAATGTATCCATAGGTACAGTTCAAAGAAAAGTTTCTATAATGATGCAAAAAAAATAAAGAGTTTAGTCAATATACTGCAATACTACTCTGCTCTTACATCAGGGAAAAATGTGACATTGAGAAGTAGTCATATTTAGGGTCAAATCAGGAGTTGCAACAGGGCCTCAGAGGCATTAGAGTATAAAGAACAAATGTGTGAAATATCTAGACTAGACTACNACTTTCTATCTGTACCAGACATTTTTATCACCTAAATACCCAAATGTATCCATAGGTACAGTTCAAAGAAAAGTTTCTATAATGATGCAAAAAAAATAAAGAGTTTAGTCAATATACTGCAATACTACTCTGCTCTTACATCAGGGAAAAATGTGACATTGAGAAGTAGTCATATTTAGGGTCAAATCAGGAGTTGCAACAGGGCCTCAGAGGCGTTAGAGTCTAGACTACTTGCAGCTCAGGGAGGCAATGTGTTCTCCAAAGCCAAAATCCTAAATTTCATTCCTGGAAGACCCCAGGAGAGACTGTTACCATGTGACAAACAGGAACTTTTCAAGGTGACTTTGAGAAAATAGGGTGGCCACCACCAGCTGAGCAGCAGCCCATGGTTGGGCCATGCCCATCATGAGTTCAGGTGCCCTGCAAAGGCTCTGCACTTGCAGTGCCACTGACTAATATTGCCAAATATTACTTGAAATTAAGGTTGCAACGAGTCTGACAGTTAAACCAGCAAACTGGAAGTGTGAACCGAGGTAGCGGCTGCATTTACAAGAAAACTTCTGGTGTTAAAAGCACATTACACAGTACATAATGTCAATCAATAAAATGCTGCCCAGAATGAATAAAGTGTTTATCTGGGCACAGGATAAATAATCATCCACACAGCAATTTTAGGCTGCAGATGATACCAGTAAAATATTCTTGACAGTACTAATTACAAACTGCTTCCTGCAAAAAAAAGAAATAGTCTCCCCATAGCTCTTTATAAAAAGGCATACTGCTGTGAATCTTTACAACTAGAACAGGCATCTTTCAGATAAATAGGCAGATACTGTATAAGCATTATACAAATGTGCTGCAAGAACTTAAAGCAGTAAAGGTGCTGTTTTGATCTACATAATCACTTTGGAAAGGGTAAATCTCCATCAGAGGCATGCAACTCATCCAGAACATGTCAGGTGTTATTGGCAGCTCTGCCTGCTTGCTCCAAGCCTAGTAATAGCAAGGCGTTGTTATGAGAGCAGTAGCAGAAATATTACAGGCAATAACCTCTGAAAATTGATGGAGCATGTACCCTTCGAGCCACTCTGGCAAAGCAACATCAAGTGTTATTTCAGGTGTTATTACAACTTTGCATGCAACATTTATTTATACTGATTTTGTAAGACAAGTCACTTGGGCATTCCTTCCATTCCCAATAGACAATTAATTGCTATTATTCAAAGTCTGCTTTGATTCTCTTTTCTGATTTAAGAAAAAAAGATCACACTCCATCTGCTTTCTGCTATACAGAAAGGCAAGACAAAACATGCTCCCTAACTCAAGGCTGCCATTTAGGAATGCAAAGAACTGATATTTATATTTTCTCTTCTGCATAAACTTATCTCTGCTTGATTATGCAGCAAGCATTTATCCCAATGAGCCTTGACTGCAGAAACCACCACAGCTCATCATGCATGTAGGTTTCCTTTTTCAAAAGGAGTTAAAAATAAGCTATAAATGCTGCTTTGTTTTAAACCACTGTTTCTCTTAAGTGAATTATCATTTAACACTAAAATATTCTTTAAATATGCAATTCTATTTCAATTGCTACATTAAAACACACAAGCAAAGCCCTGCTCATTATGTCAGCTCTTGTTTGTATGAGCACATCCACTGCCTGCGCAAAGGTGGACAAAGGAGCACCAGGATTTCCTTGCTCCATTTATAAATATATATGGACAAATCCCCAAACATTGACAAAAAATGATGTTTTGTGGCACCTTTGCTTTTCAAAGGGAGCAGTATACACATCTGCACCAAAACGCAGTGTAGTGAAGCCCTCCAGCAGTGCATTGCTGGCAGGTTGGTGCAATGCAGAAGAGCAGCAGCTGATGAATCCCATGGATTTATGCAAGCAGCATGTGCTATGACAGAAAACTCGGTGGCCTCAAGCCAAACACATGCTTCAAGACTGAGCTGCCAAAGCACAAGAAATGGCTCAGCTAAATGTCACTGAACAGCAACTAGTTAAGACTTATGAGCATTTAAATGCAATAATGTCCTACACTTTACAACTGCCTCAACTGCTTGAAGGGCCAAAACCAAATGGCTTCAACAGGCATTTTCTCTAAACATAAGTTAACTAAATTCCCATAGTTCAGGTGCAGTCCTCTGCTTTCTTTTGCTTTAATCTTGATGGGAAATCAGGACATTTTCATCAGATCCTTGCACTAGAGAAAGGGTTGTCTCCACTGAGGAGAATTCCTGTTGGATATAACGTGGGTTACAAGCCAAGCAGGTTGATGGTGGCTTTGAGTCCTGGAGTTCTTGCACATCAGAGCTCCCTGCTGCAACCAGGGAAGTAGCTCAGTAACAGGCTTCAAGTGACCTTTCAATGTAAGAATTCATTAAAAGAAACAGGAACAGCACTTGCATTAGTGTGCCACAAAAAGCCAATGTAATATAGTTTGTAATAACCACACAACTCTGGAGATCCCTGGCTGAGCTGGGAGAGATGCTAATAAGTCAACTTCCAAGATAGGCTTGGGATCATTTGGAAGAGCAAAAGAAAGCTTACAATGCCTTTGATTGAATTAGTGTTTTCATTAATTCAAATTTCATCATTTCAAATAAACAAGAGCATCACAAGTAGTTTCATCTGTCTTTGCATTTCTTTTCAATAGCACATTTTAGAGTAGCATGAAACATGCATCTAAGTGCATCTAGGAAACATGCATCTACGCACATCTATACAATTTGTGCATCTAAATGCACAAGCACAAATAAACTAGTACAGAAAAAAATCTAAAAGATCCCCAGCCTTCAGCAACCAGTAGCAAATATACAAGGGAGAAAAATCAACAGATGTTTAATGGGTGACAGGCTCAGGAGGAAACATGGGAAATGGGCAACAACTGAACCGTGTGAAAGTGTTCTTTTCCTCATGAAGATATATGGTTAAAACTGATTACCACCATTTGGTTATGACAACTGAGAATTGTCTGTTAACTCTGCTACAAATAGTTCCATTATACTCAGCACAGCCTTAAGCAGTTTTAATTACTATATATTTTTCTAGTTTATCCATTTTTAATGACAGACGATTACCACCTGCAATATTTCCTTCCTGTTTGAGTGAAAAAAATCACTTGTGCCTTAAAGGCTATAGAAATACAGCAGAGAAATACATACAACATAAAAAAAGTACTTTAGTGAAGCACTGGCTATTACTAGTAAGTAGCCTACAAGCCCTCAAATACCAAACCAAGAAGAAAATATCTTTAGTATAATTAAAACTTTGCTGGCAGCAAAATGCCCCTTTTCTGAGACAGTTGGCCTGCAGAAATTTAGCAAAGGAAAGGAGTAGAGTATCTCTACAGTACAGGAACTCCCAAAGAGCAGGGACAGTTGCAACCTGGTCTCCATTCATCACCTCCCATTATATTATCTAGTTACACTCAAGCATGTCTCAAGCAAGCAATAGCAGAGCTTCTCCCAGCACCCCACATCCCAATTTGCTGCTGCTTGCCACCAATTATTGAGTTACTAGCACCAGAGAGGAGAAATATCTGGAAGTGCTGAAATCAAGTGAATAAAACAGGACACATTTAAGATGAAAGGGAAGCTTCCTGGTGCAACATCACAACAAGGAGACTCAAGAGGCAGCAGTTTTCCCATTCTCAGAGATGGTTTCTACATCATGAATGGAAAGGGGTCCTGCAGAGTAAGTAAAACCCCCAAAATCTTCTTGAATAACCAGAGAGGACATCTCACCACCCAAAAAAAAGGTGGTCAGCAGGTCCATACAACCAATACTACTCAATTCTACCCCAGGCTTACAGCAATATCCATTTTCCTGACTCTGAACTCTACTCATGTGCTCTTCTTGGTCCTTTTCTGCTCCCAGTGCAGCACCCACCATGAAGGATCATATCACTGATATGGAGGAATTGCTCTTTCCAGAGCAGCTGACCTCATTAGCAAAAGGATGGACAAACTGGCTATAGTTCAAAAAGCAACAAAAATTATGAGGCAGATGGAGGGCACTGACTTATTAAAGAAGATTAAAAGAGCTAAATCTGTGTAACTTGGGTCTGTGACAGTGTCAAGAGAGCACAGACATTAACTATAAAGATTTTTAGGACATAAAAATGAAAAATGGACTTTAGATTGCAAGCATGTGGAACTAGAAATGAAAGAGAAACAAAAAGGCTATCAAGAGCTCAGTCCATCACTTGGTTCAGAATTAAATTACATAAAACTTAAGGCTTGTATCTATCACAGATGTGTAACATACCAAAATTGTTAAACACAAGCAACAAATTTACCCTATAATAATAATTTTGCAATTGTATGAAAACCAGCATTTCTCCTTGTGTGCCTTGCTATGATCTACAAGTTCATTTTACAGGTACAGCACATAGTCTTATCAGGCATTTTACCACAAAAATCTGGTTCTTTGGTAGACCTAGCAGACCTATGCAGTTTAGTGCCTTTATGTTCAACCTCACCATTTTCAATGACAGCACTGACTGTCAATAAAATCATAATTAGCTCAATTCAAAATACTTCTGGTTCAATTTACAAATGTTCAGGTCAAAGCACTTTCAAGCAAAAAAGTTTCCATCATTTAGTGAATTTAAAGTAGGCTATAAAGTTTTCTCATAAGCTAATCTAACCGTTTTGTGGCAACTGCTGGTGTAATTTACCTTTTCTCCCCCATCTCCAATAAGGACAAGACATTGTGGCAAAGTTGGAATCTCAGCTTCTGCCAACTATACATTTAACACCTATCAGACATAATTCTGTAGCAATTAAAGTCAGTCTTCAAAAACCTCCCAAATTCTTCTCAAGTCTACATTGTCAGACATGCATTTTTAGTGCATTTGTTACATTTAACATCATTGGTTTATTGTTTTCACCCACAGAGAGGTTACCTGTTTTACTCTCCCACTTATAAATTAAGGGCATTTATTGAGCTTTTAGTAGACTTCTGACACAAGCGCAGAAGCCCATATCATCAAAATGTGCAATCAAAGGAGACTAGCTCTTGCTAAAGTTTCTTTTCTTCTAATCTTGCCTCCTCAGGCAAAAACCTGGATGAGTAGATAAGTCAGTCCCAGGAGAGGGATGAAACTTTGATAACAGAGTTAATGCTACTCACATTGATACTCATTCCAGTTTTCTGAAAAATATACAATGTGAATAAAGAAAACAAGGATTTTCTTTCTTCCAACAGTCAAACACTCAGTGCACAAGAAAAGGACAAGATTATATCCTGCATGTTTTGAAAACGTAGGAAGAACATCAGCATATCAGTGCTATTACAATGTTTAGAAAATTAGAGACAAACGTGGATACTAGAGAAGCGTTGTTTCTGCATATACAAAAGTTAGCAAAATTAAACAATGCTTTCCAGGATAATATTTGTAACGCATTTCATACCCATTTTGATAAATTAAGAGATGAAAAACTATTCAGAGATATCTGATATACCTGAATGACAAGTCTACCAAGATGGTCTTAATGCAGTTTGAGGAAGATATATAAAATTATCTCCCTGCTTCTTTGTGATTTGTAGAAATCTGAGAACTAGCCCACAAATTGTAATGACTTGCTTTGAGAAATAGCTAGAAGATTTAATGCTATTGGAAAGATGGAATAACAGGGGACAAAACCATTCGACTTCTCAAAAATCCCTGCCAGCAATTGTAATGAATACATACATGTCTTTTTGCTCTTACCATACCAACTTATGCCAGGGGTGATATTTTTACATGCAGATGTACAAGAAAAAGAAAAATACAAACTATTAAATTAGCTTTCTACTATGTAGGTGGAAGATATCTATATTAATCTTGTAAGCTGTACAAAGTTGTGTTGTGAAGGAAGCCCAGGAAGTTAAAGGTTTTTGCATGTATAAAGTATTTAGCCTTTTGCATTGGGCTTCCTTGGGAGATTTTTCATCAGCATTTGCTAGGACACTGGAGCGTTTGGGAGGCTGGAGATGAGCCATCCTCAGGCAACATCCCAAGCAGCAGCAGCTCCACATTGGGCTCCTGCTGCAGCCCTCAGACCGTGACCACCTGCAGCAAGGAAGAGGCAGCTTCTCTGACCAGGACATACTATAAGCAGTACAAATCCTAATTTCAAATTCAAAAGAGAAACATGAAAACGTGCATAAATTGACACAACCACCCTATTTTATTGCTTGCTACTGTTTCTATCCTGTTGGCTCATATTTAGCAAGCACCCAAAATTAGTTGACTGCATTGCACAGGCAGGTAACAGTTCACAGGGCTGGGACAGTTATAGCTGCCGACTTAAACTAGAAGATATCCAACTATATTTCATTGCAATTAGAAGAACAAACTTGATCTTCACAACTAATGCAGCTCTTTGAAGAGCCCAGCCTCCCTGTTCCTCTGGGAAACAGAAGCCACTGTCTTTTATTTCAAGCTTCCAGGCTGCTTTCTCTCCCATCATGTTTATTCAAATAGGGTGGACAGCGCTTCAGAGAAAATCCTTTCTGTCACACTGCCAGTGAGGTGGCAAAGATTTTTGCCAGCATTAAAAATTGGGCCTTTGCATAGATTCTTTAAAAAAACACAGACCTGGCTTGCAATACCAACCACAAAAGGGTCAGTTGTAGGCAAGGGTTTCAAGTCCTTCTCAGGTGGTAAAGTCTAACAGAAAGAGTGCAGCTCCTGGGGCTCTTTGCCAGTTGCTGGGGGCTGTCACTTCAGCTGAAGCTGCAGCCAGTGCTTTATTTCAGGGGGACAAAAAGCAAATTGCTTCAAGGCTCAGCTTATCCAGCTGAGGAGAGCTGCCATGAGATGATGTGCACTAATTATATGAACTGTCATGTTAAAAAAGGCATATTTTCTGTCCTCTCAATCTCTCAAAGCCCTGCAAGGTCCTATGTTACTGGCATCATAGCAGCTCCTTATCAGATCACCCCTCCACAGCCAGTGCCCACCCCAAGGTCTCCACACTTCAGCCAGGGGAAAAGGAAGGGCAGAGCAGCCTCCCTCCTTCCCAAGGATACAGGAATGTGCAGGAGCATAAATTACTACCCAATAGCCCAAGTCACAACCATATATATATATTTTAAATAAGTAGTTTAACTGCATGACAGTAAGCACTCCCAAAATGAATATTTTTGCAAAACCCTTTATAACCAAAGGCTGTTCAAAAAGTAATAGTTATTTTAAAGAAAGTCAGGAAAAAAAAAAAAAAAAAAAAACACCACAAGGATGCCCAATGCAGATTACTTTATGGAAATGATTGCTTGGCTATTAGCTGCTCAAAAGAGTTCCCTTTCATACTTGCACAAATGAGAAGTAAATTGCAAAAATCAATAACCAAGAAACCCACTCTTCTTTCTGTAATTACAGAAACTGAGACACAATCCATCCATAATTTGCTTCTAGTAATCAGAAGGGTGATTGCAGTCTGCTTTTTTTGCTCTTGCCAGTTCATTTCTACACAACAGGTGTAAAGGCACATTTCCTATATGGATTCACTTTTAACTGCTATAGTAGGCAGCCTGCAATCACTTTATTTTCGTTCATATATCCGCACATATTTTCAGCTCACTTTTAACTGCCCAAATTGGAAATATGTTTGTTTTGAGCAGGGAATACAGTTTGGTAGAAACTTGACTTGACCGTATTCACACGAGTGACCCACAGAGGAAACAAGGCAGCACTCACATTCCTCCAGTGGCAGAATCTGCTCATGTGCAGTTTTATAGCTCTGTGTAACAAAGAAATCTATGAGAAAGAAATGCTGCCCTGGGGAAACCGGCAGGGTCAAGAGGAGACTTGATAAAAGCCTCCTCCTTGCACAGCACACAGAAAAGCCATTTTAGCTACTGTGGCTGAGGAAAATAAGGTTTTATTTTCCAGCAGGGGCTTAAGATGCAAGTAGAGACACAGATTTGAACGCACCCATTCCACTCACCTCTCCCATCCCAGAAGGAAAAAGGGCAGAAACTGAAAGTGTCAAAATTCAGCTTTTTAGTTTTGCTCAACTCATGCTCTTGCACACCTTAAATAACAGCTTAGAAGAGTCCATACAAACTTTGATGGAGCTGAAGTTTAAGAGTGCAATAACACTGAAATATTACTGTGAAACCACCTGACTTCAATCCCATACTTTCAGAAAGATATTCCCATGGGGAAAGTTTTCAACAAGTTTGGAAAGTATCATCCATTACATATACCCACACACAGGCAATATACTTATGTGACCATCTGCTGTGCTCAGTAGAACATCCTGCATCCCTCTGCCCAGGTACTGGGTGAGCAAAAACAGCTGTCGAAATAATGCTGAACCCATTGCAAACAATGTCTTGCTCTTTTCCCAGCTTCAAAATTCAAAGTTTACTACATTTACACTGTAAATTTTCACAATAAGGTCCTTTGCAAAAACAAGGCTTGGGGAATATTCTGTATGCTGGCATAGAGATCCAGACCTAGAACCCACTTTGGGAAGAGAAGGCAACTTAGACTTGACAATGTGCTTGGGGTATGGAAAGATTAGGGATATTTTTCCACCTTCTTATTTTACTTCAGATTCAAAGTCAAGCTACAATTATAGAGCACCTCAGAGGAATAAACTCCTTAGAGAATATTTTTTGATGATGAAGGGAAATGAGTACAAGTTACTCATCTGCTTTTCCCATTTGGCTGTCACTGCATGTTTACTGCTCAAAGAATTAAGAGACAGCAGAAATAATGCTGCATTATAATAAAAAGGAACTACATCCCACTTCAGCAGTGCATTGAGTCACATTACTCTGAGCCTGCATAATCTCAGCCTAAGGGGACTTTGTGGGGCAGGAATTCCCATGCACAAACTGGATCTAAACCCCAGGTAAGTACATAATCACTGCAGAGTCACTGCCCTTGAAACAAACCTTGTGGAACACTTGGGGAGCAAATAAGTATTTTTAAGATAGGGTCCTACACATAACACTGTTTAATCTTGTGTTGAAACCAGTTCTATGTCATGCAATCCAAACCAAGCTAGAAGGACATGATAGATCACACCTGAAAACTAATGCAACTATAAAACTAATTATAAAGACAAGTGGTGGAAATCTAACAGGATGTTTTATGAAGCAAGAACTCTACATTTACAGCTATAAACCACCAGATGGCTCAATAAAGACAATCTGTTTAGGAAAATGCAGGATTTCAGGACAAAGTATATGTGTTCCATAGGAAGTTAAGCAAAAGCTACTTGAAAATGCAGTCCTACTTCAAAGCTAAAACATATCTGCTCACCACTAGTACTAAGAGGGGGACATAATGCAATGTAGTCTTGGGAAACTGTCCATCCTATCATGACTATTTGAAGCTATCCACTTAGTACATAATCCTTAGTAAAAAGCACTTTTCAGAAATACCCTATTTTCTCCTACTCCATATTCTATTTCATGGTAGGAGTTATCCTAAGCAAAATACAGAAGCAATTCCATGTTGTTCTCCCCTGTAGTTCAGTAAGAATTTGGGTTTGGAGAACCGGTGAAAAAAGCTTACAATGTTTTTACATGGGAATTTCCCCTGAAGGGCAGGAAATTCACACAGAGCAGCACATTCCCATTAGCAAGAAGTAGAAAGTAACTTCCTAATAGATATGTAAGAAGATTCTTCTCCAGTGGCTCTCAGCAGCTTCGAATCCTGGCAACACAGCAAAGGCAACCAGAGGCAAGAAAAGCAGAAACCACCCATCTGCAAAGGAAAACACATGCGATAGAATGAGGGACAGGCACAAAGGAGGGAGTTTGTTGATAGTTTTCAGATAACATTTCTGTCTCACTTGGCTCTAAGGAGTGACAGGCTATCAATATTAAGCAGGAGCAAGATTACGAGATGGCATTTAAGAGATATGATAGAGCCTGGAGGGACTCATGTCTGCTGGACTTGATGGACATTTATAGCATCACAGTGTTCATTTCTAAGACAGCTGTGGAGAAAGCAGTATTATTTTCAGAGAGAAAGACCACATAAGGGGTCCTTATAGCAGCACTGAGAGTGAAATTGAGAAGTGTACAGAAGAGTGGAAGGGCATCCTGGCAGTGTGGATTTTGCAGTGCCTGTCAGATTGATAAACAAGTGGCAGATGTGACTCAAGGCTGTTGTATGAGACAAGAAAACAAAGCATGAAGATACCCAGCACTAGCAGCAGAATGGATATTTTCCTCTAATCAACAGCTCCCATAAACCTTCCTATTAACCTTTCATCTTGACCACAAAATATTTACAGTTCATTTCTGGCAAACATACAAGCACAGCATTAAGATCATAAGATAAAGCATAAAACCCTTGTTAAATGCAAGTTGCAGTCATTTTCTTTTACATAGACAGCACTTGTCTTTAAAATGGATGAGTGTTTTGTTCAAAGTATGCTTTATTGATTAGCCACTTTGAGGGTATCATCAGAAACTCACCTATTAATTTCAGTTTAATAAGTTATCTTCATACCCTCCCCCCAGACACTTAATTTCCTCATGCATATCATTTTTGGCAAGGGAGCTGCAATTAATTGGCAAGAGAAACTGGAAAACAGTGACTTTGTAGAAAAATGACACTTGCTTGCATTTGTGAATCCCAGTAAAGATATGCAGTGAACAGCAGGGCAGAGGTAAACCAGTGCTCCCTGCATCAGCCTGTGGAAACACAGATACAGTGACAAAAATACACAAAATCCTGGAAGAAAACAATTGCATCATCATGGATGCTCTCCACTAAGCTGTAGACAATGATGGGAAGGTCAAATCTTATGTTCTCTGAAAACCATTTTTGTTTGATATCCCAACATTTGACAGGCACACACATAAAGGAGACCAATTATTATCTAAGCTCTTTTTGCAAGAGGGCAGGAATGAGGCTGACTTGGGAACATTTCCTTTAGTTTCACCTGTTTAATAGAACCATCTCCACATACCTCCAATTAGTTTACATCTGTACAGAACTTTGAAGCAGTAACCCACTACCTGGGAGAAATTGACAGCATTTTAAGTGCTCATTTGCCAAGTTAATACTTGTAAATTGAAATTAAGCACCACAGAATCCATTTCTCACCATCTCTGTGGGTCATTTTTGCACACATCACAGTAGCCTAGTAAAGCTTTAGGAGCACCAATATCAGCTTGTCACTGAGGACCATAGCCTGGCATTAAGCCAAAAGCTTCATGGAGGATGCAGGGAAGAGCCAGATAAGATTAAAGACACCAACACAGAGAGCATCACCTACCCAAGCAGGGAACAAGCTGAGATCAGTCCTGCACCTTCCATTTGCAGTCAGTAGTCCCAATAAAACCCACAGCAGAATACTCAAGCTCCAGCAGAAGACAGTTAAAAAGCTGAGTGTGCAGTGATGGAGGTTTATGATGGTAGAAACCAGATAAATCTCAGATTTGGACTCTTCTGACAGGTACTAAGATGCACAAACAGGCATTTCCTTTTATATTTTACTCAAGCTCTGAGAACTCATAAAACAGATCTTGCTTTTTAACTTAAAAATCATTAGCAGAAGGGAGAATATTAACTCCTCTGTTTTCAGTCTACTTTTCAATAGCTTGCACTACACACCAGTTCTCAGTGACTCAGGCTCCTGAGCATAATTCATGTTTGAAAATAACACCCAGACACACAGTAATATATTAAAGAAAGCCAAAACAAATATTCCACCTCCCTACACTCTGCTCTACCACTCTGCTCAGCCCAAGCTTTAATATCTTACTTTTACTACTACTTTTCATCTCGCAACATGACAAGTTATTGCTGCTTCATGAATATTTAATGTCAATGAATCAATAAGTCCAATAAATACTTGGCAGGTCTCAAAATCAGGTCATGCTGTTGTTACATTTTAACATGCCAAAATCAAATACTTAAATTGATCGGTAAAAATTGGCTTGGGAGTATATATTCATTGATTTCTGTTTTAACATCTGAAGATTAACTGAAGATCATGAGCTATGAGATAAAATCAGCTTTCTATGTCTTTAAGATAAGATCTCTTTCAACTTCCAAGCTTATGCTTAGCCATGAAAACTTTTCTCAAAGGATATTTACGCTTCAAAATATTTTTTCAGAGGTAAACTTTGAGAAAACATTAACACTTTCCTATATGGACGTGTTTTCTTCTCAAAATTGCTGTCATTAATTGTGCTCCTACTCTCAACAAGGAGTTACTGTTCAGTAGGAAGGTAGCTGTAAAGGAGGAAGGAGACAGGTTATCTGCAGAGATTTTACTACACAGACACTTTATTGCAAGACTTGTGACAAAAAGAAATGGGAGCAAGAGCAACAAAGCAAAAATAAAATAGCAGATGCAAACTGTTCAGGGGAATATGAACTTTTTCTATACATGCATACATTTTAAATTAGCAAGATATGGGATTTTCAGCAATCAATACTGCACTATGGGTCAAGACTTTTTTTTTTTTTTTTTTTTTGCATAGGAGTAGACTGCATTTGCAGGACAGGTACCTAGGATGTCACAGCCTCAAGGCCTAAATCCCTGCAGCATATAAAGACAGCCTTCAAAACCACCTGATGGATGAACACACAGGAGGCAGTTGACAGCTGGATAACAACCTTTCCCTAATGTGGTATCACTGCATCATCACCAGCTGCGCTGTAAAGCACGCTCTAGAGCTGGCTACACATTGCAAATGCTATAACACTCCTCAAGCTGCTAACCCCAAGCTTCACTCACCCATCTGAGCCTCAATGAACACCAATACACATTGCTTGAGTTCATCTACAATTCATATTCAAGGATCCAAATTCATAATTCCCTCACTGAAGCCAAGAAACTAATAAAAAATTAAATCAACACTTGCTTCAAGTACACCTGTAAAAGAGCCTGACATTATGTAGACATAAGAACATTATTCTAATTAGCTTCATCACTATTTTATACTGGCTCCCACAGTCTTGATTAGCTTTCTGCACCCAGGACCAGAAACCCCAAAATTAAGGCCCTCAAGGCCAGAGCTCCACTGCAGTAGGCAACTAACTTCTGTAAAATAAACTTGAAAGTAAATTCACTAGTCTAGGGTTGAAGAAAGCCTTACATGAGCAGTCATGATCAGGCAAAGCATCTCACAGCAAAGAAAATGGATTTCATGCTACTTTTTCTAGTTATAATCATGAGGTATATACATATATTTACATATACAAAGAAATACAGAAGTATATTTCAAAGCATTTCTCCTAATACATATCTTATTAGTTAGCACCTGTTACTAATAAGAGCAACATTGACATTCTCTCTCCATCTTCTCCTTTTACCTAAGGTATTTCCCCTTCCCTCCACCAAAAACCCCTGCATCAAGTAAACCTAAAACTATTTGTAAAACCAGTAGATTTACATCTGAGCTATCTAACCACAGCCTGTTCACCAGAAGGTTCCAACTGCTTAAATCAAGAAGTAGATTTACATATACTTTTCTCCTCTTTTCTTTTTTATAACATATTGCAAAGGAAGAAAATAGAAATAAGAGCCTGAAATTATGTCAAGTATTTTCCCCCTTTTATTTGTTTTAAAACAGTCCTTTAGTCATAAACTTTCTTCACAGCAAGCTCCTCACAAAGAGCAAAATATCTCTAATTCAGACCCAGCCTTTACTAGAAGACAAATAATAAATGCCACATAAATAGCCACCTTCTGGGTCAGAAGAGAAAGAAAAACATTTCTCAGCCAATACTGGCCTACTCACCTCATACACACAGAACAAAGTGTCATTTCCAAGCTCAGCAGCCATCCAAGCAAGCACCCTCTTCCCAGGCTTTCCAACACCAAGGTCTCCAACATCCATTTCCCTCTCCTAGGCTTCCCCCCCAAAACCAGAACTGCTCCCACTAAGCCCTTTTAATGAACATTACACAACTGCCACCAGTCAGGAAAATTACTGACAAGCATCACGCAGGACAGCTGTGCTGCCAAAAATTAATTAGAGGTAACTACTTTTCAGAAAAAGAATATTTTATGTTTTTCCCCTTTGTAATTCAACATACCAAACAGACTTTTTGCATTCTACAAAATACTCTCTCTCTCTCTCTCTCTCTCTCTCTCTATATATATATATATATATATATATGTATTTTAACTTTTTCCGCGTGGATGAGTTGGGTTTTGTAGATTGTTTCTTGTTAAACGAGGCTCATCGAAATCTTTCCCAACTGTGTGTCCTTCTAAGGGTGATATACCCAAAGAAGTGTTGAAAACAGTGCTGGGAAATAGCATTGAAACAGTGTTTTGGCACTGCCTGCGCAGTGTGTAAAGTATTTACCTGGGCTTCTTCCTTGGGCTGCTCAAGCTTAGGCTTGGTGAGCAGCAGGAGAGCACTGTGCAATTATTTTGGAAAGGAAATCTGCTCTTTCAAAGAGGAAAACAAACAAACAAACCAAAAAACAGACCAACTTTGAGAATTAGTTAGTTTATTTTTCCTGTTCTTACTAATACAATAGAACAATATACGNCCAGCTCAGAAACCCACTAACCAATTGCCCGTGGAAGGATGGGTTACACTGAAGGAAACCTTATGATGAGCAAATAATTTTATAATGAAAACCCCGCGTTGCAGCATTGGTGAAAACTGCACGATGCAACATTCAATACAGCAGCACGCTCGAATACTGCAGTACAGCTACTCCAGTTTAACGCTGCATTACTCCTAGCGTGCTAGATCTGTGCTTATTAAAGGTAAAAGGGTCCCAGGGGCAGCAAGAGCAGCCTCCAGGCTGGTACGGGAGCCCTTTCAAGCTGCAGCAGCCTGTTTGGTCCCTGCAGTTGGCAGGCGGTCAAGTCCTGATGTGCTTTAAGTCGCCCAGGTGGTAGTGTGCTTGGGGACCGCTCGCGTGGCTCTGGCCAAAAAATAGATGGAATGTGGCATTCTTCTCTATAGCAGAGAGCAGTCAAAGATATATGTAAATCCCAGTACTTAATCTTTCAATTAAGCATATGCTCAAGTGTTTCATTGAAACGGTTGTCTAATTTAGCCTCTATAGTCCAAAATCCCCCCTTCAAGGGAATGTGGTGGAGCACATTGTTGCAGGGTTGGAGGATTTGAAGTTTGGTGCACAGAGGAGAAGCACAATCTGCAATAAAACCGTATAGACGTTTAATTGAATTAAGCTTTTCAGTTCCTCAGGTAATGTGATCAGAAAGGTCTTTTCTACTGAGCTTGCTGCGTGCTTTGAGACTGTAACCCTGCCAACCATTTCCTTATCTAGTGAAGCCAAGGAAAGTTTTGAAGATCAGGTTTTTTTCCCACTGAGTGCTTCCAGGATCACTAATAGTGTCAAGGCACTGGGCACACCAAGCCCCTTGGTCCCTGGCTGACAGGCAGGCGTGAGAATCCAGAGGGGCTTTTGCACAGAGCCAGTGGGTTGGAAACAGATGGTCAGGCCACGGTTAAATTGCTAGAATAAGATGCAACCAATTGCTGTCCAAAATATATTTTTCTTCTTGTGCACAGGCAAAAGGGAAAACTGGAAGGCGACCCAAATCAGACTCATTTAGAGCATTTTCAAGGGTTCCCCCTGTTGTGATTACACCTAGTATGCGCTTATGTGCAAATCTCAGAGGGGAAAAAGTGCAGTATTTACCCTGAAGCAAGTACGAGCAAGAAAACCAGGTCTGGATCTGGGCTTGGCTGCTCTTGCATTGCTTATGCAACAAACTCAAACAGATTTATTGTTTTAGCAACAAAACTGATAATTTATTACTGAGAAAGGTAGAGGGCTGCAAAATACGATTCCAATAATAGCATCTTTTGACCCAAATTTACCACCACAATACACTTACCTAATTTGTAATGGAGTCCAAAGCAAATTGAAGTAACATATGAGATTAAATACTGTTCTCTGAGTGATTAAACAGGAGCTATGGCAAGAGAGAAAACGTATGAAATGCCCCAGAATGCAGAAATATCATCCATCACACCTATGACTTTGCAGTATGAAAAGCTTTCAACTTGGTCAACTTTTGATTGCTGCTTCTTTAATTGCCTTAATTGGGCCCTTTCCTCTGGTGTATATTGCTTGCTTTCTTAGCTGCCAACGAAAGTAAAGCTTGTCATCTGCCTGTGAATAAATGTTTATCTTATGCTGCCCCCGAGCATGTCATTTTTGTCTAGTTTTCTCTCTCCAATTTTCTTCCCGATGATTAGGCTCCATGTGGCTGATTATTTCATGCCTTCCCTTTCTGCATGAGCTGCAGTGGATGGTAACATGCCAGTATTTTAGATCTTAGTAATTCAGGTACAAAAGGAAGCCTGATGTAATTTAAGCAAAAGGTCCAATATGCCCTTTGGACAAACACCTCTATTTTTCATAAAGGCAGCTTGAATAAAAAAGCAGGCACTGTGGATGATATTAAGAAATTCACAACTTGAATAAGAAATGTTAATGCTCTTTAGAGAGGAGAGCCCAACTCTTTGAAAGGAATTTGTACAGGAATTACAGAAGCCATTTCATGGGAGGTGTCTAGGTCAATAAATAAATACACAAATAAATAAATAAACCTTTCTGCTTTGACCTATTATGTTTTGCTAAAGTCTGCCAGAGGCTTCCGATCCCTTGAAACTCTTTTCTGGGACATCTCCAAATCTTTAAGCATGTGGAGATACTAATTAATAGTAAAAGCTTTATTTGCAAAAGCAGGGATGCTAAAAATCTGTAATACTATCCTTTTTTTAGGTTCTTCCGGACTAGGCAGCTATAGAGTCTCTATTTTATTATCCACAGAGATATTCGGTTCCTTCTCAGTCAGCAAGAGAAAAGCTAAAAAAAAATTTTCAACTATATCATATTATTTTAAATAGAATATATGTCTTGACTGTATTTTATTAAGATTTTACAATAATATCAATTATTTTGAGTATGTAAGCAGGTTAATATATTTAAAAATTCTCATGTTAAAACTTCAGTGCTAATTATCATTATGAATAAAACTTCAAAAAGGCTTGTAAAAAATCTTGTCTCCACATTAAAAATGAACCTGTAGGCCTGGAAATATCTCATCCAGATGAAGTTTAATGCCTGACTTAATTCCTTTTTACCTCATAATGAGGCATAAGCAGGTGGGAATAGAAAATCAAAAAAATGTATTTTTACAGTAAGTTAATGGCTAAAGATTGCCTGGATTTTTTGCCGTTGGCCATCATCGATCTAAAATTAGTCAAGTGTTTTTCTCCTCTCCGTATTTTGCTACCATTTTTGCATTATATAATGTGCTTCCTTTGGAAGCAAATTCTTCCTCATCTCATCTGCACAAATTCAAAGCAAGGCTTGTGCTTTACCCTGGGAGCTATTGATCCTCACGAGACGGAGTGTGTTGCTGAGCAGTACGTGGTGCTGTGCTGGGAGCTGAGAAGGATGCTGTCTCCTTGGGAGAAAAGAAGCTGAATAAAAGGAAAAATCCTGGGATTTCAAGCAGGAAGGAGGATGTCTCGCTTCTGTCCCATAGCCCTGTGCTGTTTGAGAGCCAACTGTGCCTGCTGCTCCCTCCGCCAAGCCTTGGGTCCCAGAGGATCCCCCAAACCTCGTCTGTCTGAAATAGGTTTTTCCTTTTCTTCTCTCCCCAAAATACAGCTTCCTCCTCCATGCACAAACTGTTTTGTTTATTTGCTTGTTTGTTTTCTCCCCAAAATCTCCACAGTCCACTATTTCTACTAATCTCTACAGTGGCTCTCAAATTTATCTATCACCTTTCTGCACTGGCTTTCAGTGAGCTCTTACCAAACATAGAGGTTTTTCTCATCTTTCAGAAGCTACTAGGCCATTATTTTTGCATAAATACTTAGGTCTAGTGGTGATTTAGAATGGTTAAGGATGTTTACAGACTATTTCTTCGTTTTTTTTTCATGCCTTTTCTCTGTATCTGCAGCAGGAAAACCTGCCCCAAAGCAGTGTCTGTGAGTGCATCTCATGATGGACTGTCCTGTTGTCCAACTCTCCACAGCCCTTCTGCACCCTCAGCTTGGGCTGATGATTCTGACTTTCTGATATACGGTCCTGTGCTGCTGCTGGAAACAGGAGAAGTCAACAGAGTTACCCTGGACCCACAGTATAAGCAAAGGTGATGTGCTCTTGAGTTTAAAACAGGATGCTTTGGATGGTATGTTCTTCCAGAATTTTGTTACAACAATATTTTTCTTCTGTTCTGCTCATTCTGCAGAAAAAAAAAATAGAAGTATAAAGAACGCAGCTGAACTGGTAATTGTATTAATACCACATACCTGTATTATCTATTACAGATGTTACATTTTATTGCAGAAATTGCTCATGCTTGTGGCTCTGAAGTGCAAATTTGGAGCCCTTCTGATTTTAGTCTTGGATCCTGTGTCAATTTGCATGAAATCAGACTACCTCAATTGCCTCCTTCCAGCATGGCAGTGCTTGTACCCACTTTGCTGTGTGTTTTTCATTTGTGTTGTGCCTCAGATCGTACAGGAATAGAAAACTGTCTGTTTGGGTTCAGTGATGCTGGCAGTGAGACAACTAGATTTACTGCCAAGAAAAAAAAAAAATACAAACTTCTGAATCAAGGAGAGCTTAAAATAAATGTTTTAAATAGAACAGAGATTCTTGATGCCCACATGAAAATAATCATTGACCAGCAGAAGTAGGCCAGATTGTATTGTGCAGAAATGGAGAGAGCAAGCCTGCAGAAAAATCACTCTTCAGTTGATTCATAACTTCAAATCCCTTCCCTTAAAATAACCCATGTATCATTTAAAAAGGGAAATATGCGTTTGACCCAAAGTAATTTCTTTTTCTTTCTACCTCTAGTTCCCATATCTTCAGAAAATAGTGTGTGTCTATTTGAACATCATGTACCTGCTCAGCAATAGAAGTAGCAGGACCTTCTGTCTCTTTGCTTCTGGTAAGAGAATTAAAGACCTGCTGGGCAGAATATTCAGTATGGATTGGAAGGAGTTATGTGAAATAAAATATTATGATTGTTCTAACTTATTTTTTCTCAGATTTCCCAGATGATAATTTAAAATGACAGGTTTACACCTGTGAAAGTATATGGTGCTTGTGAGGAAACGGGCACTTTTATGCTACTGGAAAGGTCAGAAACTGTTTGCAGGGAAATAGCGAGGCTTCCTCCTGGAGCAAAAAAATATATGACACAAAACAGAGGGGTCAGTAAAACCTGTCACATTGAGGTGGACACTGCTCCTCAAACACAAAAGTCTTGGCTGGATACTTAGAGCTGTTCCCTTCCAAGTTTCAGGAAAATATTGTTCTGTTAATTTTGCATTAAATAAACTTAAGCCTGCCAAGTAGCTGGGACTTATTCTGGATTTATGTTAAAATGCACCTCTGATCTGGTCAGATTTATGATTTCTTTTGTGATACATCATCTTCAAATATGGTCGTACAAGCTGCAGCACTGCATTGCTGAGAGGGATGATTGCAAGGGTTAGGGATGGGCAAGGGAAGGAACAAGCTATTAAAACATAAGTCCTGAAGAGGAATTTACTAATTAAAAATCTGAATCTTCAGCTGAAGTGGTTTTCTTCTCGGAGAAGCAAGTATTCTCTTAAGAAAACTCATGATGAGCTGTTGAAAAGAAATAGAGCTCATCATGTTTTGTGATATTTTTATTTCTGATCCAGATCCCTCCCAAGTAATTTCCAGAAGCTCCTACATTTTATGGAAGAGAGATATAATTTCAAATTAGGCAGAAGTATCAAAAAATAAAAATAAAAGGTAAAAGGCTAGAATTAAATTATTTCTGATTTTGATGTGCACATGTATCAAAAGAAGAAATTCCCACATATGTCTGTGCAGGTTCTGGTGGGGCTGTGCTCCTCAAGAAGACACAGCACGCTCTTCATCCATATATTTTTAAACAGAATGTGTGTCCACGGTGTGTGACTGCCAAATAGGGCTTCCAGCTTTTCACTATTTCACCTGCTTGTAGGAGATTGTGTCTATATAGGACCTCTTTGACCACTGACCTTGGTGGTTTCAAACTGGTATGGTCAAAAAAAACATCTGATGCCAAAAGATCCGGTGCTGAAAAATTAACAGAGGCTTTGTCTTATTTGGAGCTGGGAATTATAGTCATATTAATCAGATTTTTTCATTATCTGACACACTGTAGATGAAATAATACTCTTCTTTCACACTGATTATGGATAAGAGCAAGAAAAACACAACTCCTGACATACTTTGGGGGAGTCAGCTGATTGGCAGGACTAGTCACTGACAACAGAAATTATATACTGCAAATGAGGTTTATGTCTGGCATTACATATCACTAGGGTTGTTATTCACTGAATAATAATAATAAAAAAATGTATACGTACTGAGACAAAGGAGAAACTGAAAATACAAACCTTTGAGAAACATAAGCAAAATGACAAACAGCCTTGAAAACAAATTGGTAAAGTCCATTATACGTTTTTTCTCCCTAGTTCAACTCTGTATATCTTCCTTAAAGAAATATTTGATATACAAGCAACAGAACAACAATGAAGTAGGACTTATGTATCGTACCTTAAACTACAAAATGATTTTTTTTAATGAAATCTAGCAGAGAGTACCAAGTACCCTTGTTTTCCTAGCAAGAGATGAGTATATAGAAGGGAATAAAATATTAAGCCTATTGAATGGGCACGTGATCAGGAAAAACAGGGTCTTTAGGTAGTTTTGACTTTGCTGTTTGACACAAGGGATTATGCTGTTTTACAACACATTTATGCTGTTCAGAAGGAAATCATTGACAGTGAGATATGTCATAGAACAGTATCAGATTAAATCATGCTCTCTTTAGAAGATGAAAACATTTGGTTAGAAAGGCCAGTGATGAGCAATATGCAATGTTTCAGCTGGCTGTGAATGTGCATACACACAATAACTTTCCTGGTTTTCAAAGAAAAAAGAAAATAATAACAGGTTTCTTTCTACCTCTTTTGAAAGATACTAGTGGGGGAAATAAATATTGTAGAAAAAGTCTTTTTTTTTTATTAAGACTTTTTATTGCTGAAGTGTCTCAAGAAAAAGTCATTTCAGTGCTCTAAAAAAACCCTAGTAGTGAAATTTTCCACAAATCATGATCTGAGGAGGGGAAATGGCACAAACAGGTAATTCCTTAGACAGCTCTTGGGGCGTTAATAGCTCCCGAGCTGCTCAGACTGGTGTGGGAAAGCACTGGAGCAAAAAGTGAAATGGCACCGAGAGGGGTTTTTTAAATTATGGTTCATCTTCCTTCCACCCAGGCACCTCTGGCATCAGGCAGGTGCTTTACAAGGCTGAATCCAGTCTTAGTTGCATCAGTGTTCACAGGTTCTCTAATTTGATATGATTACTATTACTATAGACTAAAAGCATCCTTAATTAAATGAAAAGAATAAAAGGTTTCTTAGTCCTGACATGCATGCAAATGTAGGACCATCTTCCAGTTGGCAGTCTTGTAAATTCTTTCTCTGTGTGTCCATGGGTAAGCAGAAATATTGACGTAAACACAGATTTGTGTCTCTGTGATGTGCTTAGATTTCCTTGGTGTATCTTGCGTGACTCAGCTCTGCCAAAATTTGTACGTTTTTTAGATTAAAAGGAACAGTCTATATGGAAAAAAAAAAGAAAGAAGAAAAAAAAAAAAAAAAAAAGAAGCCTGAAATGTAGCAAAAAGGACAAAGCTGTGCATTGTGCTTTATTTTTCTCTTTATCACAGCTTGTACTTTGTACCACTATGTATGTTGTGCCTGTGGTTTTCTCAGGATTTCGCAGGAGGTGAGAGCTGGGTTAATGCATCTGCTTCTGGACTCCTAAAGTGACAGGAGAGCAGAGCCGCATCCTCGTAGTCTGTGCGCAAAGTGCTCCAAGGCAGAGCGAATATCCGTGCCCACGTGAGCCATTCACCCATCATAAACTTCATCCTCATTCCAGTGCTGAAAAAGAAATGTGCTCCTCCTGCCTGCATTGCTTGTACAAATACTACGGGAGATATAAAATATTTAGATGTGCTCTTTCGCTCACCCCAAGCAGTAAAATCCCGACGACTTTGTTGACATTGATATGGTTTCCACTAAAACAGGGCCAACTTCAGGATTTGGGAATCTTTTCTGGTCACTTCTTGTTTAAGTTCCTTTTGATCTTCCTTTTATTTGAAGAGGAAATATCATTCTTAGCTAAATGATGGAGAACTAACAATGCTCCGAATGGAAATGTGGATGTTGACCTTGGTGACAAATGGCCTCACATGGCTTGCAGCATTCTCCAACATCAAACTTATACGAAAGGTCTCCAGAGAAAATAAATTTTTCTCAGATCTTNAGGAAATATCATTCTTAGCTAAATGATGGAGAACTAACAATGCTCCGAATGGAAATGTGGATGTTGGGCCTTGGTGACAAATGGCTTCACATGGCTTGCAGCCTTCTCCAACAACAAACTTATACGAAAGGTGTTCAGAGAAAATAACTTTTTGTCAGATCTTAGACATTATGTAAAAAGCTAGGCGATAAACAAATTCAATCATGAAATTTTTGAATTTTTAAATTCTTGACCATAAAATCTTAAATATGAAGTTAGTTTCCCTGTGTGTGGAAGGATATAGACATTTCTTTTCCTGCTCTCTGTTTAGAATTACTCACAAAACGTGCTTTCAACTTTAATATATGCATGAGCAAATTGTTTTTTGTTTCCCTCTCTATTTTTTTTAGTTAGTTTACTGAGAATTTTAGCAGCTCTTAGCAAATGGCCAAAACATGCCCATGACAAGTGTTTATCACTAGGGGTCATCTCCTGCGTGCTCTGCTTCTTAAGCAGGAAAAAATGTGCGGGCTAATGCAAATATCTCCGTTATTCTGAATCTTGCAAACTTACATTTAATCATCAGAAATGGTTAAATTAATAGAATAGACAGCAGTTGTGCTCTCTGGCTATATCGATAATGCTCAGTTCCTGCATGAGACTTAGGACAACTCAGTCCAGGATGTTTCAGAAGGCAGTTTTAGCAGTTTTGGAAATCCCAGTAGGTGCTCACTTAGACAAATCTGTAACTGAGAACTAAGATTTAGTGTTTGAATGTCAGGTTTATGGTGACTAAATGAAACTCTGAGGCTCTACACATATAAATAACCCGTGCTTTCACCAATTCAGCTCAGAGTATAGATCGCCCCTTCAAATATATCCTACTATTTTCCTGTGAGATTATATCTTGTCACCGTTATTCTTTACTTGTATTGGAGAATTTATCAGAGATCCTTCACATTCATGAATTAAGTTGATGTGACTCTTGTCCATGGTTGATGGGCTTTTGTTAATATTGCAGTTTGTCTTCCTGTTTTATATTGTTCTGCTTGGCCACCTACTTCCCATGATCTCCAGAGTTTTGTACAGTTTCCCCTTTATTTCCCCTTTATCTCCTTTCTCCCGTCCCCTCCCACACACGCTCCATCATGCAGTGCTGGTTGTACTTCAATAATAAATGCTCCTCACAATATCTTCCTTTCTGGTCTATTCCCACAGTATAAACTTATTATTAATCAGTCCCTCCTGGATGCTCATTATTCACAAACAGGTGCATGCCACAGCACTGAAAACAGACTATCTGTCTTAAGACGATCCTAGATCTTGAATAAAAGAGAAAGAACAAGGCGACACAGAGCATTGGAAAAAAGGAGGAAGAAAGGAAAAATGTTTCCACTATGTACTAAGGCCTTTCCATTCCAAAGCTTCATGCCAATGTTGACAGTCAAGATTAGACAATGATCAAGAAGAGCAGAAAAAGTATCCTGGTGTTTGCTTCTGAAATGCTCTGATGTTACCCCACTGAGTTTGGGCCCTTTTATACCATCAACTGTCTCAAAGTACAAGTAAAATATAAACTCTCTCAGTGATGTTCAGAACGTGAGAAGGGCTGGACTACAGATGTGACCAGCTCCTCCTATTGCATCCCCTAGAAGAGAGACAACCACCAAAAGGCTTTGTGTCAATAGTTTACTCTCTCCCGCAACCTTTGCTTTCTCGGTCTTGTTTCACCTGTTCTCTATTCACAAAAATATAAATTAACTCAGAAAAAGACTTTCAAAGTCAGAAAGAGATGCCTTTTTGCCAGCACCTTCAAGAAAATACCTTGCAGAATTAAACTTTGAATAATAAAAAAAAAAAAATTTCTTTCTAACTGGATCCATTCCCCCTAATTAAAAACATTGATCTTCTAAGCAACAAACTTCTATCCTATAACACTGGTTCTTATATTTAAGGTGTCAGGCAAGAATGTGTTCAAATCAAAAAAAAAAAAAAAAAAATGTTCTTAACAAACTATTTAAAGCCCCAAATCTTAATCATCTGCCTTGGTACAATGTAGGATAATTGATAGCCCTGCTGAAGCCCAGTGGGCTTTGCTCTTTAAGGATCTCCAGGTGGTGGAGATTAAGTCAGAATCCTATTTATTCCCTGTTCCACCCAAACACCTTTCTGTAGTGTTACTAGTTGCAGAAAGGGTGTTTTTTGCTTGCATGGAAGGTATGCTTTTGTAGCACCAAGTTTTTTGTGGCACCCAGTTTTTTTTTTTCTCCTTTTTTATGCAATTTTCTTTCTTAAGGCATGTTGTACGTAATCATCTGTGCATTTTTACTTTTGAGATGATATGTTGTTTTACCCAGTTTTGTGGTACAAATGCTGCTATGCTGCTTGAGTAGTCAGCTATCTTTTTAGGTTTTTTTTTTCCTTTACCTCTTTTTTTTATTAGTGTTTTTTATTTTCCTTTTGTTTGTTTTCTTCACAGGTATATAGAGTTTGGAAATTAAATCTTTGTGTGAATAGTACATCTAATAATTTTTGGATGGGCTTTCTACTTCTCAGTCCTTCCTGTAAACTATTTGCTATTCAAAACTTATTTTTCCTTTGTGTTTATTCTTCCATTGGTAACCATGATTCTAGTTTTTCATTGATGAATTATCAACTCTGCTTGTCCTTCCTGTGTTGGACAGCTTGATGGTCAGATACATGCTGGATGCTTTGTTATTATGCTTCATAAATTATTCATGTCTTCAAATTAGGAAATTTTTCTTGTGATTTTTTGGAGGTTATTTCTTCTGGGAAATTCAATGGGTTCCCAGAAATACTTGTGGTAATTCATTTTTAATAAAATCATATGGAGATTTGAAATTGATTTTCCTGTTCTTGTTGAATTTTTATTTTTTTCTATAAACTCCCTGTATTGTTTGCTTTTTCTCTTCATTAAACTTCCCTGTTTACAAAAATATTTCAGCGTTTGATGCAGCCTTCATCCTTTTTTCTTTCTCTTTTTTTCTTTTTCTTTCTCTCTTTTTTTTTTTTTTCTTAAGGCAGCTGAGCAAATGAATGAAAACTACATTTTTTTTTTCTGTCAGTATGTTAGTTGTTTTGAGATATTTGGTTCACTTGCTCTTCACGTTAAGAAATTTATAACACAATGATGCTGGTCTTGCCCTTGAGGCTATAGTTAAAGAACCAGCCTTGTCTGTATGCTGCTTGTCACGTGTTTTCTATTTCTTGTTGAATTAAGCTATAGTAACATTTGTTTCTTTTAACAATCTCTCCTTTCTTGAAAAGAATCAATTTAGGGTATAATATACTATTTAGATAACAATCTATGTGTTTAGTTTGATTTCTTTTACAATGAAATTGTATATATCCATCAAACTTAAGAATCTTCTTTTCTGTGTCTAAAAGGAGGAGAGGAAACATGTTTTTAACACTAAATTTAAACAGTGTAACTAGTCTCATCTTTTAAATAGCTTTTATTTTTAAGACCATTCATAATGTGTCTATAGACAAACCTAGAACTCTACACTTATATTCTTTCTTTCATTTCATCCAGGGCTCAATTTTCAAAGTCATAACATGACTGACATGTTTGAGGTTTGCCAAAATGCCTTTGACCTATGAGGCAATCAAAAAATTTGGACTGAAGTTGAGGGCTTTTGGGACCTATTTTTGAGGGGATGACAATAACAGCAGCCTATATATTTAAGAAAGACTTTAAAAAAACAACCTGGTCAATTCATGACTTAATAACAGGAGAATAAAAAGAATGAATAGGGCTGTTCCTATATTTGAAATAGTGTCCAGCATGAAACCTAGCTGTTTTTCTGTGCTATTGCAGTAATTCTCACAGATACTAAGCTTTGAATGTGCAATATATTTTTTTTTGTCTTGAAGGAAAACAAGCAGGCTCAGTTTAAGTGTTCTCTGGATGCAAAATACCTCCAGGGTTGCCTTTGGTTCTATATTGATCATCTTAATGCTTTCCATGGGGTGTTGTGCTCGGGAATGGAGAAATCACAACAATCCGAAGGAGCTGGGGGTCCTCGGGTAGCAGACGTGCTGCTGATGTGATTCCATTGCCAGCACTGCGAACAGAAAGGTTGTGAACGGGGAAACTGATTGAAATGTCAAGATACTCAGCATCCTGCGGAGCGCCTGCAGAAGACACTCCGGTAGCAGAGGGTTGTTTTGACAAAGGAGTCCTGCTGTGGGGAATTTTCAGCTCTACCTTGTGCAGAGTAAGTGCATGTTAGATTCAGCATGAGTTAGCTTGCTGCTAGGATCATTAGGTGTTAGCTATTAATATTGCTGTAAAGCCAAGTCATTTTTCCTAGCTACAGGTATACTCTTAAAGCCAATATAATTGTCTGTGTGTTTGTATATATCTATCTATCTATATATATATATGAGTGGTGTGTTCAATGAGACTTGCTGTTTGTGCAGAAGGCCCTGTTTCTGAACACTAAACAAGAAATTCAAGTGCAGGATGGAGTAGCATATATGAGAAAAGTTGGGGACATAATCTGGAGCAGAAAAAGTAAGCTGAGCTGAGGTCCTTTGGTATCTATAACACAACTGAGGCTAAAGATCTGTAATACACTGCCTTTGATATCTAACCAAAACAGTTGTCATCCTGACTTTGATGCAGTGACCTTGAACAATGTGTTCACTTGTGGAGGGTCCTCTGGTAAATCTACTCAACAGAGAACTTAAATTGTGCTGCCTTAGTTTCCTTGAAGATTCAAAATTGAAACAATCTTGACTTTTCTTCAAATATATGTTTTTTTCTGGCTTGGATAGTATTTGATTGAGACTTGGAAACAGTAAATGGCTTTTATATTTGCTCTGAGAAGCTGGAATCACATTTGATATTCATTTTCTACTAGATAATGTTGATTTAGAGAAAATGATGAACTCGCTACTTCATGGAGAGAAGAGTAAATGAGTGCATTCAGCTTGTCAGGGGGCTCTTTCTTTTCTCTTTATTGCAGCACTAGCTATTGCAGACTGTGGATTAGTTCAGGATCCATCAAGAATGTGCAGGAAAATGTGTATTGGAAGTCGTTGGTGCTCCCTTCAGAAAGGTTTCTTCATGAGGACAGGGACAGGTTGTGTGCTGGAGAAGACAGCTAGAAGGATGCTGTGTTCCCAGGATCTGCTATACTGCTATTTGGGAATATTTCTGGCAAACATTAGTACTGCATTGAAGTGAGTCCTTTAAATGATTAAATACACAAGGAGGTAGGGAGAAAAGCTCGGTTGGAAATAGGAAGTAAAGCTGCATGTTCGTGCAGCAGGAGTGCAACGAGCACGTTCCCACATATGCCTCTGGCCTACAAAGCGACAGCTGGGGCTTTCAATTGCTTCGAGCAAAATGCGTGCATGGCTTCACAATAACCAAACTTAGGAAAAACTTTGAGGTTTCTATAAACTCATTTCTTGGAGGTCATATGGGCTTCTCTGACACTATTCCAGTTCCAGAAAAATTCATTACTTGCCTTGCAGCTTCATCAGTCAGGTACCACCATAACAAATTTCTCTTAATTTGGAACCTCAGCTGCAGGTGGAGGAAAACTATTGCTCTGTGTGTGGTTTCAATTTGGCATTCAAAGAAGACTTGATCTCAAGTAAATTTCTAACTTGTAGAAGGAAAGAGCCTGACACAGAAATGAAGAAGGGAATTACTAATGCAAAGACTGACTGTAAATTTTCATCTTTGCTCTTGCTAGTATGTGGATGGAAAAACTTATGTTGCTGCAAGTTATATTTGCATCTGTGTTGCTGGGAACTTAGAGCTTGCACTCTGGATAAAATGTCAAAAGATGCAATTGCTCTTTTCCTGCATAGAGATGGTTAATTTATCCAGAGTACAGATTCTAGCACGTCATTCCCAACCTTTTTATGTTGCCAGGATTCATTTTGCCCAAATGAATGCTGTTGTAATGCAGGAGAGCTGTTAGAAAAGTGCAAGAACTTCAATCAGAAAACAACAGGATGATCATATATTTCTGGTTACGTTTTTCTTTTTGATTCTGCTTCAGCTGCCTCTAAATGCTAATAAACCAGAGACAATATTTGTCTTGCATAGTTTACCCACCCCTGCCTCCCCAGAATCACATTACTCTCTAGGGTTTGGGCTCAGTTTGGCTATGGGAAATGCCCCAGTTCGGATGCTTTTCTGAAGTCATCAGAGCATCTCAAATTAGCCAAAATTTGCTTGAGAATTCTTGAAAGCAGGCGGTCTCCTGAGCTTTCTAGTGTTCCTGGCTTCCACTCAGAGTGGAAATGCTATGGAAACAACTGTTGTATCCCAGCCCCTGGCTGCTGCCAAAGCTCTGCATTTGAGAGGTAAGTAAAAAGGACAAATTAATGGAAAACAAAACATTAAAAGCTCAGCAAAGATTCCAGGGTGGCTTTAGGTAAGTTTTAGTGCTTCTGAATTTAGCCAGCACAAATTTGCCTGTGTCTTTGCTTTAAGAAGTACTGCCCACGTGGAAGCAAGCTGCTTTAGTTTTAGAAGTGCTCAGAGCTGGCATAAAATTTGCTTTATTTGAAGCTGCTGGGAAAAGCCTGGATTTTAGTGGGAGCGGAATATTTTGGAAATCCTATTCTGACTACAATCTTGGTTGGAGTTACTTCCATCTAGAGTTTCAAAAGCTGTAGTGCCTGGGAGGTGGGAAAGGTGGTAGATTTGCTCTTCAGAAGTCTTCAAGCAGTTGTGGATCCTTAAACCTGCCAAGCATCTTGCCTGCTGTTGGCATCAAAGACATGGAAATCAAGGCATGGAGAAGTCTCATGCTTGCCTGCAGGTTCTGGAAGCTTTGACTGGAACTGAAAATCATCAGATCATAAATAATTCCAGGTCAGGAAGATTCAAAAGGAGCTGAGTGTTCAAGAAGGAGCCAAGCAAGGATCTGAGTAATCATTTGAAAAGTATTGTGAAATGTCTTAAATCAAGATGAGATTTGTTCAGTTCTCCACTAGTACTAACTCCTTCCCACACAGCTTGTACTGCTGTTTGTAGCATGAAACTGGCATAATTAAGAGTCATTTTTTTTATCCAGCTGAAAAAATCTCTAAACTGTTCTGGCATCAGGAAGGCAGAATTTAAATGTTGTCCTTTCAAACAGCAACAAATACCTCAGACCGAGGATTCAATCAGAATTAGGGCAGTGTAAGTTCCATGCTGACCTCTTGGTATGAGGCTGGATGGTGAAGTGGCATGAGAGGGTGCAACTTGCCTGACTGAAATTGAGTTGAAGCTGAGAATTAGGTGTCTATCTTCCACTGAGGATGAAAATAGTATGCTTTTACCCACATTAACCTAGAAGAAAATGCTTTATAACTGGAGAATATTTTTTTCACAATACTAGGAAGCCAGTACTCAGAGCAATAGCTTTTAGGAATCAAGTGGTTCCACTGGTGTTTGGGAAGAGATGGATTCTTTCTACTGTTAGAGGTACAAACTTGCCAAGGGCTATGGTGCATGCAACTATTGCAGCTCAGCTGGCCCAGGATGACTTATTCAGCTGTTCTACCCTTGGAGAAGGAAACCTAGATCAGTGAGTGATGTGTGTGCTCCTCTGCTATTTGTTTTGCTGAAGACTTTAGTTGACTGCATGATACATCATGACCTGAGCTGTGATTCCCCCTTTATAGTTATTTGGCATAACACTTGCTATCCAGATCTGAACAGCCAGCCCTTTGCTGCTCTAGGATGTCATATTAAAAGAAAAGGTTTGTAAAAAATGCCAGAAAGCTTTTAGAACTCATTGAGATGTAAATGATTCAAGGAGTTTGAATGTAACATATATATGGTTTGCAAAGAAACACAAGGAGTTGAGGCAAAAAATGTAATGTAGGCAAAAAATGCATAATATCTAAGTGTCTGACTTGCCCCAAACATTTAATTTTTTTCTGAACAGTAGCTAAAGCAGTGGCTGAGCACCCTTTGCCTGTCTGTCATTTGTAGATTCTGTAGGTTTGTGTAATGTTTGCTTGCTTACAGGATGTGCAGATCTGCTTTATTCAAACTTCAGGGCCTTGAAGACCCTTCATCTTACACTGGTTTAGCATCTTTCTGCCTTAATTTTACTTTTTATCCAAGATATATAAGACCTGATCTTCAGCTAGGTTAAACCAGATATAAATATTCATTTATGTTTTTAAACTCTTTTTGGAAAGAGGTTCTATCTCTGTTTTGGATTGTTTTTAAGCTATTTTGAATGAGGTAAAGGTATATATCAAGAAAATGATCTCCTGGGACCCCACAAATAAAATTGTCATTAAGTAACCCTGGCATCTCCAGATGAGATAGGGGCTTGCCTGGCCTGTAGGCTCAAGGGATCTTTTAGTGCCTTGATGTTGTCCAACCTTGGGAAAATTCTGGTGCTTAATATAGACTTTTTTCCTCCTTTTGAGCTTGTGGTCTTGAGAAAACTTCTGGTTGTGCAGCAGACTGTCAGTTTTCAGAGCATGTGCTTTTTAAGAGCAAGGAAGTGTGCCCTGTGTTTCGGCATATTTCACCTCTCTGCAAATTGGACCTGATTCCAATGCTGTTGTCTTTGTGGAATAGAGAAGGAAAATTAGTGGAGATGATGTACTTGAGCAGTACAGTGATATATTTGTAGAAGTCCTACAAGATTTGGCCACTGTAGAGCAATTTAAAAAAATCCATGAATCATTATGCAAAGTGGCATGAATTTATAGTGACCCTAACAAAAGATAGATAAATAAATGCAAGTAGATATATTTGAATATAGCTATATATAACATTCTCAATACTGCATTCAAAATGTAATTATGATTAAATAATTTTAAGAATGGTTTTTACCTTTCTTTGGGGTCATCTTTTGCAGAAACATTGTATTTATCTTCAGAAATGCTAATTCATTTTGTCAATTGGATAAAAAGTCTTGGAAACATTTATATGTAAATTTCAATGGGAAAGGTCATGATGGTTTGTCAAAATATACAGTACTCTACTCAACTTGCATTTATTTTTTCATTTTTCATTTTAAGCAGACAGATATGTGGAAGGAGGACGAAATGAAGCATTCACGGCATGATATTGCAGATCATTAATTTGCTCTTGTGATGTGATGTTATCCTACATTTTGGAACTGGGGCTGTTCTTTTGCAGCAGTACATTTCAATCTTCAAAAATAAAATGTGCTGTACCAGGCAAAACTCTGCTTGGCAACATCTCGAGCATAATCTGTCTTGTGCACTTGTGCCCATATGCTGTTGGAGAACTAACACTTTTTGGATAAAAGTTGTTGATAATTCAGGAATTGCAATAAACAAACATTAATTTTAATTGAAGCATTTCCAGTGCCCAAGATGTGTAATGATGCACTTGGTGTGATAGAAATATTAGGGTGACTTTTGCCCTCTTAAGTGCAAGAACTACTAAAAATATAGAATCTTGATGGATATTTTACTATTGTGCCAGCAACTCTGCTACTTGTTCTGCTATTTGTTCTGCACTAAAAACTTTTATTACCATGCTTTGTGCTTTTTCTACAATAATTTGAGCAGAGTGCTGAATCATGTAATAATCCTGTAATCTGATTGATTCCAGCCAAACTCCTGATCTTATTTGTAAAGTCAGGGGAGAAGTGAGATGGGCTCTGCTGTGACTGTATCCCTGCTGAGCTCCAAGTGTAGGAAATGCTAAATCATGGCCAGGACACTTAACATCTTGAGCCCTTTATCCCAGGATCATCTGCAGCTCTAAGCTCCAAGCACGCTGCAACTGCTTTTCTCTTGGAAAGTAACCTTAAGTCTTCTCAAAATGTCTATTTTTGAAGTTCTCAATACTTTCAGGCTCTTTGCAGTTTTGCAGGAAGGTCATTAGTTATAGCAGCTAGAAAGGGCATGGAGATTTATTCAGGCGTAGATTCAAGAAGTGCAAATATCAAAAAAAAAAAAAAAAAAGTTGAGGAAAGTAAATGGAAGAAAAATCCAGAAAAGAGCAGCCATGGTAACAAGTTTACAGTAAAATTTATTCTGCAAACGCTACCCTCTGTGGTGATACCTCTTGGAATTTGTTATGTGTCTGTAAGCTGTTTTCTCTCAAGCTATGTTGAAGACAAGACCTAGAATGCAGAATCTATTTAGTGAAATGTCTTGGCCCATATATATGAGATGGCTGGTGACTGAGATGGAATCTAATTTGATTCAGTTCTTAAAGATACATTTTTGAGACGTGCATGAAAGTGAATGTGCAGAATAAAGATTTAGTAGGTCCATTATATTCCAAAGCATCCACATTTTGAGTGACTCCAAACAGAAATGGCAATGTTCAAAATTCTTCCTCAGCACTTTTGAAAGAATGCTGCTTGCTGAGGTAGCTAAAGATGACTGTCAGCAAGTCCTTTGCTCTAAAATCTTAACAGCATTTGTCATTTAATTGGCAATTTATAATCTCTGGGCAGCTGCTTTTGACTCTCAAGAAGCATAGGTCATGCTGTTGCCTTCAATTTTGCAGAACATGGCAAAGAAATCATGCTGTTCGGTCTAATTGTTTCATTAGAGCAGAAGTCTTTTTCTTGAAAATATATTTCAGCATTTTTCAGGCAGGTTGACTGGTTAATTGTTGGCAAACTTGGTGTGAGTGTGTGGGCGAATGTTTCTGAAAACAAAGGTCTTGCTTTAAACACTAAACCCAAAGCATTTGCAGAGGAGGCAGGCAAACATACTGTAAGGATATTAACTCATTGCTCCAATGTAAAACCCAAGCTGAATTAGTCACTGAAGGGGAGAGAAGTAGAAAAAAAGGGAAACTGAACTGCTAGCTGATACATCCCTTATAAATAAAGCTGAGTGGTGGTGTGCTCTGCTTAGGGGGTGAAAGACTGTGTTGATGGCCTCTACCTACGAACCAGGTTATGAATGCTTTTTGGTGAGAGCTAGTTGTGCATCTCCTGGACCAAATCCTCCTTCTCTGGGGCAGTCCTGTAGAGGCTCCTCGTGCTGCCCATCTCAAATCACAGCAGTTACTTAATCTGGGAATTGTCTTACACTGATTTCTGTGCAGGCCTTGCTTCCAGCAGAGGCCAATCTTGGCAAATACCTTCTGCTGAGTATCTCTAGGAAAAGGCTTTCCTGCTGCAGAGACCCTTTTTCTTGCTTTCCATGACTTTACTGCAACATCTTTCCCATCTGGAGCTGCATAACGAAGTATTTCCCTGTGTACAACTGCCTGAAGCACTGCTGTAAAAACGTTGCTGCTTTCGACCATGCTGCACTTGTTTCCTCATGCTAGCTCCCCCTCTTCCATACTAAATGTAATTTTTAAAATTTCAAAGTCTTTCTAAAACATCGCTGCATTAGATTATAAAATCCCAAGCTTTGCCCAGCTCTGCACTGTGAATAGAAATGATTGTACATCCTTTGAAGCAAGAGCAGGATATGTTTTTTGCTCTCACATGCCTGCAGCCCCAGTCTTTAAGCAGTGCTCTTAGGCATTGCATGAAGCAGATCCTAAGGAAGGGCTGAGGATTTGAGGGCTGTTGCCAGCTTTAAGCAGCAGCTACAAATCAGACTTCTGGAACTGAGCTTCCTTCAGCTTTCTGCTGCTAAAGCTGCCTTAGACTTCTCTGGACTGGTTGCTCAGGCACTATCAGTGCTGTGATCAAACTTTGGCTCTTTGTTTTAAGGTAGAACTTGATCTTTTCCAGTCTAACCTCTTTCCAAGACCTACTTGCAAACCTCAATACTAGACCTGCTTAGATAGGGAACTGAACTGAACACTTCCTGCTATGTTTGCATGTGCTCAGCTACATTTCTGAGCCCTAATTCTGCAAAGAAGGGGAAAAGCAGCATGAATATTGGAACTTATAGATTTGATATCCCACAGGGCATAGCCAGCATGGTTTTAGGATGGATGGGAAGAACTTGGAGGGGACTGGGCAGAATTTACAGTAGCTCCTTAGATTATAGACTTTGTTGAACCCTATAGTTGAGACCTTGCCTTCAGGGACCTTTTAGGGAGTGTTATAAATATGTCTTATCATTGTATTATTTTCTTGTTACTCAATTTCTGCACACAAGCAGTTAAAATTTCTATCTGATACTCCAATTTTGCCTAGCTTTTAGAACTGAAAAGCCTTTCAGTCTTTTTCAATCTCCAGATTCATTGCAAAGCTCAGGTTCCTGTTAGTCCCAGGCTTCATAAACACTCCAAAAAGTAGAAGTTAATGAGGCTGTTTTGGTCTGCATGTAAGAGTTAAATTTTAGAGGAAATAATCCTTACCACTCCCATCTAACAATAAATAAGAACTGTCAGTATAATGAAAGCTGCATTGCAAGTTGCTTTAGCCATCATTTCCAAAGCAAACAAATTTTGACATGTTTCCTCTCTTTAAAACCCATATATAACAACTAAGGGAGACATTGCTGCTTTTCTTTCGTATCTACCTTTTCAAAATCGACCCAGTCTATCAAGCTGGCAATCAGCACCCTGAGTTAAATTGAAGCTTTTGACAGAAAATAATCTATAGGTGGCAGACACAGAGTTAGGAGCCGTGATGTACTATCAGTCAGCTGCTCTATTGCTGAGGAAGGAGTCTATTCAGATCGCAGGGATGAGAGTGATGGACAAATGAGCCTGCCATTCAAATGCAGGGCATTCAGCGAGGAATCTGCATCCACAGAGATGGGTGCAAGTGGAGATGATTAATACTGCAATTATATAAGGTTCATTTGTAGCAGATATGCTCTATTACCTTTTAACTGTAGCCGTAGTACTCTTATCTGTGTGGTACTTCTGATTTTATCAGATTAAAACTTCATTAATCCCAGGCACACATGAAAATTGGATAGAAATATGTGCTTGTAGATCAAGAGGGGAGGAGGAGGTGAAAGGAAGTCATTGAACTGGATGCTTTGATGCTTTCCTTCTAATGTAAACTCACTTTTTCAATGCAAAATTGATCCTTAAGAAAAAATTCTAGTTATGCCTCTTGCCTGTTAGCCCAGGACTATTCATTACTATATTGATTTTCTATCTAAATTGTCGTGCTAGTGGAAGGTATTTTCCAAAGTCAATTAAACAAGAAGGTTCAGGGAGCATGTCCCTTCCCTCTATTTACCAGTTGTTCTGCTGTATGGATGCTGAAATCTCCGGCCATTTGTTATCCTGGCAGGTCCTCCATGTGCAATTTATTCCGGCTTCCACCATTTGGGCTCCCAAAATGAGTTTGTCCTTTGTGTGCGGTTGTGAAGACCTGTAAGAACCCGAGGCTGAATTTGTTTATTTCCTTCAAGATGCCCCAAGCATTAGTAGGTGTAAACTTTTTAATTATTTTCTCAATCTATATCAAATGACATTGGAATGTTTTTACTTTGTGTGTGAGTCTGTAGCATGTGAAGTATCATGTAAGCAGGAGGTGGGAGCACTGCAATAGAATCAGTCCTGGACTAATCCAAATGCTCTTAAATGTTGTGGATCTCTAACCTCAAGGCACATGCGTTGATTTTAACCTAATTTTAGAAGTTATGCGTTACCTGTGGTGTTTTTGTGTATGTAACTTTCTAATTGTCTGAATAGACTTAACTGGATACAGTATTTAGCACTAAAACAACTGAGCAACCGAGGAAAAAGAAGCAGAAATGAAAAAAGTGAGAGATACAGCCACAGGAATCAAACAATGATTGGGAGTGCCCCCCAAAATGTGGAAGTCGGATACATAGCAAAAGCCTAGCAAACTCCTAACAAGAAGACCCTTCTGTTTTTCCATTTGTCATGTTTAATTGTACGTTATTAAGTAAATCTATACTGAAAATTAGAGGATAAACTCTTAGTGCTTTATGGCAAACACTTCTACTTGCAAAGATTTATGCAGCAAGCACAGCTAAAGCAACTGGAGCATGAAAATGTATGGGAACTTTTATTTTTGTTTATAGAGTGCTTGTACCTAATGTGATTTTTTTTTTGTAGACTAAATTATATTTCTATTTTTTTTTCTCACTGTTAATATCAAGCGGTACTAACCAATGCCATAGGAAAATATTGGAGGACTTGATGAGGAATATCAATATGTAAAAGTTACAGGGTCAGGAATAAGATTACTTCTGGGTTTGTGATTGTTTTGCTGTTGTAATGGCCATTTGCAGTATATTTGCAGCTGTGAAATCCATTGTTTTGTTTGAGAGGTAGAAGGATTTGTTAAAAATTCGGATTGCAGATAGGGCTGTGGAGGCTACAGCAGATCAATTTTCGGAATTCTTGTGGTATTCATCTCTGGAAGCCAATATTTGGACTGTATTGAACCACATCTTCATGCAGATTAAAGATGCAAAGGAACAATCAAGTGTGTCACTTGCTTTCTATTTGCACAGCAAGTGAATAGTTCATTGAGGAGAAGCAAATGGAGGATGTCACTTGTGTAGTGTCACCTTTTTGTTCTTCCGACTTTCAAGAATCCATTCTAAGTTGAGAGATTTTTGGCTCTGTGGTTAGAAAAGCCTGACCTTGGGGAGAGGTTCTCTTCAAATTCTCCATGTTTTTCCAAGACATAGAGCAAAGGACCATTGGGCTACTGTAAATGTCAATTTTGAAGAATGGTTACTCTCTTCTAATTAAAAATATCATGCTGGGAAATTCCTCACTAGCTGTGCTGACCCCTGCTGAAGGTGGGATAATGTTATATGGCATGTTAATCTGTCCAGAGAGAAATAATCAAAATTCTAAGTTTTGGCTGAAAATAGTATTTCAGCTCAAAAAACAACAACACAAAAAAAGTGGGGGGAAATAATTTCAGATACCCTGGCAGTTGTGGGTTTTGTTGCCCTTTTAAATGAACAAAATGTCCCAGATGCCTTTATAAAGCTGTTTTCAAAGGGTAAGTTAAGCTCAGGTGACAAAGATGTCTTTGAAATGCTTTTTAACAATGTTCTTGTTGCAGTAATGAAGTCTGAGAAGAGTTGATCACACAAGACCCTGCTCCCAGAAAATGTGGTTGTCTCCAAGATAATTCCTCCTTCTAGTTCAGGATAAGCAGTAATAGAGTAAAATTACCGGCTTCTAATTCTTGTGACAAAGTCTGTACCTCAAAATAATTTAATTCCCATGTCCGTTTCCAGGAGGTGTTGCATCATCCTTTTGTTGTGCTAATGAAGTGGTGCTGAGCAGTGATTGTAAACAATGTTCTTGTCTTCGTGCCAGCACACTGTGTTAAATGCATCATTGAATCCTTGGCATTTTTTATGTAGGTACAATATAATAAGATGGATATTTGTGTCCAGAAATCTAAATAGGAAGAGTGATTAGAAGAAGGTAGAAAGAATAAAGGGAGGTGAAATGCCAGCGACCTTGCAAGGAGCTACAAATAGATGTTCTTAGTTTTTGTCCTGTGGGTCACAGAGGAGTCAATATTTTTCTCCTGGAAGGTGGATGTGTTTTTGGAAGAAATTACATGGAATTGGTGACTGTACTTAAATGCATTTATCAGAGATATCTAGTACTTCTATTGGAGTGACCTAATGATGGGTCATACCAAAAACACCACTCCTGAAGATCTACCAGCTGCCCCTAAATTGGGTGGACACAGCATTAGTCAACTAGTAGTGTAACTATTGTGAATTTAAAAGCAAAAGCAAGAGGCAGGGTCAGAGGGATGCTCCAAATGGCTAATGGAATTTCTAACTTGCTCCCTCTGATTTCTGGGTTACTAATTTGTTTGAAGATGTTTTCCTGAGCCTGTCATCTAGATTTAGCCTGCGATTTGCCTTTCAGACAAAAAGGAATTTTCCGCGGCTGCCAGAGCGGTGGGAGAGCAGATGGCTGGAAGCTGGGAAGGCAGCTCCGGAGTAGTGAGCAGCACGCGACAGCATCCCCAGAGCCAGGGGACCGCCTGGGAGGGGAAGGCACGCTCGGTTGGTGGTTCACCAATGCTTAAGTAACAGTTGGAATCGCTTTGGAGAGCAGTGGTGGCATTAAGATGAAGGTAAGCATGGATGCTTAGTGTTAATCTCAAAATCTCATCCTGGAAAATAACATCATTAGTAATTTTGAGAGAATAAGGTTAGTTGGAACTCAATAAACAAACCAAGAAATGAAGTGCTCTTGTGGAAGTACCTTCTTGTCTTTGGTGTGGATGGAAAGCTCTTCATTTAAGTTTCACCCCAATGATGTTTAAACTGAACTACGTGGAGCTACTTTACTGCTGCTCTGGCTTAACACTTGTGTTCCCTTGCGTGCCTTGAGTACTGCAATAAGTGTGACAGTGACTAGAGTTTTAGGAGATCTTGAGAGCTGACAGGCAGGGATTTATTAGCAAGTAGCTTTTATAGCCCCTCAATGTCATCTTTTTTTCCCTGCAGCAGCTGACAGGATGCCTTGCCAGCGTTGCATCTTTCTGCTTCTCATCCATACCCAGGTCATACTTCTTCCCTCAAGGCTGAGCTGCCCATGTGTCAGCTCAGGTGCCAAAAGAAAAAAGTAGGTTCAGGAAGAAAGTGAAAGAGTTGGAGATATTTGGGCTGGGTAGAAGAAAAGCTTCTTGAGGGATTTTTCTTTGCAATTAAGTAAAATGCTTCCCCAGAATTGAATTTGGAGACAAGCTGAATGATTTGTTCTATTTTACTCTGGAGTTATAGAACCGTTTTGACCTTCCTTTTTGTGTCCTTTGTATTGATTCAAATAAAGCCTAAAAATGATTTAAATTTGAGGATTATGTAATAAAGTATTTCTAACAGTGGAGATGAGCAGAACCTTCCTTTTGGAAGCAGATGTGAAGGATGATGTGAAGAAGCAGAAGGTGGGAAGAAAACTGTCCTTAGAAGGCTAAAATGATGCTGTAACACTGAAAGTAACAGATTTAGCAGGTAACTGAAGATAAATGTGTATCCAAGATGCAGCTTAGTCTGCTGTAGACCTAGATTCATGCTACTGAACAAATGGAGGAGGGAGCTTGAATTTTGTTGTGTGTAGACTACAAATGTGATAAAGGGAAACTTGAATAATTCAACTGCTTGTGATGAGCTTTGGCCTCTAAATGCAGGTCTGAATACACATGTTGCAAATCTAAAGGTATTGCTAAATGCTTATTGTGGCAGTGCCTGTGCAAAGGGTTTTCATGCTGTCTCCAGGTAGTTGCAGGAGGATCCTTCTGTGACCCTGTGTCTAGCCCTGACGCTGCATGGTGAATATTTGGATCTCATTAGTTTCAGGTAGGTGGATGTGTACAGGAGAATTAACAGGAAAATACCGCTTTTTCTGTGACACTGCTGCTCTGAAGTCTCTACTGATTATGTCTTCTGGTTCCTCAGAATTAAAATAGCAACTGTGGCTCCTGTCCTTGAACTTTAACTTCATTGCAAGAATGACTGATTGATGGGCAGACCCTTCCCTCCTGCCTTAACAGAAGGCAATTGCAACAAGTGCTTCCTTCACAGCCCACTGCAAGAGAAAGCTTAAATAGGTAAGGAAAATTAAACAATACTGATGCTTTTCCCCCAGTAATTTTCTTTTAAGACGGATTCAGTGCCTTTAGCTGGAAAGGTGACCACATATTCAGACTAGTATGAAAAACACTTTAGATATAGATTAATGTAGCATCTCCTGTGTTCTGCTCCACCTTTCTTAGCATGGATGCGCTCTGTTAAAGTGACAGTTTAATGCTGGATCACATTTCTCTTTCCTTCATGAGGCATTTCACCTTAAGCATTGCAGAAATATTAACTGTGATAAGAGATTCATAGTCAATTAATTTCCTCCTGCATGGTAGCCTGCCATCACTAATAAGAACTACAGGCAGCTCATGCAGAGCTGGCTGTAGTTACCAGCACTTTTCATGATAAAACCTGGTGTCAGATGATTTGAAAGCTGATAACCTTCAAATGTTTAGGAGGAAATTAGCCATACAGAACTAGAAAGAGTTGTGATATTTTTTATATATATTTCAGTCCATATATTTCCATGTATTTCAGTCTGGGCAATCTGAAGACTACATAGGGATTAAAACTGGACATTTCTTAGTTCAGAGAGAGTCAAAAATAGGGATGCAAGGTGTTAATATTTTTTAATATTCTATATTCTCATCTTGATCTGCTTTTCTAACAGCTTCATTGGCATCCATGCTAAATGCATACTTTTGCATGAATCCTGTATGCTTACATGCATTTTCATTATCTGAGTCTTTTGCTTTTGTTCCCCTGAGGAAACACAGGTAAGTTATGGTTTTCACATCTGTTTGCAACCGTGAGCAATAAGACCCTTCTTGACAGGTTTGAAAGCTCTGCCTCACTTCTATACGTTAAATTCAATAGTTCATAGCCAGTTTTCCAAATGTGTGAAATCCTGGCATGAACTTAGCAAGGGTTCAGGTGGACTCACCTGGATGCAAGGAGAGTTCATCCCAGGCCACCCTTATCCCAGTCTGCAGAGCACTGGGGCTATCCTAAGAAATTTAATGTTTTACAGGGTTTCCTGGTAATCCTTTCTCCTTCCTAATGACTGCAGCATTTCCTCTATTTCCCTTTATTCAGCAACAATGTGTGGAGCTGCAAGATCTGGCCTTTAGGGTGCTGCTGGAGGCTCCAGCTATGTGGTTCAGTAATGAAGCTTTATGCTATATAATGACCTGTACTCTTGAGAGAAAAAACACACACTTCAGCCATAATAATTCAGAGGAAAAGGTTTTTTTTCTTTTATTATAAATGAAACTGTTCCCTTTGTATTCACATTTTTGCTCTTACAGCAGGAATAATAATTTCGGCAGCAATGAAACATGGTGCTTTACCACTTTCTAAGGGAAATAAAAAGTTGTAAGCATTAAATGAAAGCTATTTGGGCCAATCTCTCTGCTGGAATAAGCTCCTAGGTGGAAAGAAAATAAGAATAAATTATGACTTGTATTATGATTTCCTCATAGGTTTTCATTAAGATGATTAAAAAAGCCCCAATCTTAAACCAGTGTTTTTTTCAATAAAAGGCAATGATTCATGTTGTGAAGTTATATATTATTGTGTGTAGGAGAAATTAGTTTGACTTAGAAATGGCTTCTTTATTCTAAATTTCTATTTTTCTTTGTATTACTTCAAATGTTGTTACATAACGATTTAACTATGTTTATTAAATTTACCTGATGTACCTAATTCAGCTGACAAGTTCTGAAATACTTAGGTTACAAAGATATGCATTAGAAAAACTGCTTCGGGAAGCTTTATACATCTCTCCTCTGGGATTTAGCCATGCAAGTACAGTAAGCCTGATACTGATGTTTGCCTATACATAAAGAATTAAACTTGCCTTATACAGTTAGAGGAGGCATGGTCAGGTTCAATTTAAATGCATTTTAAGAAAAATCATCTTTAAAATTTTCATTACTCCCATAAAATTAATAGGAGTTAACATGTAATAAACCACAGATGAACACCTTAATACTCTATAATAGTTCTGGGCCTGCACTGAGAACAAAATAACTGTATTTTTCTTCAGCGTATAGGGAAGTGTAAGTGTGGTATCAAGATCTGCTATTCAGATGCCATAAAATAGAAATAAGATAAAAGTCAAGTCTATGTAGAAAGTTGTCTGTGAAGGAATGTGGTGGTTTAACAGTATATTTTTCATGCAAAGTTTATGTTTATATTCACATTTGAAACATTTTCTCCAGTCTTTAAAAATAGGTATAAATAGGTTATTCATATAGGAAGACACCGTCTAGGTATAGCAAAGGATAAGGCAGCAGAGCTGATGTACGTAATCATAGCAGCATAATTCCTGCTGTGTCTTCAAGCAGGAGTCCAGAGGGAATGAGAGAAACCATCTGCATCCAAACCATTTTAATATGACTCTGCACACCATAAACTTACTCCAAGCTCCTCTTTGATCCTGCGGGCAGTTTTATCATTGATCAGAGAACCCAGCCCAGTTCAGGAAATACTGAATATCTTACATTTCCGAGGGATGCATCTGTTCCTTTAATTTGCAGTCGAGAAAAAGAATTTGTAAAGAAAATCAAAGCTGGAAGAAACTCTAAGCATCCTAAATCTTGATGCTGGCACAGTAGAAAATGTGCATATGAAACAACTGGAGAAAACTCTAATGTTAATTTTACTCTTAACATGAAGATGTAACTGCTGACAACATGGAGGGTACCAGTCTGTTAGAGATGGTCCCTTGGATGCTTATCTAATAAATCTAAAGCAAATCTCTAATCCAAAGCAAAAATTAATCATTGCATCTCATGCTGAGTTTATGCAGCACAGTGCTAGAGATACTTTGTTAGATCCAGTTTGAAGGAAGTGGATACTGGAACTGCTAAACCCCCTTGCTATGGTTTTCCAAGCATATTAGCCTGTATTCTTTTTTTTTCTCCACTGTCTTTTCTATTCTGCTTTTCTTACCAATTCAGGACTTGCTGGCACAATCCTGCACTATCACTACCTCTCCTATTTTCCAGAAGCACCTAATGGTATGAGCAGCCTGGGTGATTTGGTGCTGATCTATGACCGATGCAATAAGCTGTAAAGCAGCTAATCTGAGCCTTAAAACAAGGGAAGCTGGGTATTGACTGCAAGATTCCCCCAAGAAGCAGGGGAAATAATCCAGTGAAAGCCTGAACCTAATTTTACTGGCCCCCTGCCAAGCTGTTATTGGAATTTGTACTGGTTACCAGGTGGGTAGGGAGTTAATGCTAGGATTCTGACCAGAAATATATGTGCCCTGGGATCTTACATGGTTTTTCTTTGGGAGAAAAAAAAAAAAAAAATAAGAAAAGCTACTGAAATTGTCTATTACCTCTTCTTGCTTTTTCTGTCTCAAAGTCCTCAACTCATTTCTTGTCCCTGTTCCCTGGTACAAGCTTGCTGCCACTCACCTGTACATCAGCCAGACTCCAACACTGATTTTTCTCTGGTTCTCTTTGCAGCCTGACTTACCAGGTGCAGCTTGGAGTTAAGAGCAGTGCACTTTCCTTGAGTGAGAAATATATGAAATAGACACTGTAGATAGCTTTGGAGGTTAGTGTCATAAAACCAGGATTATTGCAGATAAATCCTGGAATCTGGCTGCTTATTACTTGCTCTAGACTGAGAGAAAGAAATTCTTCCTATTTCACTTGTTTCTGTAATATTGAGCTTAAGATATCTCAAACAGATTTTGATAAAGCTTTAATATGTTTTACTATGTTTAAAATAGCCTGAAAAGCTTCTGCATTTATATTTTTTTTGTTGTTTTCCTTCCACCCAAGGAAAAGAAGTCCCTTAAATCAGTTGAAACTCAAAATGAAGATATTGTTGAGTTATAACAGTGCCTTTCTAAAAGATAAACTTAGCTAAATTTCCTTGTATTGATGGTTTCTTTCTGCTCATCCTTTTGTCTAGGTGTCTATTAAATGGCCTAGTCTCTCAGGATTACAGGGAGGAGCAAGTGACAAAACTAGTAACAAAGGGGAAGTCTGGTGGAATTGCTATTGCTTGCAAATGTAGTCAGGTATGTAGCCAAGACCACTACTGTTTTTCTCGCAATATTTATTGATAATCTGATTTGAACTGATAATCTAATCTGGATTTAAAGCACTTTCATACTTTTCACTCTATGCTACTTTTTGTTACCCAGTATTAATTATAAACAAATACTGTTGTGGAATTTAAAGAAATCTTGCTGACGAATTACTGTAAGCACCTTTTTTTTTTTTTTTTGCAAACCAAGTTTCTGTCGTAAAATGTAGCTTTGTAGCTTACCTCTTCCATGGAGATTTTGGAGCTACAGTCAGGTGAGCCAGGAAAAAAAATATATATATATCTCTGTGCCAGACCGTGAGTAGACTAAGCATTTCTTGTCTGAGTTTGGTTCTGTATTTTCTGCAATAGCAATACCACTTACTGGAATAGTAATTTCATAAGAAAATAACCTGCTCTGATTTACTGTGGAAATGAATTATGGAATGTGAAATTTCTTGAGAGTGGACAGGTAGTGAGAACTCAGCATTGCTCTGCTACTTAGTAGCTTAACCTATGAAATTGTGTTTTCCTCTGGTATAATGTTTTTTATGTGAGTTTTAATCTACTTTATTTTGTTTCAATTTTGTTTTATGGTTTATGCTGAAACGGTACCACCTTTGCTCTTGGTTCTTCCTGTGCAGGTGCTCCCCTTGGGAGCAGTTCTTGCAGTAGTGACTGCTGCTGCGGCTGTGAATGAAGAACAGACTTGAACACGACTGTTTTCTTCTTTCTGCAACAAAGTGAGGCTGGATAAAGATGTTATTTAAATTGCTGTGTTCAGAGCACTTTTTTGTTTTCTTGACTTGAAGTGCTACTTCCATTTTCACTTTTCCCCTTGAGTGAGAAGACAACGGGTGCGAAGGTGAGAAATCGTGGAACAAGAGCTGACATCTGAAAAGTAAATATTTCTTTGGTAAAGTTACTGGAGAACTTTGAAACTAGTTCAGTTGGGGAAAACAAAGGTATGAGCACTAGAAAATATTTCTATTGGTTACCAGAATGATGGGTTTTACTGATTCGATACCTTTCTGCTACTGGGAAGTCCTGTATTTAATAGACCTTTTCCCACTGGAATGTACTTTTGTTATAGTTAAATGCTGTATGTGGTAGGAGAATGTCACAGAAGACAAATCAGAGCAGAGTAGGGCCTGGCTCTAAACACAGCTTTATTCTTCTTAGTCAGAGGTCACTGGTCCCTTAAGAAAGGGAGAATGTAATTTCTTGAACAAAAGACTATACCTGAAAAAAATGGGGGAAAAAAA
>VWPW01015949.1:0-194188 GCA_013389825.1 Crypturellus undulatus | reverse complement strand
TGCGTGGAAGGCAGACATTCTAAAACAGCATTCAGTATTCACCATGCCTGCTGGACCTCACAGTAAAAGCCATTTTCTGAGCAATGTTATCATATATTCCTCCAATCAATAATAAGACCATGTTAAGTGATGGTGTAAATGGTACAGGACATTACAGCTATTGTAAACGTCTACTCATTAGCACAAATCTGCTTAGAGCTATAGCTCTGAACTTCTCATACACACTCAAACCTTCTCTCTGCAATCCTTTCACATAACAAAATGCCCTTCAGTAATATTTTCCTCATCTGCAGGGGAGAAATAAGTTTATAATCAGGGAATGTGTGAATTTTTCTCTAAATGAGGTGAACTGCATTGCTTAATAACTCAGTTATTAAAGATATCTTACCACACTGCTCTCTAGTCTTGTTAGATTTTCGTAAGAATAACAGCGTGACTGAAATACTACAGGGAGGAGTACACTAATATCTGTAAATCAGGGTTATCATTTAGTGCTCTGCAAATGTTGCCTCAGTTAAATTCATTTAATACTATAACAGTTTATACACAAGGTAGATCCTGTAGCTTCTATTAACTGTTTCTATTGTAACTCATTATTTTTTCATTTGCCAACTTGCATCCATTAGTACATGAAATTGTTTATTAGAAGTATAGAATTGAGAATTAGAAAGAACAAAAGCAGAATAATCTATATAGAAAAGATAGTATTTTGAAATTATAAGTTTGATTGCTTTTGCTGCTTTAGCACAGGGCCTGTCTTCTATTAATTTATGAAATGGCCAGTAGGAAGTACAACAAAAGATCCTGAAGCAGTTCCTGCCTCTGCTGTTCCACTGGGACATTTTTCTGTAACAAGGGCAAGTATAATAAAACACTAGAGGCTTCACTTTTGTAATGATGGCTGTGCTGAATTAATGCAAGTGTGTCACAAATCCCGCAGAAGGAACTTCCAGTATTAAAATATCTGAAAATCAGGATGGTAGAACAGAAGAGGTACAAAAGAAGAAACACTAGAGGCCCTTATTCTCACAGTTAAAATGCATTAAGCAAAAGTAAATTGAACAACAGCAATTGGTTTGGCTGAAAAGGCCAATGACTTATTTCAAATGTGAAAAGGACACGTATGTCATCGATGTCAAATTAATTAATGCCACTGCCTTAATAGGGTCATTGTATTAGCTTCTAACTCAATGATATTGTAACTCTAGGGGGAAGGCATGCAGCAGGAGAGAAAGATACTCAAAAAACCTTTTTGGGTTTTCTCTCATCACAATGAGCATTTCCCAAACTGCCATCCAGAGCAGCTAATTCAGGCTTCAGATACTCTGATAGGAAACTCCTCTTTGATAACTGCATTGGATGCTGAGGAGGGTGAACCCTCCATCACTGAAGTTAGCTTTTGGTTAGTCACTTTTCCAGAAATAGAAATAAAACAGTAAATATGTTAAAACATATTTTCAGAGAGAGAGAGGAAAAGAAAAATGAGGTATGTGTCTGGTGGAGAAGGAACTGCAATATAGCAGTATGAAAGTACTAGGTACAGCTCTCCACATTGTTCGGACCCAATATGTGACCCTCAGTGAGCCGAGATGGTTGTACCTGCACGTCAGATCACTTTACAGAGGAGGGCACATGGAAGCAAAATATAGGTTTGGTCTCTCTCCTGTATTTAGCACCTGGGATCATTGAGCAAAAGAGATATTGTGCTGTTTATAATGTTACCGAGCTGCAGGTGCCGCAGTGAGAAAACGTGAGATGGGGACAGAGTCAGTCTCACATACAAGGGGAGACTTGGCAGGTCTAAATGGGAGTAAAGATGAACTTCATTTTTGCTGCATGATGTATCATGAACAATGAAGTATGCCATATTATTATTTAGTTTTAAAAGGCCTTCAATATGAAAAACAATTGAAATAGGACCCAAAAGAGACCTTTAAAGTCTAATCAAGCCTCAACTCCTGCAAAGAAGGATAAATAGACTCATTAAGATCTCAGAAATCTGGCTGGCTCACAGACCCATTAAGTGATGATAATATCATCTTCCTAGTGCTCCAGACTCCACTGATGAGCACTGCCAAAAGACACATAGTGATTAGCAAACGTTTCTACATGTCAAAGTTAGGGCTTCCCTTGAGGTTCCTGCTAAGCTAAAATGTAAAGGCAACAATTACAACATGTATTGGTAATTTGGATCATGTTTCCGAAAACTAATGCAGCTATGGGAAATAAGCCCTTCTTTCCCTCTATTCTTTCATCAGACTTTGTTTATAGCTAATAATTTCAGTTAAAAAAAAATGCCAAGATTACGCCTGTCTTCAGGATTTGCACTATTCAGATTAATTTTCTGTAAATACCATTGCTTTCATTTTGTCAACGTGAAAATTATTTAAATCAAACCGTATAAGCATAAAACACCCAAAGAAGAAAAGATACAAATGGGGATTTGGAAGACCTTTCTGGGAACCAGTTTGAGAGTTCCTCTTGAAAACCTAAGCAGATGGAATCTCTTAGATCTCTTAGGCACAGGCAAATACAGCACAATGTCTATAGTTACCTGTGACATCCATTTCTGTGTGTTCTGTTCTAATATTAGCCCTGATGTTTAACTATAGAAGTGTCTCAAAAAATGTTATTATGCTCATTTCTTAAGAATTTTGAAAGTTGTATACATTATAAATTACACTTTTGAGGAACCCTGTGCTACCTTCCTCCCACCTCCAGTTACTAACCAGGCAAGCTATATATAATGGACACATATTTAACAGCACATGAAACTAAAAACTCTGTACTGATAACAGATGTGTATTTAAAACACCACAGTAGATTGAAAATATTTATAGTAAGCTACAAATGCTGTAAACCAATCAGCCTCCACTATTTTCAGGCACTCAGGAGAGCTGATCAGAAAGTTTTGATAAAACTTACTCCATTTTGAAGTACAAACTCAAATAAAAAACATTTATAAAACAAAATCAGCTCCTTTAATCTGCCTTCTTAAATTTTTTTTGTCTTGATTAGTCTTGGGTTAAAGTTTTGACTTCTGTTACAACTTAGAAAGGTTTTCAAAATATTGAGAAATCTCACAGGTCAAGACAGACATTTCATGCCAAGCCACTTTCTATAGAAATGAAGACTACAAACTCCATTTTTTCCCTACCTGGAATCACACGTAGACTACAGACTGATTGATTATGGCATAACAAGGTATGTGACTCTGATAACTTTTAACTATTTCTGAATCTTAGTGAGCAAGAGCACACACAAAGTTGATTCATCCAAACACCCTTTTCAGAAGCAGATGTAAGGACTTATCTAGCACTTCATGCGCCTTACCTAACACCTCCAGGCTTGTTAACCAGCAGCCTATTCACTGCTGAGGCACACTGTAACACACCAGCAGCAGCCAAGTCTGCTGCAGCCCAGCACTGCAATAAAATTAAAACATATAGATTGCAACAGCTCACAGCCCTGAGGCAGTTAACAGCATCCTTGGCCACAATGCAGGCAGGGCTTTTAAGAAGGACTAAAACCCAACTGTACTTCTAACAAGCCTATCCTGTTCCTCCACAGAGTTAGGTTAAAAAAAAAAAAAAAAGAAAAGCCAATGACTACATGAGGAAATGGTCTAAGAAGCAACAAAGCCTCCTAATTTGAAACTACGGAATCTATTTACTAGCCCAGGATGGAAGCCAGGACCCAGAACAAGACCAAAGATATTCAGACAGGAGTGTAACATCTTTTTTTTTTTTTCAGCTTTGTATTAATATAGATTTGAATACAGTAGAAAAATTGGACTCTGAGGCATAAACAAGTGGGTCATTTTAGCAGCTGAACATACTTAAAATCTATGCATATCTAATGCATATGATGAAAAATTGTGGTGCTAGCTACCTTGGCACAACTGATACCAACAACTGACCACTAAGCTTCAGCTGATACTGACTTAGGTGTCCTTGCCCTGTGCTCAACACTTTCCTATCCCTTTTCACCATCTCTAATTTATTACTTGAAGATAACAAAGGGACTAAGCTGAAAGACTCGAGAGCATTTTACGGAGAAAAAATGATAATATTTTACTGCCCAAGCTGTGCCATCTCCTTCAGGGCAACATTTTATAGCTTGTTCTCTAACAAGCACTTTCAGGCAAATGTTTAAAAAAACACATGTAACAATGAAGAGAGGAATTTAGAAGTGTAAAAGCCCATGAAGATTTATTTTCAACTATCACACCTCCTCTCATCGGAATAATATGCAAGGTGTACCTAAAAACAAATACCAGCCTCAAAGTTGCTTGCTCTGTCCTACACCCCTGGTTGTACCTGCCAATTTTACTGCCAGCCCCCTCAGTTACCATGTTACTGTAAGGTACCTCCTGACTTCATGCTTTTCTTGCATATCAATCTTCAGCGAAGCAAAAATTCATTAGTTTTTTTTTTTCTGATACTCAATAGAAATAGCTTTATGACCTACTTGTAGATTACACTATCACGAAATCTGTCTCTTAATTACTACACGCCTGTTACTGCTAACCATACCAATGGAAAAATGAGGGGGAAAAAAAAGGGTAGAAGTGATATTCACTAATTAAAGTACACAGTCATTGCACATGGGGAAAAAAAAGATATATCAATTTACTTCACAAAGATGACTCATATAAAGTCATTTTACTGCATTCCTCTTAAAGAGTTTCTGTGACACACAGGGCCATCAGGTGAACATTACTGCCCTAGAAGCACTTTTGAAAGAGCTGCAAGCCACTGTCATGTCACAGTGTTGTTCATTGACATTTTGATCACATCTGTTTCTATTTGTTGGCATTTGTTGACAACTACTGCTGCTATAAAGCACAGACCTGTTAGGTCTTTTTAATGCTTTAGACATAGAGTCTACTGTGCCTAATCAGAACGACATTGCCCCTGTTGGGAAGCGTTGCGTGATTTACCACTCTGCTCAGCCATTCCCACATGAGCAAATCCCACTTTCCTGCTGCTGAGCAGCAGAATTGGCAGCAGTGAAGCGTCATTAAAATTCTGTGTAGCTCAGCTCCAGAGCTCTTGGAATACCTAAATGCAACTCTTCGTTTAAAAACTCCCTACATTTGATTTTTTCTAAGCTGAAACCTGAAATTGTGCAAATGAAAAATTACAGCTGATACAGGAGAAATTTAAAATTCCACCTCTCATCCTCTAAAGTGACTGTCAGTGTGAGCACAAGTCAGGGATGCTTTACCTCCCAGGCTCTCTGCAGAACTTAGCAGCCTAGCAAGGCTGCCACAAGAAACACAGTGACTACAGGAAAGAGTAGTGGGAAGTGTCGTACAGTCGTTTCAGAAAAACTCTACAAAGCTTTCAGAGAGCTAGAAATTTTGGACAGTGACACCAGGTCATCGTATGGATAATATGACGACTTGCATGTTAATATGATTAGTAACAAATCCTTTCAATATTTTCAGAAGGAATCAATCCAAGTAAATAGTGTAGCCCTAACCTTCCAGCAAATTCAGCTCCGTATCTGTGGTTAAAGAAATGTGAGACAGTATTAGAAATAAGTGAATAACAAGAAATATTGGAGGACAAAAATCCTTATTTAACCATAATATTAATACAGTATTGATTGCAGAATTAGTGATTCTTAAGGTCATATTTCAAACTACCTGTCTATGTTGGAAATACAAATAGTTATTATGTCACTGTGTATCAAATATCATGCACATAACTCAGGAATACATGTGCCAGTATATATGGTTTATTAACAATTAGCAATTCTACTATTCCTATTTATTTTTTTAAGTCTTAAAGATATGAGCAGTAAATTCAAGCACTTTGGATTTAAATGCATAGACATGAGTTTCACTGCAGCTGAAACTATTTACTCTAATAATACAACATGAATAGCTATGCAAACTGGGAGATTTTGGGCCAGAAGCAGAAGTATGCCAGTGCGGCTCACTATGATCCTCACATAGGGGAGCAAAGGGTCTCATTTGGTTTATGGATATAAACTGTTTTCAGAGATTATTTACTGGTGTAAGAAAGGGTAGCCATTTATTCCAGAACTTCGTATTTTTAAAAGCACACTCATAATAGTGGTTATTCCATCTGCATCTTCAAGTAAAAACATGAGAGTAAGAGGCAGACATTATCTTTTGTAAGGATGAGAGGTAAATTAATTTTACCTTTTAAGCCTTGACAAAAATACCTAATCCAAAGCGAAAACTCCCTAAAGCATGGCTTGTGAAAAATGAACTATTTGTGAACTACTGAATGAACTAAATGAACTATTTAGAAAGCATCCAACAAACTGCTCCTTGCTTATGTTTTATTATTATGTCATCTCTCTCTACTGATCAGAGGAGATTTCTCCAATTTTTCTTCCCTGCAAAACCAGCATGTGAGCTGGAGTCTACCTCAGCTTGTGCATCACCAATAGGATTAATTATTTTAAGAAACCACTTGGACCCTGGTGTCCTTCCTGTCTGGGATGACAAGCTGGCAAGAGCTCGTTCTGTCGCCTGAATCTCAAGGCAGAGTCCTCCCCTCAGGCGCTGGGGAGACAGGCGGCTCGGATGCCTGACGCACAGTCACCACCAAACCCCACGCTGCCATCTGAGGTGCCTTGTAACGAACACAGTCTGACATCTAATGCACACGCTTGTGAATGGGAAATGAAAAAATAGCAATGAAAACATCATTTCCTTTCATTCCCAATTTTATCCACCTTTCTATACAGCCTGTACTAAAAATAGTTCAGTAATACGAGCAAGGCCTTGCTTCTTCTGAAGCATTCTGAACATTCAATAATGTTTTGAATATTTCCTCTTGGAATTAACTCATTAAACAAGGAAAGTGAATTGAAATTTCTCCATGAGAGCTTTAAAAGCCAGAAAGCGGCAGTGACATAAGGCTCACAGCAAGGGGCACTGTTTCACCTTTTTAACCTCCCATTTTACACCAAAAAAAGTTACTGTGCATTTTCTCCATTTAAAGCAGAACCACACATACCTCGAAAAAAAGAAGCTGCCTCTTCTACAATTTTTGGATGAGTCTAAATGCTTTCATTAAAGCATTTCTGCTTCTTACACCGCCATCTTGGCAGATATAGAAGCTGCATTTTGATCAGCATAAGATATTGTATTGAAACAAATTTGAGATGGAGATAATTCACAAATATTTGGCTACTTCAGAGGGAAATGGAGGAAAATGAAACAATCTACTGTAAAGATTTTTTGGGGGGAAACACTAGAGGCTGTTTGGAGACAGAATTCAGTTCATTTTTTTTCTGTAAAAGGCTAAACCTCTTTAGGGAGGAGTCCAATTTCTTTCTCATTGCACACACATTGGCTGTGACAAATAAGTGACTCTTATTTTGTAGGCAAAGAAATTCTGAGCTCAGTAGCAGTCTCTACTGAGTATCTCCATAAAATGTGACAATCAATAACAGCTTAACCTCTAGTCTATATTAACTGACTGCCTTTATTTATTGTTTCACTTGTGTAAAGACAAAGACAGGTAATCCAAAAGGAGTAGTAATAATAGAGACTTATGACCTTCCTTCAAAAGAATGTAGATACCAATGGGCAAAAACCATTTCAGCTTCAGCATCATGCAAAGGGCTATTTTGCAAAGAAACACTGTGTGTTAGTTGTTGAAACTTTTTTGCGCATTCCCCGAAACAAATGACACTATTCTGAATATTTTCTTTTCTGGGCAGTCAATAAAGTCTTCCATGTTGACAATGCTAATATTATATTTTAAAATATATTTGCATTTGTGTTTTTGTCAATTTTATTGCATTTTATAAATCCCAGAGCAGAAATCTACTAAGCTCACTTTGAGAATGCCCTGTTTCTTGGGATAGCATCATGCAATGACCCAGGTGATCCTATGCCATTTTGCTTATGGATTATTGGCTGAATCTATGGAAGTTATTTCAGTGAGAATTTTGGATATGTATTTGGAATGCAAATCAGGAAGGTTAATTTTAAGTGATCTTTGGCTTGAAATGTTTAATACGGATAATTTTCAAATCTTAAGATGCTTCAGTAAAATTAGTGCTTTAAATCTATTAGATAACCGTGGGAAAGGAGGGACAAGAAAATAATTTTGCCACTACTTGAAATTCTCTGTTTTAGAAAGCTCACTGTGTCATGCAAGACGATAGCGGTGGCACTGGGCTGGCGTGTGTGGGGGGGGATAATAGGATAAAAAATAATTAGTAAACATTTACTTTTAGCTTCTTCTTCTAATAGGAAGGAGGATGAACATTTTGTACTCTAGGTAATAAATGTTTCCTAATGCACGTACACATGGGTGTAGTAAGTTGTTTTACTTATTTTTCATGTTATTGATGGGTAAGACATGTAGCTGGTAATCTGAATCAGTCTTGCGCCATGTATCCAGAAATGATAAGTTAATGATTATTTACAGAAATATAGATTCACATCTGTTCCTGTATGACTAGTATCCTCAAGTAATTTATTTTGTTCTTAAAAATACATGCTTTTGCTTAGTAATACCTCATAATTGCACTTATTTCTTCTTCAATCAGATTTGTCACCAAATGACAGAATCAATTTCTCATTAATTTAAAAAAAAATTCTCCCTCTTCCAATTCTATGAAGTTTATGAAATGAGTAAAAATCTCGTCTATTTTGAAGTAGCTGAGAAGTAGCTTATAGGGTTTGTAGTTTACAGAGTTGGATTAATGTGGAGGGTGTTTCCTAAAAAAACTGAACGTAAGTTCTAGAACAGTTTGTTATCTTAGTGAAGGACATAAAAAGATAATAATAATTCACAATAATCCACAATAATTCTAAAAATGTTAGTTTTTAGTTTTCCTTTGAATTAGGCAAGGAGATTGGTATCAGCTCTGTAAATTTAAAGAGCGGGATCATTCAGACTTAGTCTGATTAGTAAGCAATGATAACAGATGTTTTTACCACTGTGGGAGAATTTAGTGACATTTTCTTTAAAACAAGCCACTGAAACTTGCTGGCTTTCCAGAATGAAGTCACTCAAAATCGCTAGTCTTTCTCCCCTGCTGGCTTTGCAGTTCTCTCTCTCATATTTTTCTTACATGCAGTGTTGTTCATATCCAGCCTCATCATACATTTGGAAAAATTAGGCTGAGTATAATTCAAAGCTTGAATTAAATGCAAATTTGGCAGCATAAAATTGCAGTATGATATGATAGGCCTTGGTATGCAAATATTAGGTCTCTCCTGAGCATAAAGTTACTCTATAAATAAAGAAAATATATTTTTAAGAACTGACAAATTCAAGTGAGCATTTGTAGCTGTAAGCAGGACTCCAATAGCATGCGTTCACCATGAGCCTGGTGTGGAAAGCGAACACCGGGGCATTTGGGAGAAACACATGTAACTGCCTTTGTGACCATTTTTGCTCATTTGTGGACAAAGAGTCCTCTGGAGGAAACTTATGAAAATATGAATGTCCTTTTTTGCAGATCTAATAATGATCTTTTCATATAACACTGCACAAATATTGAATTTCTTTGCGCCTCAAACAATACCAGTGCCTTTTTACCCTGTGGATTTGTTGCAAGGTTATTGCGCCGTTGCTTTGAATTCTGAACTGGAAGGAATGACAAACAAAACCGCGTCAGGAGCACATTTAAAGTGCCACTTGTGTTAATGAAGAGGTCTTTGAGGTAGTTCTAAGGAAGTTAGCTGGTGTAGTGGATATAATCTAGCCAGAGACCAAAGAAAACATTTTGTCTTGCTTCTCAGCAAGATAAATCAATCCTTACTCTCTCAACTAATTTCCAGGGCCCAAGTTAGAAAGATACCTGACTCAGGTCTCTCAATACAGCCTGTGCGATGTAGTGTAAAGAATAAAAGGGCAAAATCTGTTAAGTGTGACATGTATGAGCTGCCCTCTAATAATTATCCTCACGGCAGTGTGGGTCTCCTGTGAGTTCCTTTCTTGTTAACGCACGCAGGGGCATGGTCTAACGCAAGCTCTGCAGCCATACTCCTTTTCACCAGGCACCTGAGAACAGTGCTTTAGGAGCTCAACTGTGTTTGTGGAAAAGGTTGTATTGCAAGGATATTTTAAGGAAATGAAACAAATAATAAAAGCACTTTAGTTGTGTGCTTCTATCTCTGTCAATGGCAGAGAAGAGAGGACATTTTGCTTTACAAGAAATATGCATGCTTTTGCAGTCACCAACTGTAACAGCTTTTGCAAAGCACTTCTTGCTTTATTTGCTGAATTGGGTTAGGTCCTGCAGACTCCTTATCAGACCTGCCAAGAGCACTAACAGTACCTTCTGGTTTGGCAGTTCACTTAAAATTAACCATAATATCTAAGAAATATTTTTAAACCTTACGAATTTTGACAAAACATATATTTACCGATTTGGCTTACTTCCTCCTGGAAATTTCTCCATTTTTTTTTTTTAATGTGTCCCAGGTGGACTCTCTGCACTGTTTTCACTAGACCGCCTTCCAAAACTTCATGATCTCTGACAAGAACTACAAAACTCAAACAAGCTTCTATTCTGTTTTACGGAATACTAAATGCACTAATTTTTAAGTTTCCAAAACTTAGGAAGATCTATGCTATAGCATGATGAAAGAAACTATTTAAATATCAAATCCTAATTTTGCTGAATTCAAAGCATACGTATTAAGTTGTTTGAAAACACTGAAAAGTATACATTTTGCACCTTTCTCCTTATTTCCTTAAAATAGATTAATTTCATGCCTTTAATAAAATGTCTTTAATTTAATTTACTTTGATGTCTTTAGCATACAGGTATTTTCCATTATTTGCATCCACTGGCACCCTTTTTGACCTTCAAGGAGAGAATGCTTGTTCTTATTTACACAAAATAAAGATAGCTGTACTTCGTAAGATCAATATTTTGGGGCAGCAATAGTATAGCACTCGACTACCCAGTTTTAGCAGGAAATAGTCCTGCTGCTGCTCACAGGGAGATGACTTGTGGTATCAGCACATTTTGAGAAGTTTAGCAAACATGTTATCTTTAGCAACAGATCTGATGTAATGTTTATAAGTTCAATCTGCCCTGTTATACCATTGCAGGTGATATGCTTGTTACCAAAACACCCTGGAAGTCTTTTCTTATCATGGCCTTTAGAAGGTCATATCTTATGTTTAAAACATGCTTAAAGAGAAAAACCTCATGCTGAAACAACATTTTCCGAAATTTAAAATTTAATTCTTACCTATAATGAAGCTTAAACAACTTTGTACTGCAGAAAGCTTTTATTTGATAATCTAATCTTAATTTCAATGGTGTTATGTTGCCCAAATACTGAGTATGCTAAATGGCATGGCTGATCATATTATCTGTATCACTCTAAATGCTTACTCTAAAACTGTGATTAGAAACATGCAGAAAATTGTGACAAAATTAAACTCTGAATTTGGATATCTGAAAAAGGTAGAGTTCTGCCACTTCAAAAGCAAGCCACGTATACTAGCAGAATGAAAGTACTTAGAACAAAGGGTCCAAGTGCCAAGAAACAGAACCTGTATAGCATTATTATTAATTACACTATTCTAATGATTCCTGTAGCAATTACAGTAAAATATGCCATAAAAATAGATGTGAAGAAATTCTAGTAATGCAGTACTCACTCTTTTCAAACCTACATTGTGAATGAAAAATTATGCCATCCATAAAACCTCCTAATCATGTTACAAGTCCAAATATCACACTTAAATATTCCCAAGTCACACAAACATTTCAATTTTAGATGCCGTCTGTACTGTTACAGGAACGTGGTGTACTGCAAACTAAAATTTTGCTCTTACAGGATTTACATACATGATTTCTTCAAAAACTATATAGGATCTCTCAAATGAAATTTCTTTTTTACATTCCTCCAATTCTAAGAAAAAGCTTGTAACTAGTTTAATACAACAATGATGTTTTATCTTTCATTTATTTCATACTTCGATGAATTTCTCAAGTTTAGATATAAAAAATGCAGGACAGAAGGAGAGATCTGATCTATAATTTAGAGGAAGAGAGAATATATAAGTTTTTAATGAAATTGCACCTTAGCCAGGATCTTTGCCTCCCATCTTGCTCAGTACTAACTCAGGAGAAAGAGTGTCTTTACTGCACAACAATGTGTCCTCTCTGAACCACCACCAAGTGTCCTTACAGAATCATCAAGGTTATTTCCTGATTCTTCACAGTTGTGTCCAGACCCAGATCAACCTTGTTTAACTTGATATCAGACCGAGTTAGGAGTTCAAGGTCAGGTGGCTTTAGGCAAAATGAACCAGAACTAGTCATTAAGGTACGTGTTATTTATAATTTCAGTTTTAAAAGAAAACTGATATATAGACACAGCAGTTTATGGATGTTGAATTCACAGCTGCTGCTTTTGTTTACTGACACGTATTTCTACTGCATACAAATCTTGAGCTTTCCTGATAACAGCATTAGTTCTTGGAAATAAGACACGAACAGAATTTGGCAGAATAAAATGGATAAAATATATAGACACCATACAGCTTCTACTTAAATAAATGTTCAGGTTTCCTATGATGTCAGATGTCTTTCACCAACAGCAGAAATTAAAGCTAGGCATGCACAAGCAATATTTGTATTTAATGTTAATTTGACATCAATGAAAGAAAGACCAGGACCTCTAGCAAGTGCTTTCCATGAACTTCTGCAGTTCAAGGCAGGTATGTAAAGTGCATGAATCCCTAGATTTTGCTGAGATTTTCTAGCAAGGGTGCTCTTGGAACATCTTGCATTCTGCAGAAAAGTTGAAAAGCACTGCTCTAGAATTAGAAGACTATATGCAAAATATCACCAAGAGTACCCTTTGCCTACAAGGCTACATAACAAACTGGCTGCATATACATGTACATATTATCTCAAATGAGCAAATTTCCAAGGAACTAGGCTTTCCTGAGATAAAGACTATAGGAGGAATAATTCTTAAAATATTTCCTACAAGTTTTCATATGTTTCTGGTTCTGTTTCTGGGAGTTCTCTCAGAAATCTTGCTCATATGTTGCATAACACATATATAATATGCATTCTGGCCATGCTGGCAAAAGTATTGTTAATATTAGTCTCAGAAGGGTGGATGTGTCACAACCTATTCTTTTGTAAATGATACATATATATGCACTACAAAAAGCACAGTACTGTAGCTGGTAAGGTCTCCTGCTGCTAAGAACTTACCTCAGATTTTACATGTGCTTGTGTAGTCTGTGTTCCTACGGCTACTTTTCAGTGAATACCATATTGGCATAAAAGGAGTAGTATTGGTTACTCTGGAGGTGTTCTGGGCATGACTGAATCCTGAGTAGGCAGAGTCCACTAAATGTCTGTTCTGTTTTCTGGTAGCCTGGATCAAGGAGGACATGTGACTGTAAGAACTGCCTTTCATGGAAATTTGTTTGAAAGAAAACTCTCTTAGATTTAGAAGGTACTTTGCATGGTTGCTAGCCTTATCAGGTATATCTTAACCTGGAAATAATCCATTTGATCATGTAAGAGTGAACATACGTGTTTATTCAACCAAGCAAACTCTAAAAAAGCGAGTTTGTTTTATAGTCACATAACAACACTTCTGGTATTTTTTTTTATTCAGCTTTTTCCTTTTTCTTTTGATTTTTACTCTGTACATATGCCAATCATGGCATATGTAGAGACAGACTTACAGGGAGACTTCGGGAATACTTGAAAAGAATTATCAAGAGGTACAGTACTCTGGGTCTCGCAAACTGTAAATTTTGGATACAAAAGGCTAATACCTGGATCAGTGCTTCTTTACAGGAATTGTAGAAGATACTAGAGAAGGGCATTGGCTCTGCTGTGTATGACATGAACATATGAGCTTTATATGACATAAACTTCTCCTATGCTTAGTAACACTACTTGTGCATGTAATGCTGTAATGGGGATTACTGAGGTTCACAATATTAGTTGTTCCATGGACATTTGTTCATTGTGAAGTACAAGTTTCTAGTGAAGGCAGAGAGGTGGGAGATGGAAGACAGAGCCCTGTGATCCCTGCTTGAGCAGCTGCATGGGAGGCTACGATTCGTTCTGGCACTGCTATTGCAATGGCCAGCCATTCCCACCATAGTTGCCAGCATAGTGTTTGCCAAATGTTACAGCCAGACAGAAAAAGGCTTCACCAGTTGCACAGGCACTGAATCCCATTCATATTGGCACAGTGAGGCTTGACATGAACCTCTACAGACAGGCAGCAAATATTCTACAGCTGGATGGACAGAAGGAAGCCTTTGCTCTAGTTATGGCAGTAGGAATTCTGCCAAAATTTCTGCCACCAGAAATCACTCCATGACTCCCACCATATTTGACGTCTGCCTCTAGGTGCTATCATTCATCTTCTCTAGGAATCCCCTGGCACGGCACAGACACTCTGCTGCAGAAAGAGGGAAGACAGATGACTAAAAGGTCTCCCCATATCCTATATGACAGGATATGTATTGGCAGTATTGACAGTAGCAGGACCAAACTCTTACAGGACTGTTGGCTAACCCAAAGAATTAGAAATGTGTCTCCTCTCATCCCTGTATACTATTTCTGTGCTCAAATGAAAATACTGCAATGTTTGTAACCAAACAACCATATCAAGCTCTAATGCCAGCTAATGACACTTTTGCACAGGATCCTCTAGATCACTTAAACAGTTAAGGCTGGGGAATTTAGAGTCAGGTTTTTGTAAGGATTTGCATTCTCAGTCCCGTAGGGCATCCTAACCTATTTCTGTAATATTTCCATTAAAATGACTTTTTTTTCCTCCTGTAACTGATTAAAACAAACAAAAACAGTAAAAAAAAAAAAAGGGTTATGCAACCTCAAGAGGGCAGCATGGTATTTCAAGAGCAACTTACATAAAGGTAGTAATAACCAAACCGGTTGGAATGACAGCTCAGCATTAAAGTAGTTGTAAACACTACTTTTATTTAAAATGAATACACAAAAAGGAGCAGTATTATTATCTCATCTGTTTTGCTGCTGTCCACGTAGCCTCACTTCACATACAGCAGCAGATAATGCAGACCTGCCTGTTTGCACATGTGTGTCCTATATGCTGTAGCAGTTACATCAGCATAGTCTTCGCTGACAGCGCTTGCTTTGTTAATCAGTACCTATTGATGGCATCCAGTTTGAAATTTTGACAGTACTGTTTCTAGGGCAAGTAGCAGCCTGGTTCTATGATAATTAAATTCTGGCCTGCAAGTGATAATAATTTTGTTCATCAATTCACTGATCAACATGAGACTTTTCCATAGCTGTTCTATTTGAATCTCCTTACTTGGGCACAGCTGATAGATAATAACTGTTCCAGATAAAGTATTCTCAGATCACTGGACTTAATACATCATCACATCTCTTGGAGACACATCGTAGCCCCACATGTGCTTTATATAGATCTGAAGGTTTAGGGATGGCAACATTAGCATTTATTCTGAGGAAATGCACATGGAATGTGTGTACAAACAATGTACAACCTCTGATTCTGCCATCACTGTACAAACACTGTTTCAAGTACCCATTTCTAAACTGATGATAATATCCACTCATGCAACTATACAACTGATGCCATAGCAACAGAACAGTACAGAAATTTGGCATATATAGTAAGTCTTTATGTCACTCAGCTCACTAAGATCGTCTTCTCTAATTTTGACGATGATGTGTTCAGTGCCAGCTAAGAGCTTTGATTAAATAAATTTACTTGAAGAAAATTTATTGGCAACATGCTACTTGCTGCTAGAGAGAAGCTGTATTTTGCCTTATTGCATTGTGAGTAGACAACATGTTAAAAACAGAGGAAGCAGAGCAAAACAAACCTAAACACATTTGTTCAGATCCTGCTCTAAATACAGCAATTTAAAGTCTGCTTTTGACAGACACTGATTCACAATGTCACAGTGTCACTGCTTCACTCAGAAGCAGCTGAGTAGTAGCATCTGGTATGGTAAGGGAGTCATGACAAGGAGCTTGCATAAATCAGAAAACATTAGTTCGGGTTGATTTTTTTGCAAAAAAATCTAGCCATAATTTTGGCAGAGATGCTTTTTAAACAACTAACTTGGCAGAAGCTCTGGAATCTACTTACCAATACTCTGCCCTGAGCGATCTGAATCAAATTCCAGTATGGCTGACGTTTGGAGAAAAGCTAGTTCTCACTATAGCCATCTTTGTTGGTTTTGGTCTTTCCTGACTGTTGGATCTCTCCTTCCCCTTAAGCCTTTATGTATGATAGGAAAAGAACACTGATCTGAAAAAGATGACATATAAGGCACAAACTGTGGCATCACTTCTGTGGTTTTCTTTAAGTATCTTTATTTCGCACAAGGTGGACCTCCACTGTCTCTGATTCTGCAATGGATTCTACACAGTAAAAACATTATGTTTTTTATGGAAGCTAGGGCAACGTTTTCTTCATTTTTGTGTCATCAGGCAATCATCTTGCCACACTAAGGGCCCTGTTAGGCCCTCATTAAAGTGGGCCTAACAGGGTCTCTTTCTCTCTCTCTCTCTATATATAAAATACATTAAAAAATTTCCATTCTATATAATACTTTGTCTATTAAATGCTCATTTTAATTTTTTAAATCAAACTTAGAAAAAATCAGAAATTTAGTACAAATTTCACTTTCAAATAACTTGACTGTTAGAACATGTTTAGATACTTTCAATATTTAGTTAATTTTAATTTTTAAATTGCTCATAGTATTTTCACAAATTCTCTATATACTGCTGGTATATCACTACATAACACATAGTGCTTCACATAAGTTTTTTTTATAACTGAATGTCATCATTTGCTAAAATAAATCTCTCTCAAATCCAGAAAAGTTCCTTCTGGAATTATTCCTGAAATAAGTATGATAATATACAGAATTCATGAGTTTTCCCAGCGTAAAGCTTGGAGGAAAAGGAGGGAAGAGGTTTAAATTCATAAATGACTGCTTCCTTCAGTGAGCAAGTAGTATGATAAATACTGACTGAAAAAGCCATGCTGTATTTATGAAAAGATGTTGAAAACCATGCTAGACTTTTGGTACAGGAAGAAGTAGAGATCTGTTATCATCCAAAAGACTTTACTGACTCATCTTGTAAATACACTTAGCTTTTATCTACTCCATTACTCCCTTAGTTTGAATCTGCCAGTTTTCTGACTAGTTATAGAAGAGTAAGATCTGGCAAACGTTTCCCAGAGGAGTAAAAGAAATAGTCAAGCTGGAAGTGAATGTATTTTTCTTTTCTTTTTTTCTGAGCTGTTTGAACTGGAAGACATTTTCCTTCAATTTTCCATCAGCCTATTTCATATGAACATAAAATAACAAACTATGACATTATCAAATGTATATGACATTGCATAGCATCCTAAAAATAATTCACTGGACCAGGAGCTCAGAGATGCTTACCAATTCCAGCCATACTGAGATGCAGACAGAGCTCCACAAACAACAGAATTAAAACAAACAAATAAACAAATCAGAGATGCTTACAGCATTCAGGAAACAGCATTCAGGAAAGTGGTGGTGGAAACAATTCTCATGCATGCTGTGGAGTATTGCAGATCAGTTAAGATTAAAGAGAATGCAATGGCAAATTATTCCTCCGGTTGGATTGTAAACTCATTTTGCCTATCAGAACATATCACTACCTCTTCCCTTTCTAAATAGCAATTTGTCCTGCTTTCCTTAGATTTACTGGGGGAATTTGCTCTAAGATGTCTGCATTTAAAATAACAGTTCTGATTAGATGCTCCCACTGTTACAAGGTTTATCCCCTTGATAGGTAGTTTGATGTGAAATCAAGCAAACACAAAAAGGCTTTCAGATAGAATCACCTTGAAAAAGACAGCCAAAGACTCCAACGATGAGCTATATTTTTGTAACTGACCTGCACTGTTCTCTTACCCAGGTGGGCTCTGCAATTAGAATTCCCAAAAATTTAAATGTAGCAGTACTATCTGCCAGGTCTTCTCTAAGTGAGAACATAAAAAAAGAAAAGTAAAAAGCTGTGCTCCTCTAAAATAAGTTGTCTGATCACACATGGCATGGTAGGTATTCAGCTCTTCTAGTAAAGCTATGCCATGCTAGGAAAGCTTCAGCTGTGACAGTATCCGCACTCTTTTTTTTCGATCTTTATATTCCACCTGTCCATGCACTTAGCATTAGCCAATTGCACAGAGACAGATATAATAGCGTTTACACACATGCCATTATATTATAGTGGGAAAAAAGCATTCAAATAGAATTACACTTTATTGGATACTGTCATCATTTTCCTGTCAAGAAGTCTGCATACCACAGGCTTGGTTTTGTACTTCTCCCACTCACCAAGCTCCTTTTGGGTCAGAATCAGGATGTGTCCTTTACTGTTAGACAAAGATGGCAGGGTTGGGGAGGCTCTAAGAAGCAGGCTACAGCTCCCTGAATCTCTACTCCATGATTGAAATCTGCCTTGACACTTGCCAGATGGTAAAGCTTAAAACTGCATCCTTTAAACAGAAATAGCAGGAAGATATGTCTCTAGTCACATTCTTCTCCATCCCCAACACAAATGCTCTATCAAGATCAATGTTACACATTAGTGGACACACATTCAGCCTTCCCAGGTGGAGAGTCTTAAGCACTTTTTGGTCAAACCTGTACTGGAAGCAGAGCAAGCTGAATCAGCCCCTTGTATGCACCCCTCACTCCAAATGCCTGGGATCTATGTCCATTCCCCTGTCCCAAGTTTTACATCAAAACTGCTTTGTTAGCACTTTGCGTGAGTTTCTTCATTATTTACTACACTGAGAAAACGCAAATGAGTGTCAGGGGGTCTGAAATTAACTGCAAACACATTAAGTTAGTGAGCAATCCAAGCCAAGAAAAGCTTTTCACACCTAAGGTCGCTCTTCAACAACTTCCTCAATGTGTCTAAATATGCTCTGATGTGAGAGTTTATGAAAGCCATTTCCCGGTGTCTAGACTTTTTTGTCAAAATCTTTGTGGTATTTTGGGGTAAAATCAACTCCTAGGCATAAGAATCATATATGATGAACAACATATAGTCTCTGTAGTCTTTGGCTGGAGGATAAGATGGCTAACAAATTTGGCACCTAGTCCTCAAAAGGCTGAAATCAGTACATCAGTCCTAGCTGTGAGAGCATTTTAGTGAGTGAGACACAGAAATGTAGGCTTCAAAACAAAGATCACAGAGCAAAATAATACAGAGTAACAGAAATGATGTAGGAGTCCTGTTTGTTACCATGTGTTAAGATTTCTATCAAAGTTGATGTTAATAATTGACATAAAGTACAGTCAGAGTGAGATAACAGCAGGAACGTTCAGGCCAGGAACCTATTTGATTTTCCAGTGGTGTGAGGCACGGGGTAATGGAGGAATGCATAAGCCTCAGTTCAGAGACCATCTTGCCTAATGGCATTAACATCTCCAAGAATTTTATACTATCCAGAGAAAAATTTCTGGTTGCAGCATATAATAGGAGATTTTCTTTTTAGAAAAGCGAGTAGAAAAGAAATGGGATGTGAATTTTGTGTTCATGAAAGTGAGGAATTAATAGCAATGCCTTGAGTCAGGTATACGCTGTGGCTGTTGTGCAAGCCTCATCACACAGCACTGCCATCTCACCCCAATTTATGACCTGGAACACAGGAACTTTTACTGCTTTTAGCTGGGACTGCAAGTTTTACCAAACCATTATAGTGATTTTATAAATACAGGGAAGAATGTAAAAGTTCTAAATCTCTTTTGCACTCTAAGCTCAGATTAAGCTGTACAAACTCTGATGATATATACACTTTACCTCCTAAGCGTGCAGGTCACACTGACAGCATTAGTGTTCTGTATTTAAATGCAATCTAGCTGTAGGCTCTGAGTGCATAAGGCACACAAAAGCCAAGACCTGCTCTCTGGTCACAGAGACCAGGTACAAGCATGTGCCAGACAACAAGTAGGAGAAACTTTAGCCTGGGTATGATCTACACTTTGAAGGAAGCACCCGATTTTTTAATTTCCACCATCATAACTGCTGGTGGAATAATACATGGGAGTTACCTGCCTCTCACAGCGCCAGGAAACCCCAGGCAGCACAGGCTGCTGTGCCCAGCATCCTCCATGTTCAGCTTGCAGCAGCAAGAACTCATCACAGACAAGGGCTTCCGCGTCAGTCTTTACACTGCCGGAATAACTGCATTCTAGATTACACCACCAAAAGCCAGCTTAAACCAGAGGTGAATCTACAACATGATATAACAAAAGGCTATTGCTCTGATTGTCCTGTATGCCCTTATCTTACAGTTTGCAATTAATCACCACCCTGGAAATCAAACACTAAAGTATTTGTACATTCTCTTTGAAAATATATTCCAATTTCCTTTTAGCTGAACTGCTCTGTCCTTTGCCACACCTGCCTGATGCACCGCTCTGCGTAGCACGCTCTGTACATACCTGCAGTCCAGTGACTCATGCTAGACAGGGAACACAGTCACCATGGCAAGACTGTAAGATCCAAATGTGTGATGCTATTAAAATACAGACAGATGTCTATTCATTAGCAAATCACATCTGCATGTTGATAGCAGTTACAGCAACTCAACCGGAACACCAGGTTCTCAGCATTATGAAACACTCTGGTGGTGTGAATCTCACCAAGTCTCATACGGTGTCACCATAACAGTTACCTGCGTACCCAGTTTGTACAAAGCACCTAAGTTATGTGCAAGAGAACTGTAAATTTATCCTTCTATATTTGGTGTGTACTGTTTTTTCTTTTTTGGGGGGGGTGTATTAGCTTAGCCTTTGTGTTTATTCACAATTAGCTTATTCTTTTCTATCTGGAGGTACAGTTTTGATCTTTGCAGAGAAAGTAATTGGGAGAAGCAGATTTTACGGGAACAGCAGTACAGATAAATTCACTGGTCTCCTATCTAACATTTATAGGGAAGGTTTTCTTGTTTTCTGCATAACTCATAGGAAAAGTCAAAGGTGCAGCTGCTTCCCTTGTGCCACCATTAAGACCAGGATTAGTTCAGATATTAGAACAAATACCTCAGGTTTCCAATCGGTGTTCCTCAGGCATCATACGAGGATCTACTCTATGCTGTCTCTCAGTTCTTAATAGTTTTGTAGCTTTTCTTTTTCCCTCTCTCTCTTTTTTTTTTAATGTGGCAGTGTTTCTGCCATTCTGGAATGTATTTCCACAATGAACTAGTAGGTTTCATTTTGCAAATGCACATGCAGATGGCTCTGGAGCTTGTTAGACCTCCATGTGTCTGAGGGACAGCCATATTCTTACTGGAAATGTTCTTTTCCTATTTGTTTAAAAGAAGGTAATTTCTATACTAAGGAGCTCCAAAGAGTCTGGAAATGCTACTGATAAGTATCCTGAGACTGATTCTGTGGAGTTCTTGCCACAGATACAAAGTCAGGTTCAGACTGATACCTCCTTGGATGATTGTTCTCAAACTTCCAAAAAAACAAAAGCAGCTCTAGCAGTACCAGGGCTGAGAAAGATGATAGCTTCATAGACTGACTTTAATACCAAGAAAGATGCCCAAAGTTGACCCTGAAGACAGCATACACATACTGGTTCTCTGCCCTCTGCATTCTCTAATGTCTATGTGTAGACACTGCAACACGCCCCTAGGTACAGACTCCTTCTGTCAAAGAGGGTGGCCAATATAATTCAGAAGTTGTAAGAAAGGACAAAGTGGGGGAGAGAAAACACCACAATCAAATAAGCCCTATTCCTTTCATTTCAAGTTGGAAAACAAGGCTAAAACTAAGGTGATCTATGGTATTTCAGAGAGTCTGCTGTTGTGAGACTGCTAAAAAAGCAGGTATTTGGTGAAAAATATTTTCAGCCTTACATTTGGGCATTACTGGTAGTATTACGGTATGAAATACATGTCCCCTGAAACAATACACAGACTGAGCTTTGAGTTTGACGAGCCTGTGTTATAAAGGAAGGAAAATAAACTAATACTTTGTTCAAAGTTTTACTGGCAACTTGCCTGTTCTGATGATTTAACTGTTATTTACACTGAAACCAATATGCAGGAAGATTGCAGCCTACAACTCCCAAGGGAGCAAGCTATGGAATTTTTGCATTCTGCACAATGTTATGGGTTGGCAACAACTCCTGTGTGCTACACAGATCACTTCAATCCCTTGTGTTTATCCTATAAACAAGAAAGTGCTCCACACTGTCGTCCAAAAGAAAATAGCTGAAATCTAAAGCAGCTCAGTCCTGTTTAAGCTATCCCCAGACACAGTGCCTACCACGCGGGTTTGTTTTTCATTTATTTGTTAATGAAAACTGGCAGCAGATGCTATAGTTTTATTGAGGACATTAATCTTTGAAAGAAAACAACATTTCTGCTGCTTTGGCAACTCCTGGACCGGACTTAAATAGGACCTGCTGCTTTCCTGTTAACCCTGTGCATGATGTGGAATTCCCTGAAGCTCGGGTCTGTTTGGAGAGGTCTATTTCTAGTGCGAGACTGCATGCCTTGTGAGAATGCCGGTAAGATGCAGAACACCCACTTGGTTTCTGATTCAAAAGTCTGCTTGTGGCAGTAAGTTTTGAAAAACAAGCAAAAATAGCTCAATACAGTACCCTAGAGCTCCGAATGTTTAGAATTATCGCACTGTGCTATGTTGTGCCATGGCAGCAGTTACTGCACACTGCCCATGCAGTCTTCTGCACAAGGAAGGAGAGTTCAGGTGCAGCAGCAGGTCATAAACTACTGCTAGCAAACATGAGGGTATTCTCTTCAGCAAAGCTGCACTATTCCCCAAACCTGAAGCTTTGACCATATTTCTGAGGAAGCTTGGAAGGAGAGTAAACCAGAGAAAGTACGTATCATGCACTTTCATGCAAAGGAATCAATCCAAGGTGAAAAGATCTATAAAGTATAAGATATTTTTAAAAATATTTTACTAATCAATATCCTGCTAATCATATATGGTTTATCACCAGCAATGGTAAAAAAAAAAAAATGCTCGATGCAGATCTATTAAACTTAGTGGAGATATCAAAGATAAATATAATTGTCCTTGTGTCTCTATTATAAATTCTATACTCCAGGTTACACGCTAGCATGTACCTGGCCAATGACCAGGTCATTTGTACTGCAAAATTATGGAAAAATAATCTAAGAGTTGAGTAATGTAAGGGGATGATAAGCAGTCTATGAGGCAGATCTGTACACACTTGCCTACAAAGAAAAATTACCATAGAAGTCACCATAAAGCAGAATACTTCACTGCATTAAGTATTACTTTTATTTCTCTGAGCCTATCTTCTGATTTCCTTTGTTAAATGAGTCCTAGGAGAAATAATTTCAATGAACATATCTTCATTAGTTTCTATAATGAATTTGGTGCAAATTATAAATTTGACTGTGGTCTATTTGGGAACAGTTTTCTAAGCTATATGCAGTTTTATTCTTATTTCCTTTCTCTTTGACTACATGTACAGTACTACAGAGTACAGTAGCACAGCCCAGTGTGACTGACAAACGATGGCAGGACATGATCCCAAGAACAGAGCTAATAGACGCTCTTCAGTCTTACGGTGACTACGTACTTCAATTCCTCATTTTACATATGTTGGCAACAGATTTCCTGATAAACAGAAAGCATGGGTTTTGCTAATTGTGCCTGCCTGGTCCTTAAGTTCAGGTATCTCCAGTAGACACTTGATCCTCCAGCCTGAAACAGGTGTTTTCAAGTAAGACCTAGGCTAGGCCAGTTCCAGCTGGTGTTAGCCTGAATGTGTGTGCAGTCTTTATGTCCATTATTCTTCAGTTATCTTTTAGTTCTCCTCTGTCCTTCACACTCACCCTAAGGGTATATATTTATTGGGAAAAGTATTTATTAAATTAAAGGTAGTGACAACTGCAGCTCCTAGAATACTGTTAATCCTTTTCTGTGAATTATTTGTGAATTACTTAATATCTGTATGACTGCAAACAAAATACACGCTCAAATATTGATTCTCTTTTTTTTAGTTCTTATTAATTCTAACACAGGAAAGTGAATGAGAGACTAGAAAGCAATTTCTTAACAATTTTTCATACACTTTCTGCACTGAAACCAAACCATTTCAGCTTTACTGTTGTCTGTGCTAAAGAAATTCTTTCATAAGGAATGACACAAATTTTGCTGTTCTTCATTACTGATGAAGAGATTTACCCTGAGAAAGCTAACAATCTTGAGATTGCACTATCCTCTCTGAGATGAGGCAATTACTTGCCTATTATTCTTACCTTTCTTAAATAACATACACTTATCACAAAGAATGAAATAATACACTACAAGCAAATTTAATTACATTAATTCTATAACTCAAGTGTTTACAAGACACTGAACTGTATTTTTAAGTCACATTTATGATCACAATACTGACTCCGCACACAGACACTCTTTTGGAAGTGCTCCCTTTGAAAACAAGTATGAAACAAGCCCAATCTAAGCAGTTTAAAGAAGTTTGCAGAAAAGGGTCAGTGAAATAGGTTTTAGCCTAACAAAGAAGCTTCAAAATCCTACTGCAACTTTGTCACTGTACACTGTGTTGCCTATTTACTTTTCTACAGCAGGTAAATCATTTGTTGCTCCTAATTGCACTCTTGAAGAGATTGGGTGCACAATTTGACCTATCTTAGAGAAGTCTGACCACTGGAAATCCATCACCATCTAAGTGCTTTAAGCAAGGAATCATTACATTTAGCTTTCTCTAGAGCTGTATCTTATATTTCAAAGTACGTTTCAAATAGCCTGTATTCAAAGCCCTGGCTTCAGTATTCTGCTGATTCTCACACAGCTGTACTACTGCTAAAGAGTATATCTGAGTTTTAGATTTTTATTTGTGTTTTCCAGATAACTGCAAGTATTATGAAATTCAGAATGCATCTGAAAACTATGTGATGAACAGGCAAACTACCAAGTCCAGCTCACCTCCATACACTGCTCCTTTCCGTATCCTGTTTTGCAGAAATAACTTGCTTTTCTCACCTAAATATGTTTCAATTGCTGACACAGAAGAAACAAAAGTGTCAAATAAGGAGGTACTGTTTTTTGTGAAAACTACACTTCAACTTTTGGGTTTCCCTTACATTTTCTGGGCACATCTTCAGCCTGAAAAACATATACTCATGTATCAGTGACTATACAAGATAACATCAAGTCTATCGGAAAAAAATAAAGGTAATTCTACCCAAACAGCACGTCAATTACTTGATGACACATAACACTTTATAAGCATCTTGCATTTCTGAACCTACTTGTCTATTATCAAGCATTTTTAATATTACTCTTTGTTGATAGAGTGGCAATAGTGTGGTGGTTCTTTGCAGTGTAAATGCCTGTCCTTAAACAAATTAGCATGGCAAGAAATGACTGCAATTATGAGATAATTTAAGTTTGGTTTCTCTACCGAATTAAATCAAACCCCATGTACCTATGTTCATTTGTTTACAAAATATATTGGTAATAAAATCACAAAACAGAAAGCAAGCCTAATCTTTTACAATAGAATGTTCAGAATTATTACTTCAGAATTAAAATTGCCTATGCAGAATGACAAGTTCAGTAACACTGACACCTTTGAAAAAGAGAACTGCAGCATTTGCCAGTGCAACCATCACTTTGGGAATTACCTGCAAATGCAGGTACAATTTGCCCAGCAAGCTGCAGTCACACTGACTGGTGGATGGCTTAGGCAGACCTTACTGAAAAAAATATATAATTTGATATAATCTTTGGGATTCTCTTGGACACAGCAGAAAAATGGCTCCAAGGCTGATACTGCACTATAATCTTAACAAAAGAGATTAGAAGAAATGACTTTATCTAAGGTAATACAGTTTTCTAGATGCAGATTTGGTCATAGTGAATTTACTTTATGATCTCCCAGTTGCTCTGTAACAATTCTACCATCTTATACCTCAGGCCACTGAGAAAGAAGAGGAAAGTTCCCCAGGGACACTGGTGAGGTGTAAAACACTGAGAATAACAAAAAGTCCCTTTTAACACAGCAGACTTCATCTAAACTTTGAAATAGGGTTTAAATCCTTAGGTCTAGAAAGAAATGAAAACCAACTGTTTTAAATCTGTTCAGCATGATGTCTTTAAGCATTGTGACCTTAACTACTGCAGTATGCTTAAAAATTATTTGCTAACTGAATTATTTCATCTTTTATAGCATTTTATTCCTTTCCTTTTTTTTTTCTTTTTTTTTTTAACTTTGACGCAGATACCGTTGCATAACTCCATCCTTGGTGGAATTTGTTTGGAGTAAAAATAAGGGGTAGGTTGATCAGTAAATATGTGAGGAAATAACTATAGGCTTTATGATTTGTCACTGCAGAACTACTACCATGTAGTACTACTGCAGAACTCACTGCAGAACTACTACCACTACTAAGTATAGATGATTCTTCACAAACGTGATGATCAAATGTGTTTGTGCATGTCAAAATAGCAAATTTCTGAATGAATTTGTATGTCAGCAACAAAACAGTAAAATACGAGTGAAGAAATGGCAGGGTGAACGTCAACCTAAACAATTATTGCAAGAATTTGCTTTTCCCAAGAATCTTGTCCATGAAAGCTAACAAATAACATTTTAGAATGTATGGCTAGACCAAAATGCACATTCACACAACAGGCTCACAGTCCACAGGAAGATACTTGCACTTCCGTCACGTAGAAGACATGCCTAGACATGGCTAAGCATCAGCAGCGATAGCCAACAAACCTCTGAACAGTATTAAGAGCAGCGCCCCCGAGCTGTAACAACATAACCCCAAAATAATACCTAAGTAGAATATATACCAGGAAAGCTTGTTAAGCATAGCATGACACTAAATGACTGGATTAGTTGCCATTCATGCTCACAGAAACTTGAAATAGTCTCAAACTTTCTGAACCTTTCCCTAAATATGGATGCTGGCAGGCACATCAGAGACCATGTCTGTGTACATATGGATTAAGAAGAATGAGTCAGTCTCTCTGCCTTAGTAAAAAAAAAAGAAAAAAAAAAACTTGTAAAAACACCCAAGTGATTTTTAGTAAATCAGACAAGGTTATACAAATAAAAGACAATAAAATTATGATTTCAGTAAAGGCAATTACGTCTAAATAACCACAGTGCAGAGGTGTGAACTGTTCTTTGCCTGTTACTTATTAACCAGTCTGTCATTAATCATAAAAAATGTTTTTACGTGATTCTTGATTCTATAACTACTATCTCCCAATCAGCATTTTGCTCAGGTGTCCTTGTTCCACCTGCTATCCCTTCTTTCCCTACTAAGCTGTTTTACAATAGCAGCTGATGACTGGGAGTTACCAAAAGGGATTCTAAACTTACATTGCATATGAAATTCTTCTAGGTTTTTAAAATCTTCAGTTTTTAAAATCTCAAAATTTTATAATCAGATATGAGAAAAGTTTACACAATATTCAACAGAATCAGGACTTCAAACAAAATAAGGAATAAATTCTGCTCATACTAACAGTATGTGTGCAAATAACAAATGTATTCAGCATACAAGATGTGCATGCCATTGCTTCCTTTGCTATATTATGCAATCCTTTTGCAGTCATATCTGCCTATGAAAAGTAAGATTATTAGGGATAAGAAACTCTAGCAGCTGACACAACTGGTAGCTTTTTAGAGTAAAAGAAAAGGTTAAGCTATTCAGAAAAGTGGTAATGTTTTATTTATTATTCATTCTAAACACAAATACATTAAACTGAGGTAGGTACAATCATACAATGAGACCTGGTTATAATTTCTTTGTAAAAACATCTAAAGGAGAAAAAAAATCAAATGGAGAGAGTAACTCCTCAGAGTTTCCATAAGATATTCCTTAGCCTCACATTTCTTCACTCAGACAATACAAGAGGCTTTAGTCCCAGGAAAGCGTAAATCTCCAAAGAACTGCTGAAAACTCTCTGCATCAGAAATTTAACACATTTGAACTACCTCCTTGCAGCTGCTTGGAGAATTATTTTGAATAATTAACACCCATGGCTGCAGAAACACCCTCTCTCATGGGGTGAGAAGGTTTACACAGTACATAGGATAAAGTTCTTGAACTGTGTGATACAGGATGGGAGCAGAAAGGTACAGCACGACCAAGCAGATCAGGAGCAGGGCTCATGAAAGGCATGGAGAAGAGCATAACGTCAGGCAGGCAAGACATCCTCTGCCAGCAGTGTCTAGCACTGGTCGCGGAAAAGTACTTTATCCTGCTTGTATCATTCCCACTCATTTCTTCTTGTCCAGTCACATTAACATTATGGAGCTATATTGTGTAGTTGAGAACAGAATTAGATCTAGGCAACAAGGGTACTGAAGCCAAAAAATCTGCCTTGCTGTGTGGAAAGCTGCAGATAAAAATAAAGATTCAAAATCTGTGAAAAATATGCTGACTGTGGAAAGAGTCTCACAGTGTTAATATTGATATTATGTTAAAATTATTGGTGTTTTATAGGGGAAACTTGCCTATATACTGACCTCAACAGATATATTTGCAATAGCTAGTGAAAAGATGACTTAGTCTAAACTTTATTCTAAATTATGTAGGTGAAAAGCTAGACTACTCCTGTAGAGGATAATTAATTTATTAAGATTTTTGCCTGGGTGGTTTGGAGTAGAACTTCCTTCATCAACTTAATAAACTTGCATCAGTCAATTTCAGCTGAAATGTATTCCTCCAGCCTACTACCTTAAGTCTAAAAAGCTTAAATATCTCTTGCCCAAAAGAAACACGTTCTTCTTTGTCAAAAGCAGGAACACCAGAAGTCCAGCCTCAAAAAGTCACTTAAACTATCCTGCCCTTTTCCTCTGTGGCCACAGCTTTTTGCTCACTGCTCTTAACTTTGCAGATAGGCACAGATAACATGATGCTTATCATATAGGCAGGAGGTCTGGCATGCTGCCTTTCAGAGCCCAAAACAAACCACCCTCTGTGCATTGGTCAGCAGGACACTTTGTAGAGCAGCAATCTAGTTTGTCCCCTCCCTGTGTCCCAGTATATCAATGTTTAAGCTTCACTGATTCCAGTATAGAGACCCCAATCAAGATTTTTCATGCCTCAGAGAACAGTATCGCTGCTAAAGGTCCTTAAGCAAGGGTTTTACAGCTACGGAAGCTGAAAAAGGAATGACCTAAAAAGGTAAAACTGATTTCTGGCCTTTAATTAAGCAGTTCGAGCTCTTGCATTGTTTTGCTCTAATACAAAGGAATATGCTAATTAGAGAGCTAAGCAGTGATTCTGTGCCAGTCATTTCCTGTTTTCTCTTGCAGTATGGGTTTCCTTCAAACTCAAAGTCAAATGCATGGTGATAGACCTCAGAAAAAACCCTATGTTTCTACTTTCTCGTCACATAAAGCAGACATAATCATCTTCCCAGGGCTTAAGGGCAATTCAGTCTTTGTAAAACTGACCTGGAGATCTTGTATTTTTATTTTAAATTAAATTAACCTCCTGTTAATGTTAGATACAGTTTTCTCTAATGAGCCTGTGATGGCAATGCTAACGGAATATCCTGTTAAAGGCGATGCAGTCAAAAGGCAGGCAATGAGAAGTGGCTGCACTGTGGAATTTCATTGAAGTAGGAGATTGCAGGTTCTCCAGCTGAACATATTTTACCTCTACAGATTAGTTTTACTGCAGTAGATTATTAAAAGTTCTCCTATTAAAGGTCAAATAAGGTTTTTCTAAGAGACATGTGATTCGTATTACTATAAAATTCTTAAAGGAAAAGGGCATATCATAAGTATGACTTGGCATTTAGGTTCCACTCTGTACACAGTGCAGTATACTGGTCTCCCAGTTAGCTTGTTTTACTACAATCATTTCTACAGCTTTACAGTTCTACTGTGTTTTAAAAAAATGCTAGTTTACAAGGTAAAATTTTCACAAATGCAAGCCCAAATTTCAACTAGGATACCACCAAGAGCTGTACTTTGAATTCAGCATATCAAGATAACTAGATTATGGCCAACTGAAGCCTACAGCAAGAGGGAAACCTGAGCTTTGTACTGAACATCTGTGCTTTGCAGACTTGGTATACACCTCTTGTTCACTGAGCAGAAAGGTTCTATTCCCACAGGTAGCAGTTTATGTTATTGGTGAATACTGAGTCAGAGAGCAAATTCCCTTAAAATCTTTCTACTGTACTTAATGATTTTTGGAGAGTATAGGCATGAGAGGAGAAATGTTTTACTCTCTATTCAACATGAAGTCACTTTGCTTTATGTTTGTGGAACAATGAACAAAATGTTTCTGAATCGGACTGTCTCTGCTGCTGGCCTTCCATAATGCAACTTTATCTGCTGACCTGTGCAGAAACATATTAGAGAACAGTATTTCTGTTTCACTATTCTTTTCTGAAGAAGACTTAGCAGTTGAATTTAATGCCAGTGGTAAGTACATAGAAACCGAGTACTTATGCAGTATAATGGAAGAGCAGGAGAAAGATTTCTCTCTCTTAGGCTGCAGAATGAGCCCCTCTGCAGTTACCAGAAGCAACCACTGTTTATGAGCTTGCAACAGAGGCAGTTTCCAAGATGGTCCTTCCATACCAGGGTTCCTTTCCATAAAACACAGTTGGACGCAATCCTGTGCCACATGCTCTAGGTGACCCTGTGTGTGCAGAGGGGTTGTACTAGAACATCTCTAAAGGTCTCTTCCAACCTTAACAATTCTATGACTCTATGATCACATGTAGGAAGTATCTCTTCTGTACAAAGTTTAATCTGGTATTGCCAGATATACCCAATTCTGTGCAACAAACAGCGTCCCACTTATCCAAGGGATTTTATGATACACCACAAACACTCAACTGAAAACAGCCCCATTCTTGGCTTATCTTTGTGATGATGACACAAGCTCCACTGTCAGTCACAGACTCAATTACATGGTTGATAAGATCCTTATCCTGGCATAGAGTTGACAGGAAGAAAACGAGTAACTTACTTTAAACATTAAAACTTTCAGACGCTAAAAAATAGAGTTATGGTTTTTATTGCTTCGTTGATGTGACTTTTCTCTTTTGTGGAAATCTGTTTTGCCCTACAGAAGAGAAAGCATTGTTAGGAATATCCACATCCACACCATTTAGGAAGTAGCTTTAGATCCATGGTACTATTAGCACAAATATGAAAAGCTACAATGTTTCCAAGATGACAAAATGGCCAGTAATTTAAAAGCATTAAGGATGATTACCTTGAGGCCTGTTAGACTAGAACTACTGTTTGAATGGAGAACGTATTTCCCATCACCATTCTCAATGGTCACTTATTACTGATGATTATTTCTAGAATTAGACAAAATACTTGTTTAATTCTTCAGATAACAACTGAACAGCTAATCAGAAGTCAGGAATGAAGAACAAGACACAGTGCAAAAGAAAGTCATGTGCAATATTTTAAGTTCATTACCATTTTTATGGCTTGTGTGATGCACTGTCTTTTGTACTACTTCCTTCATAAAAGTCTCAGCCCTTCTTTAAAGCTGGAAATGTTAGTTGCACTGGTAAGTCAGAGTAATATCTACACGTGTGTGTATATACAGAAATATATATATTTTTACAAAGACCTAATTTATTTTCAAACACTTAAAATATAAAACTTGGCCAAAAAAGTTATTGAGAAAAAGTGTCAATAAGCAATAAACTCCTCTCACTTCACTATGAAATTCTCAAAATATTCTCCTGCCACCTGCTCACAAATCCAATGAGTATACATGCACAGTGACACACATGCAGTAGGTTTAGTATGTGTTTGACTGTTTGCAGATCAGTTCAATCCTACATGATCTTTATCAGTTTTATTATGAAATGTCTTTGCAGACTTGTCTGTGACACACTTAAGAAGTTGCTGAAATAAGTTTCTGGTTATCAAAGGCTTATCCTTTATCTTTTACCTCTGAATGGCAGAGTAACAGTCTACTGTTGACATTTTTCACAGTTTGATGTTTTTAAGTACCTTTTTACATAGCCAAGGCATAAATTAAATTCATTCATATTTTTCATACCTCTAAAACAACTGCTGCAGCATATAATACACATACAAGAAGGACCTCAACAATTTCAATCTAATGCACTTTTCAGACAAAGAAATAGAAATAAAAAATTGTTCCTCACCTCCCTGCACTGCAAAATATTGCACATGCAATGTCACTACATCATATGACTTAGGTTCAGTAGCCCTGCTCATGTGAATATCTTATTAAGAGCAAAACCAATCTCATACAAGAAAAAAAGAATACAGCTCCTGCCCCCTTAGTTGGGTAAGTTGTTGCTAAGTACAGTGGGACAGAGGCAGGGCTTAGCATTCCCAGGAGTCACAGAGCAAAGCAAACCTTCATCAGGACTGCAGGGAGCATCCATGCAGGTGCTGGGGGCAAGCACAACTTAGAGGGTCTTTACATTGCTCCACAAGCCTTAATGTTTCAGAAAAGTTTCAGAACATCCTGTGATATCTAAAGAGCAAACACTGACAAAATACTTAACATTCCCAATGCCTCATCAAAGATCAAACCTGTATCCCAAATTGCTTTTTCGCTGTGAATTCATCATGCCATGGCAAGGGCAAACTCTATGATTCAGGCTACACTAAATGACAAATACTGAAGGTTAAGTGGAAGATAACCTCTTTTCCTAAAAGAGGCACGTGAGATTTCCAGTTTTGAATAGAGACTTTTCTAAAGATTAAATACATTTCTTGGAAAAGCATACTAAATCCAAGTGTTCTGCTTTTTCTTTCTTTTTAAGAAACAAGCAACATAACCCTGAATTTGACTGCAGGAGAAAGCCAAATCAAATGGCTTCCTAAATTTTATTTCAGAAGTATTGAATTGGACACAAACAATATAACCTATAATGTATATATTTTCATTTCCAGGTTTCTCACAGATAGTAAGGTCCAATGTCCAGTGGAGCCATATCATCAGAATACTAAATCCATAAATGCACCATTTAATCAATCTTCAGAGATCTGGAGCATTTTTTTTTTTATTATTATACTGCAGGCTTTTCCAGACTAAAGGTGTATGTCTGACTCTGTAAACCAGAGAGACAAAAGAGAAACAGGGGTTAGCAGATGTGACAAGAATGTTAAATGAGTTTTCGCTCAACATCCTGTTCAAGATCTAATCATTTGAGTAATAGGAGTGAAGTCTACACATCTTGTTCTTTACATGAAATAATACCTTTTCATCTATCTAAAGAAGCTTCAGACACAAAGGGTAGTTGTCAAAAATCTCTGCCAAACCCTCCAGGGAGTCTATTTGAGATCCTGGCTCCTATCCTCTGTATCAGGCATTCAGAGAATCAAGAATCTAAAGTTGTGTTGACTACTCAATAAGTTAGTGAGAATAGAAGGTGTATTTGCCTTATTTGATGAAAAAGTCAAGCAATTGTCACAATTTGTAATCATGATGGAGATGACAAAGTTCTAGACAGATGGAAAAAATACAAGCAGAATGCAAGATATTAGTTTGGAGACTTGTCATGTTTCCACTGACAAGATCAGGGAAGGTCCCCTAAAAACTCTCTTTTGGATCACTAATGTGTACTCCACATTTCACAGGCTGAGTATGACCCTCTACAACACTGTTTTTAAACACTTTGGGAGCTTTAGCACTAACAACCACCAAGAAAGGAAACTGTCGCCAAAATAAAAAGAGAATTCAGCCCATAGCTCACTTCATTTTCATTTGCTTCAAGTCCCAGCAAACGAACAAGTATAAACAGTGTGACATATATGGATGATGGGTGACATTGGGATGTGGGATATAGGATTTAGGATATGTCAGACCAGGTGTACATGTACAGGTCAATTATCCTGCACAAGCGCAGATGATGTGATCATGTGATTAGGAAAACGGAATACAGTTCTCCCTGACCCTAGAATAAGACAGGTTACCTGTCAAGTTAAGAGTAGAAAGGGGTGGATTAGTTCCAAACCAGCTGCAAAGAAGTCTAGAAAGATTTTGGTCAAGCAAAGACCCTAATTAGCTTTCAAAAATCATGGTTATCAAGAATTATAGACAAAATATTGATGAGGACAGCACCCAAGTGATTTCCGCTTTCCAAATCTTAGTGCAGGCCTATAGAAAGCCATGGGTGTAATTGGGAAGATATGGGTTTTAGCCATGATTAATCTACAGTAGCAATACAAGAAAGTTACCATTTCAAACGTAATTTTTCAGTAAAGGTTTGATCATTTCCTAGTGCAGAGCACTACAGCAAGACTGGATTTCTACCTTTCAGCTCCCCAGTGCCATGTATTAGTGACAACAAGCTCATAATTACCCCTTGTTATTTGTAGCTGATCCTTTTCATTACCTCCTTCCTGCTTTTTTTGAAATATCGTTTTCAAAATAATAATCTCAGACAAAGCCTTGATCTTACTTTGTGCTTTCCTATCCCAAATCTTTTATTTTAGTGCATCACCTTTATCTCCACTCAAGATTTCAATCATGTTATTGTTTGCTTTACTTTGAGGAGCTGTGAGGCACGATGAACCCTCTGAACCTCAGAGGGAGCAACCATGAACCTGTCGGGGTTAACAGACTTACAGGCTGTCAAAGCAGGAGGAGAGTCCGTCCTGCAGCCTGACCTCCCTGGCCACGCTGCCTGCCAGGCAGTGGGAGGGAAGGAGGCGCATGGCTAAGGGAGCCAGGCACGCTCCTGTGTTTTCAGTAAACATTGCCTGGAAAGTGCACCCGCCTTCTAGCACAGATTAGAGACCAAGATAGATAGCAGCTGGCTAGGCTGGAGAAGCCCTAGAATGGAACTGCAGTATTTCCTGGGGGGAAAATGTGCCAGGGAATAAGGCAGAGGTTGGTACAGAGTGATGTACAGCAATATTGCTCTTTGTATGGCAGCTGAAGTGTGTATAAGGGTAGAGAATTAAACTAATGACATCCTCTGCTCCCATCACAGCTGTGCAGCTGCTCAGTCACTCCATGGACTTTCCCTGTTGCTTTCTTGCACAGCTGATACGGCAACTAAGCCCCATTATTTGCTGTTTCAGCTTCCTCACTAAAAGGATTTGTGAGTGCATAGATGCTACAGTAACTGCAACTCATCCAGCTGAATCCATGCGAACATAGGAACTACTGGTGATGTATACAGCAGCAGTGTCCAGCTGTTTGGAATTCCACTGTGCTGTGTCTACCTTGCCAAGAGTATTGGAACTTGCTTGTTCAAAAGCAGATGGAGTAAATGCACAAGTAGCAGCACATAAAGTATCCCATCTCTGCAAGGGAAACAGCCTGAGCCAAGCAATTTGTCTCCATATATGTGCAGTATGAAAGGTATTTCCAGAGAATGGAAAGGCACTGCAGGCCTCAAGTTGCCTTTCTATTGAAGAGATGACCAAACATAAATGGAATTTAGGTGCCAAAAGTAATGCAGGATATATCCTGCAAAGCACATCTTTTTAATGCTATTAATGGAACGTGGAATCAGAACCTGGACTGACTACTGGCTGCATCTCAAATTATTTGACTTTAAACATTTAATTCAGATATTTTATTAATTCATCATTTTCAAAATGGAGATAATCCTTACTTCACAGAAGAGTTTAGATGATAAAATCAATGAATGATCTAAGACATTTAACTGCAGTCATACAGAGGGCCATCTAAACAGGTAGACAGAGATTAGAAGTTGTATGAATTGGGGAATGAAGGTTCTTTTCCAGCAGTTTCCTTTTATTTTATTTTTTTTGCCGGTGTTTATTACATCTCATAAAATTTATAGAGTCTTTCAAACCTGAAGGTAACAAACACCAAGATTCTCACATTTCCTTATTTCTTCCTTCTGGCTAATGTACCATCAAAGACCAAGATCTCTAGAATAAAGTTACTGCTTAATTCAGACATATATTCAGTGTCTTAATTGTCCTTCTTGAAGAAGGTTATTGCAAGCACTTTGAGAATAGCATGCTGTTCTGCTATCACTTCTTCCTTCTTACCTTGGGTACTTTATCTGCAAATGTGATCCTTCTTTATCTTAGGAAACTATAAATTTATGAGAGATGTAGACAAAAGAACTATCATTTTCCCCAATATTTGGTTTCTTCATAATATTTTTTTTTCACGGAAAGCATTTTACCATTTCTTACATGAAACACTAGATTTAATTTGTACATCTGTGATGTCTCAGATTTTACCAAAGTTAATTGAAATATTAAATATATAAAGTGTAAGTCTCATATAAATTAAGGTCTAAAATATCATGATTAAACAGTTGCTTTGTTTTCAGTCTTTTACTTATCACCTCTTCCTGAAGACAGCTGCATTATCTGCAGGCCAGCTTTTATCTAGCAGAGAAAGAATTACTGAAACAACTATCATTAAAGTTCATAAAGGCATGAGCATCATCACTTACCTTAATATTAGTGATTTCCCCACTGGTTGTCTAGGTGACCAGTTTCAGTGGCTCATTAGAGAGAAAAAGTATTAATTAAAACAAATTATAATCGTTAACATAGTCATCAAGAAAAAAGGTGAAGTAGAAGACATTGTACTAAACACAAAAACACAGGAATCTTTAACATATATTAAAATGCTGATGTCAAAGCTATTAGAGCAAATCTCACTATATTTCCAGCTTGGAATTTACTTATGCTGCAGAAAAGAGAGACATACACATATTTCTAGCCTAGCTAAGTAGGATACCAATATGAGATTTGCAACACAAGCTTCTTCACTCATTATATTCAAAGTCACCTTGACGTTCATTATGGGCTTTTCTTCGTGATGCCATTTTACTTTACATGTTGCCTGGACCTCCCTCTACTATACTTTCTAGGTTTTCTTCACCAGATAAGCATAATAAATACAATGTACACAGTGCCCCAAGGGCAGTAGAACCGTGAAGACTCAGGGCATATCACTAGTTGAACTGCTGTATAAAACAACCTACAGTCACTGACTTGTCTATGAGTAACAGCTACCTGGAATACGCTTGCACCTATCAGTAAACAAGCTGACAGCTTTTACCATTTAGAAGAAATAAAATCCAGTTAAGCCATTCCTTTTGATCAATAACTCATATCACAGTGACGCTCATAAATGTGGTGCAATTCTATCTAAATATCATGTCTCAGTTATTGTAGCAGCAATATAAACTTTATTGCATGTTTTACAGTTACACAGAATTCCTTGCCATAAAGGGATCTTACTAACTTTTTGCTCTGCTAGAAAGGATTGTTTTCTTTTGAGATCTGTCTGGCAGTATGCATACCTCACCATGTCATTTCTGTTAATGTAAAGATGTCCTTTCTATGTCCCCCTAAATGTTTTCTTCTTCATAAAAAGGCTGAAGAACAAGTCAAGGGGCCAAGACGATGCAGTGCCAGTCACAGTGCGACACTGCAAACAAAGATAAATATTTCATGGCATATATTAAATTCCTTTATGATCCAAAAAGTACAGCATAAACACTAGTACACCTCACACCTCTCCTCCCTAGGAGGCCCAGAAGAAAGCAGTTCATTTCCTAAGACTTATCTAGGGTTGCCTTTCCTCCTGCGAACAGTAGTGCAAAAGAACACACTGTATTATCCCTATTATGCTCCCTATTACCTTTCAGATTTGCTGACTCCAAATGTGCACCTCTTTCAAGTGTGCCATGTACCATGTTTGCTATCACTACAACCTTTTGAGTTGTCTCTGGCAAACCTGTGTCCAGACAATTTCATTTCAGACACTAAAGCCAGCACTCAGACTTTCAAAAAACTTCATCACAGCACTAAAATTCAGCGGCTTACTTGGCGCATTTTGGTGTTAGCTAAAAAAACCTTGCCCCACTGCCTGCTTACTGTCACAGTGGCTGTCCACTGTTGTACCTGTCCCTGCAAACGTGTTCCTATCAAAGGACACAAGCAGGAAGTTCAAGTGTGGTGTTTGGTATCTGATAATCTGGTTTCCACCTTTATGAGTAAAAAAAAATAAAATAAAATAAATGTTACCCTCATTTTCCATTGTTATTTGGCGAGTCAGAGGTATGCCAGGAATGCTAGATATTCATTTCATAACTCACTACTGAAAATACTGTACTACTACTATTTCCCACCACATTGCTACTAAGAACACATTGGCAAGAGAACATTAGTGTGGAAAAACACAACCTTTCCGTGGCAGATGATACAAAACCTTTGGATTTCTCCTATGAAGCGTGAATCATTTTGACAGTCACTTTGTTGGTCCACCTAGAATTAGGATTTACAGACAGTCCATTTCTGAAGCAAAAGAATTTAGGTAAGCAATCCCAAATGAAGGATTTAGCATTACTAACAACAACTGTCCTCATGGTTCTCCAGGGCAATTTTACTTCCTTGACTGCTGGATTAGCAGCAGGGTTATCATTTCTGGATCATCAAAAAAACACCCATCCTCAACAAAAATCACTGCAGAAGCAAAGCTTAATTTGTCAGGTTTAGTCATAAATTACATTAACTCTTTATACATTTATAGAGAGCCTTTTAACAGTACAAGGAATTATTTATTATTTTTACTTAACCCAAACACCAACTCTCATTATTACACCACTTATATCAACAGGGTCTGTTCAATAACAGCTGTCCAAACATTTGTCAAATCACTTCACAGCAAATAACAACATGGTGCTGCATGCCTGCTTCTCATTTCAACTTCATCATAGCAATATTTAAAATACCCTAAAAACAATATGCTACATGCACAAGTTTATACACACACACAAAAAAAAAATTTAATGCATAACATCCTGCAAATCTCAGAGGATAGATAAGGTCTATAAAATTGTGAGAGATGAAGATTCATTCATCCTGAAACCTAATTCTGAAGAACGTACACTGGAGTTCAAACAATCTGACTTCACACTTTGGAGCCCAAAAGCTGGGTCTAATTCTCTGTTCATTCATTTTTGTTTTACATGTTGTGGCAAAGGTTGTTATCTATGAAAAATACCAGGCTCCTGTTATGACAGATTCTGTGCAAACAGACTGTGAAAAGCATGCTTAGCTCTAAACAGATTGATGTGAGAAAACAGAGAGACAAGAAGTAACTTGCAGAAAAAAAAAAAAAAAAAACTCCTAAGTTACTAAGTCAGGGAGCAGAATTCATTTTTCCTGATTTTTCTGCTAATGCTCAAATCCCTGGTCCCCTTCTGCCTTTCCAAATGTGTCCTGATCTCCTCAACTTCCTTACGGCTGTACCCCAGAAGATTTAATAAGCAAATCTGAAAATTTTTGCTTAATTACTGAACACTTAATTACTGATTGAGGAAAGTTTTCTTTCCTTACAGCTCTGTCTTTCCTACAGGAAGATTAACGAGAACTTTATTAATCAGACAAGAAGAAAGGTCATTTCTTCAACACATTCCAGAGCCATACTCTGCCTTCTGGCATTTGCCAAAGGGGTGATGTAATCAGCAGCAAGACCTACTCAAAGCTGAGACTGCAAACATACACTGCTCCCTCTGGATGCCAAGGTTTTTAGCTGGTCCACTCCTTGCTCCCATAGCAAAATATCATGAACTGCTGCACACACACGAAAACTGAAGAAGCCCTGTAGCCTATTTTCATGAAATTAAAAGCTGTTTTTGCTCTCACTGACAAAGATGTTATACAGTCATTGTATAAAGAAGTATAGACGTCTTCCTCTCTGAGAAAAGCAAAATGAAATTAATTCATATTTTTTAATACTACCGTAAGTAACCTATATAAGGCTGAATTTACTGCTTATATAATTTGTGTGTGTGCATCAGGTGCCATGGCTCACAAGTTGCATAACTCAAATGGCACCGTCACTTAGGCAGTTAAGAAAAAAATAGCATCACCTCTGAACGAGAAATCAAACTCTCATAATTCCCCTAAGTCCCCCTCCCTGGAACAGTCTTTGACTTGCTTGGAGCCAGCAATCAGCTACTTTATTTTAACATAATACATAGTGACATAAATATAATGATGTTAGTATTGGTGCACAAAACATATTGTGTGCCCTGCATTCTGTGCATTCTTATATAAAATTATGATATCCAAAACCAAAATAAACATATTAATAAAATATAGTTATTGCTCATCTCTGGTTTTTTTTCTTTCTTTTTTTTTTTTTTTTTAAGCAAAGCAGTTGAGAAAAATCATAAATCTTTCAAGCAGCTGTTTTTCCCCAAAGTATTACTGTGAATCATAGGACCTGTCTTTGGAGATCCCGCTGAAATCTGAGAGATCCCTTATTTTGGTGAGATTGCTCCACTGACCAAGGGTTGGAGGATCGAGCCCTTGAGAATTAATACATAACAGTGATAAAAAACAATACTCTTAAGGGTTTTAAACACTGACTTGGACAATATAGTTCTCAAACTCATATTAATAAAGGTTGCTCTTCCATGAGCAGTACAATTGCTCCTCAACAAAAAGAGATTCTACAGTTTGTTCACCTTAAAAAAATAAATAGTATGTACTGTTGGAGAAAAAAGGGCCTTCCTGAACTTTAAGATTACCCAGGCATTGCTTTCAAAAATACACATAAACAGCCAACTTGATTTCTGGAATACTGAGTACTCACTACAGGCAGCTTGAAGAAACAGTTTCATCATAAATTTCTAGGTCTTGTTTTCACAGACAAGCACTGTGAAAGTTATTGGAAAAAAATTTGGACCTCTGCTGCAATGTTTGAGGAGATGTCAAATATACAAATGTACAATGACCAGTTCAGCAACCAGCAATGCCCTTATTAAAAATTCTACTGATCCCCATGGATTTGGGATACAATTGTCAGGCTTTCTGTTTCAGTGCAAAACTCACATACTATTAGATTGTATTATCAGTTAAGGATAAAAAATATCTTTAAGATGTTCAGACAACATATTGTGTTGAATCTCAAAGTACTATTATGCCAACAGTCCAAAAGCAAAAATTATATGAGGAAAGTGTTTTCAATAGCCTAATTACGGTTTTGAATCTTCATGAAGCAGAAAGTGCTACCGGCCAAATGAACAATCGCAAGCCATTGCATGTTAGGATGAAGGTTACTTTCTCAATATTTATTTGCTCTTTAATCTTCTTGATCAGTAACTTTTGCTCTTAGAATTTACAAGAAACCTTACATGATAAGACAAGTGTCCAGAACAGACTTGACTCATGAAAGATGAGGATGCCCAGGAACACAACTCCTTAAATTTGGATTCAGTTTGGCTTCTGCAGCAGTAGAGAGAATCCAATAAAATATGAAAAATGCTAAAATCAAAGGCAGATCAAGACTATGTGTTTTGTACCTGGATTTACTGAGGGTGTGCTTTCTCTCTGGATGTTTCAACACAGCTATATTGATTGTGGAATCAGGTGCTCCTGTCAGGCACCTAAGGCAGATTTTTTTATGCTTTTCTCATAAAAAGGAGACTTCTGTAAAATCTCTCAGACTGAATCATGTTTAAAGGAAAATGGAAAGGTTACAAAGAAAAGAACTAACTCTCTTAAGCTAAGCGTCATTCTTCACTGATATTTATAAAATGTTTACAGACACAATATTAGAAAGTTCTCAGCAAAGCTCATTAATTGAAACATCTCTGAATGGGACTGCATATGTAGCACTTTGAGGGGAAAAGCAGTGTTCCAGAGTTACCCATCCACAAACTCTACTTAGCAAGGCAAACACCACAGAAATTCCTTCCACTGGTTTTACTTAGTCTAAATTTATACCTATGCTGGTATTTTATTTCCTCACAACCTCAATTGTCCCTGAGTTAAAGAAATCAGCACATAAGTCAGCAATTAACTAAATTTCTTCTAGTCATGGTCATGTGTTCATATGAGACCAGGAGATTCTCTGGAGTGAAAAGCAATCCTTCCTCCATAGAATACATACTTTTCTGTATATAAAAGACACTATACCAATCTGCATTTGTTCAAATTCCATGTATACTATTATTTCTGTCTCAAATTGTACCAAATGTTGCTGTTTATGTAACTTTTTTTCTGATGAAAGCACAATATTTCTCAAGTATAGGATCTTGGAAACAGCACAATTATGATGCATGAAGCCAGAGATGACATGCAAGACTCTGCAAAAAGAGGATTAACAGTCTTTGAAATGTACTCATTCCCTGAGAGATGAGAAGAACAGGGATGTAGGATTACTAGGCTAATTAGATACTTTAAGGAAACAAATCTTGTAAACGAGAAGCTCTGTTAAAAAAAAATCCACCGATAAACTAAGGAGGCTGTGAATAGGTTAGTGAGAAGTCAGTGTGTCAGCAAAAGGAACCTTTCCCAATACACTTGTGACAGCAAACTTGCTAAAAGAATTAATGTACTGGGTTTGCTTTAAGCTCTAAAGCTCCCTTCTTTTCAAAAACATAAGGGGGGAGAGTATTCTATGCTATGTTGAGAAAGACCTATGCTATTCAAGTAATTGCTCCTTTTCTGAACTTACGCTTTATAAAAACTGTCCGTCTCCAACATTTTAAATTGTAGGAAAAAAAAAAAGTGTTCTTCTTTTATTCTTATATAGTAGAAGAAGAAATAACAAGAGTCTTTTTCTCTTGAGGAGCACTCTGAGAATACATGCTAATGATTGCCAAAGGTTCATTATAATGGAGTCTAGGATCAAAGTATTAAGCTTATAGATGTTTTTAAACTAGCAGTGAATGCATTAACTTAAGCCATTCAGAAATCCAAATTTCTTTGTTTGGAAGAAGGTATATACATACATATGTTTCAAATTTTGTCCACAAGAACTTAGACTAATTCAGAACTTATATTTTCAATTAAAGACCAAGAATCAGATATTAAAGGTATTCTGTTTACTCCTGAGATTTGCAAGGATGCATAGTTTTCACAAACTGCTGTGGGTTTTAATTACTTTAATGTTTCTAAAAGCCAAGCTAGGCAAATTAGTAGCACCCTTTGCCAGCTCAAAATACAAAGAGACTGTCTACAGTCAATTAGCCTAATTTAGGCATATAAAAGGACAGGATTTATTTGGTTATAAGCATAAAATAGCGGTAGTCTTTCTGTTGAAATAATCAGCTTTGGACCTGTAGGGAACGAATGCTAACTCATATATAGATGCTAACCTACTCACAGCTTAACTTTATCATTAAGTTTTAATAAGTTTGTTACACTTGTGGTTTGGTAACTGTAAACTTTTCAGAAAATGATGGAAGTGAAGTTGGTGGTAGGACTGCAGGTGGCTTATTAGACATACCTATGAAGCAGAGGAGACATGAGCAAGCTTTTAGGCACGCAGATTCAACTAGCTTTGCTCTTCTATTTGTCTGCTACTAATAGGAAAATACTACTTTCTCTAACAAAAGTCATACACTTTTCAAGTATCAAAATTCTTTTTAAAGTATTTTTTTAGGACAACATTCTAACTCCTACACATTAAAAATAAATTATTTATAGAAAGAGATTTCCAGTACTATTGTGGCAAATAGCACTGGAGGAGAAAAAATGCAACTGTGTGGAACAAACATTTTAAAGTATTTAGGCTGTTATCTTTCACTGGAATTCAGTGACACTAATTTTTTCCTGTCTTGAAATAAAAAGCTTTTACATACTGTTTATCCATTAAAATAAAAAGTAGACACAGCCCCTTTCTGCCCACAGGCACAGATGCAGTGCCATCTGTGACCCCTTAACATTGGTTATAGAGCTATTTATTCAGTTTACAGTGTGTGTTTTGAGTGTTTACATAACATAAGGACTAGATCTCATGAGTGATACATGTTTGTTTCTACTTCTGAGGACTAAGGCAATGAGATAATAGAATTTATGTATGAGGTTTTCCTATAGGATTATGAAAGCCTGATGGAAAAAAAGTTAAACAGAGGAATGTGAAAATGCAGTTTGGGTGCCAGCAAAGATCTAGCTTTTATTTATTACCTTTCAAGATTTCAAGATCTCTATTGGATGAGAAACATTTCTCAACTTCTACTTTGCATGTCTGACAACCTTCATTCAAACCATATGCAAATACTAAATGTGTTACTGTTAGGGGTTATATGAAATGCTTTTATATTCATGTAATCAAATTAATCAGTTAATTCCAGAAGACAGTGGTTTTGAATTATATGAATATTTGCATTACCAGGAATCGGTAGTCAGCTAAGCATGTGGCTACTTTAGTTTTATGGAGGGCTGTCAGAGAGTTTTTAGTAATTTGAATATTAAATCTGCTCTCCTTTAGGGTATGTAAAGAGACAATTTTCTGCTCTTCCCAAGGCCACTTATGGCCACTGTTTGCGGCAGGAACTTGAGCTAGATGGACCAACAGTCCAGTTTTGCATGCATGTATTTCATGAATAAAGGCCAATGCATTTAGACTCTGCGTTAGCATCTCTCTGCTTCACACAGGGTAGCTTCCCCTATCTGAAAGAAAACTGGGGCCATGTCTGCATACAAACAATGCCAGGTATCTAAGCTATTTGAAACCCTGAGCTGAATCAGTGTTTCCCCTCCTTGCACAGCAATTATAATGCTGGTTTAGAAGTATATTCTAGTTATTTATTTGGTAAACTAGCAAAAGCACAGAGCAGTTATAGCCAAGATAATCCTGTAAACGCACTCTTAGGTCAGCTGGAGAATTTGTTTGGGGAACAGATGTAACAAAGCTCAGAGTGATGCTGGCTGCAGCATATCTACAAATGAAGAAGGTGGGCTACACCCCTGAATGCACCACTGCATTTCCATAAACATTCATTGTGTTCTTTCAATTAACAATATATTTTAAAGTTGAAAACCATGAACTAGTTCACTTGGAACATTCAATTTGGGAAATTGGAAAAGTGTATTCATCTCATGTGGGTACTTTTTCCTCTATGTTTCTATTTAATAAGGCCACGGCTTTTCACAGCCCCTGAAGAATTCCAAGAATGCTATTACCAAGATACCACCCTACTAATTAAAAAATAAATACTTCTGAAAAGATTTCATAGCAAATCTCAAGTCTTACACACAGAAACTCCTTTTAAAGACATAATATTGAATCTTTCTTATTTCTTCAAATAAAGTTTCAGTCTTTCTTTTGCCTTTGCAGTCTTCCTTGTCCAAAAATTACTTGATCAAAAGTACAAGATTGCAGGCTCTTTTATCATTCTTTCATAGCTTATAAACCACAGCTTTCACTTCTTGGTCTTAAGAATACATTTTCTGCACGCTGGGCTGCTTTCAGAGTGTGGTTTTAACATTGTGTCTGTCATGGCAGCCAAAAAATGGGGAGGGAAGAAAGGAGTAAAGGAGACAAATTGCCTAAATTTTCTTCACTATGAGCAAGGAAATAGCCAAATGGTTGGAAAGAAAAAAAAAAAAAGGCAACAAGAATCATCCTCACTTTAATTCTTGAAATGCATACATGTGCTATTAAAAATCGACAGACAGAAATGTCCACTATGTCATGGCAGCTGTGAACCCTCACAAGCAAGCCTGCTCTGCTTGCGCTCCTTATTCTGGCAGCTACACATCATTTCCTGGTCGTGAAACCAAGGAGGATGCAGGAGGAGGTAGGTACAGTCTGACACTCACACAAAACAGTTTCACATCACTTCCAATATACAAATACGCACATAGAGTTTCCCTTATATCCCCACCCAAATCAAGTGAATTATCAAAGTCCACTGAGATCTCTGTTTACACGAAACAAATGTATCCTGTGGTATCATTTGTGCAGCATGCTTTTTGTAACAGGACACAAAATTTATACCAACCTCAATAGAAAAAGAACCGTTAATGAAAAGATAAATTAATAAACACAGCCAAATTGGAATTCTTCAATTCAGCAGATTTTAACAGAAGCTCAAATTTTTAAGGTTTCTCCAGACTTGTTCACCTCTAACACTTTAGAGAGAAAAAACATCCTGTCAACTAAATAAGCTCATGAACTGCATCTCAATTTGAAAGCATCTGAAATAATCACACCTAAGTGCCTCTGAAATGAAACAGAACAGATTTCCAGCTTTGGAGGTTTAGGACAAAATTGACAACGCCAAATTTTGCAATAGCTTAATGGTATTACTGAAGGTTTTTTCTCATCCAGACAGTCATGCTTCCAGAGTGTGAAAGACTGACCTTGGCAACAAAGAAGCAGATTGAAATACTCTGTTTATGAACCATGTTAATATCATTTCTCAGCTTGTTTGGAAACAGGCTGAGTAACACTCTGGTACTTCCCACCTATTGCCAATGTGAGAAATGGCTGGTAGCCCTTCCCTTATGCAGGTACTGACATTATCCCTCCTATCTGACAAATCTTTATACACTGTGGTAACAGGATGTTTCCAAACATATCTACACTTTGATACAGTTTCCTGTATCAAAATGAGAAGTATCCAGTATACTGTACTAACCTATGCCTTTCTTTTAGGCAGAGTGATATATAAGCATATAGTTGAGATAATGATTCTTTTATTATTTGCGTAATGTCAATTAACGTTGAAAAAAGCAACTGCACAAGAGACAGAACCACGATTTAAGACCCTCTTTTCTCCAAATTGTAAAATGTATGACATTCTCTTCCAGTCTTATTCGCACCACTGATAGATGCGCAGTTTTTAGACTAACTTCCACAATGTTGTAGGTGATGTTGTAAGAAAATGGGAACAAATGTTCTTTATGTCAGGGAAGCAAACACACCTTACTAATATTTCCAGTATTTCAAAATCCTTAGGGACAGTCAGAATTGCAACTCCAGGATTTCAGAATGTCAGGTTTGTACAAACTGAGAGCAATGAAATTCTACTGTAAAAAAGGTTCAGTTACTTCTGGTTCCTCAACTTTTGGAGTTGTCTCTGCAGCTAAGCCAATGCCGCAACATACTGCTTGACTCCACTCAAAGGTCTGAAGAGCGAAGCCCAGGTTTTGCTCACTCTTGCTCTAGAAGAGTGAACAGGCACAATTTCAGATGTTTCTTCCATAACTTTGTACAAAAAATATCAAGCTAAAACAGTACCAGCCTATAGCTTAAAACACATAATGTAGGTGCCAGGATAACTGGACTCACTGGGATTCAGAACTCCCACCTTTCTGGTCTTCCCCGACCCTTGGGAGAGTGAGAACATCCTCTCCCATCAGAGGAGTTTGTGGAAGTGGGAGGAGGAAGCTTCCCTCCACCTGTAAGAAATAATCCTAAGGAGGGTGCAGCTTCCACAGGACAACATTACTTGGGGTTATTTAAAATGGTGTTCCCTACATTGTGTCATTTACCACCCAGCCACGGCACGCATACCTGTTCCTCCTCTAGGAACCATTCTGTTAAATAACTATGCTATTTTTCACATGTACCACGAGAAAGGCATATTTTCAGAGATGGGATTTCAGAGGCCCCACAAGACCAAGGTGGTAAAAGCCAAGCCTGGTGCTGTACCTTAGGCCACGCTGCTGCGCTCCGAGGGTTAGGGCGGCTCTGTCTCCCTCCAGAAATGGCACCAGCGGGCGCTCGGCCCTGGGGGCAGCTGGGCGCGCAGATCGCTCCACGTTGGCGACCTGCGAGGAGCAGGGGAGCGGCCGTTGGAGCGGGGCGGGGGGGAGCGTCGTACGTGCCGACCGTTGGGCGCGTGAGGCGGCCGTTAGGAGGGAGGGGTCGCGCGCGCCGACCGTTGGGCGGGAAGGGGCTGTGCGGCCGCTGAGGGGAGGCGCGCGCCGCCGCGGCGGCTGCTCCGGTGAGGCGCCAGGCTGGCACTGCTGTGTGGTGAGGGGGTGCCCATCTTGTGGGAGGCGAGTGTGTAAAATGCGTGTGAATTCGCACACCTCCTAGTGCGGGGAGAGGGCTTGGAAGGGGCAGGGAGCAGTCCAGCCTCGGAGGTACCTTCAAACCATAGCAAATCACCAGACCAGAGGGCAGGATTGGCTATACCCATGTCCCTGCTAACAGCTTGTGCTCTTACTTCTGTGGAAACTGCAGTGACAGAGATACCACAGCCTTCCTAGAAATCTGTTCTAGGCCTTGTCCATCTTTGCTGTTAATACTGTTGTTGTTTTTCACCTACAGCTCACTTGCAAGCTGCCTGTTGCTTTTTTGCCCTGCGCATATAGTGATCGCTTCCCCCTCACAGCTACTGTTACCATTTGAGGTCTCCTTAGGGACTTCTCTTCCCTAATTTAAATAATACTTTATTTTTCTCTATAGACCATATATTTTGAGGACCTGCAATCTCTTTTCACTGTTCTCTACAGAACTGTGCCTAAAACTGGTCACATTTTAGGTGAGATCTTACCTGTCCGATGTTGCTTGTGGCCTTGCTACTTAAGTCCAATTGAGTGTGAAGTCCGTCTTCCACACACCTGTATTCCCCAAAGCCTTTCTGCAGTCCAGCTCTAGGACACTTGCTGCTACCACAGTACATGCTGCCTGTCAAAAGAATCAGAAGCAAGTTAGACAAACTGGACATGACATTTTTAAGACAAATCCAGGCTGGCAGTCACTATCACTTGCTAGGTCCTTGGCACGGGAAAGTGGGTTTGCTACCATGGTCAAATGATTTTGTTTTTGGAATTCAGTTCATCTGGCTGACTTCTGAAATATTTCTCCTTTTCATCTCTCTTCAACAATAAGAAATTTCCATAGAAAGTTGAGGTTATATTTTCAATGTAGAAAGTAGAGTTCTGCACCTCAATTGCTTCCTCACTATGAAGTCCCCAGTGGGCACAAAAAGTTTTCACACTGCTGTAACTAGCTAATGAGAATCTGATTTACCCTCCCTTTTCCTATGGACTTTGAGTAATTTGTGCTCTTTTCTCAGTAGATCTGTCAGAGATACACATTTTGAGGGGAGGGGGAGGGAGGAAAGTCTTTGGTTGCCAGATGATACACATAAAAGTGGTATTTACTGTAGCATATTTCATAAATATGTAAAGTAAATACAGAAAGGAAACAAAGTCTCCACTGAGACGTACTCTGAGAACATCAACATGCTGAATACCTACCTCACTCATATAAACCCATTTACTGTGTTTTTTTATATATTAACAAAACATACTTCCTTAACAACTTGATGCTTGCATTTATGCATCGTGGGTTGTTTTGTTTCTGCAGAATGCTGTCATTTTACTTCTTTAGGCAAAGTAGCTCTACTAACATGTTTGTACACATATTTAACAAAGGATCACTGTGCTGGGTAATCTCACTTGTTAAGGATGTGCACACTGTGGATCTAAAAAATAACTACTTTTGAGAAAATTTATGTGTCTCAAAAGACCCGCTGCATTGGCTATTAGAAATCCGAAGTAATTTCTTCTGACAGTTTGAAATGCTCTGTGATTCACTGTGCTTCATGGCTATTTGTGATTATTTGACCTAGTATGCAGTACCTGCTTTTCCTTGGCTAAGAGAAGTGGCCTTTTGAAATGGTTCTCCAACACAGGAATAACTTGAATAAGGAGATCTTCCTATTTTCTATTTAAAAAAAAACAAATTGGTAAGCTGTTGATAACAGAACATAACATAAGCAGAGACCAGATTGAGAGGTTTTGACCAAAAACCTTCATAGTCCTCTAAGAAGATCCTTTTTTTCTTTCTTCTCTTTTTTTTTCTTTTTTCCTGAGGTAGGGAAAATTTGCAGAGTTGTTTATCACATTAAAATGAAGGAGAAATGAACTGCTAGACTAAATGGTGCTGTGGGAACCCTCTGAAAGTGGAGGTTAAGTAGCTTGAACGAATTCCTAGACCAGAGCTGGCTGTTATCGGAAGAAAAACTTCAGCTTTTGTTTTATGTGCATATAATGGTTTTATGCAAAACCATAACTTCTGAGATCAGTACAGTTCTTACTGCCTGTCTCTAATTGACTTTTACAGATACAGTTCAAAAGAGCATAAAACATAACACTTTGTTGCTATAACATAAACACTAAGTAGCAAAGAATCTTAGCTTTAAGCTAGCTGTGGCATCACTTTTTATAATATTTGCAGATAATAACTAACTGTACAGTATATATGAATGAAACATTAATAATAAAAAAAATTAATAAAGGAATTTCTCTCATTACATCACATGCTCAGCACAAATTAACATAACCTTAAAGAGGTTTTACTGGTTAATCTACTTCAGTTTCTAAATGGGCAGAACTTGAAGGGGTGTCTAGAAATACAATAAATACTATTTATGCATTTGTATAAGCAACTCTGCTTAGGCCTTCTGTAAATTTGTAAATTTTTTGATTTCCAAGTTTTCAATGCATGAGGGACTTGCAAGACTGATGAATAGTTACAATCTTCTACACAAGAAGCGGATTAGATCTAGAAAACCTCCGTGCATTTAGAATTTCAATGTCCATGCATAAAAAACAGTTAGTTCTGGCTGGAATTTCCAAGATGTAATTTTTCTTTTGCTTATAGACTGGTAATAGTAGTAGGAGCATAAACTTGGAATTTAATCCATTTTTGAATGCTGAGGAATTGGAATTTAAATTAAAATAGCAAACCACTTGGATTAAAAGCAAGACAGTATGAAAGATCAGGAGGAAGTCATTTTCCTTGTTATGCCTGATCTGCAGCAGCATCACCATCTGTTGTTTAGGTTTTAAACAGTTCAAAGTCAGACTGTACTTTTCCTGAAATATTGTTTTTTTTTTCTCAAATGAATATTTTCCTTCACTATGCCCACACAGAACACAAGCACTTGCCAACAGGCAGACCTGTTTCTGCCTTTCTTAAGTCTAATAATTACACACATTAGAAAAAAAAAACAGCTGTTTTCAGTTTAGCAAATGTTGACAATTGTGTCATTTTCACATTATAGTAAGTCCATGTTAACTTCCAGAGCTTTTAATTTTTTTCTCCTCTGTCCATGCTGTAAATGATGATAGAGGACAATGAGTTCCAAAGATTGGCTGGGCTAAAAACAAAGTAGGGTTATGAATGGAGGAGGGTCATGAATACTCTGGAAACTTGAACGTATTTTTGCTCAGTTTTGATTTGTGGAAGAAGTCAGCAATACAGTCAGCAATAAATTCAATACAAAAACCCATGTGCTTAACAACAGCAAAAATCACTCTTACCAATCAAACTCCAATTTAAAAAAAAAAAAAAAAAAAAAAAAAACCCTTTTCACTTAAGACTTAATTTTACACTATGCGGCTGATATCATGACCTAACTTTAACTAAAGGTGCTGTGTTTGTCAATGCAAACCTGTATACCAACCTCAGTAAACTTGTTGAGTGTCCTGTTTCTCCTCCTCAGTTTTAGTTTTGGATTTCTGTACCCAATATTTGTCAGCCACCCCAAACTAAAGAGATGACAAGACACTCAAATTTNAAAAAAAAAAAAAAAAAAACCTTTTGCAGCTAAAGATCCTTTGCCCTTTTTATTTCTGTACCCAATATTTGTTAGCCACCCCAAACTAAAGAGATGACAAGGCACTCAAATTTTTCCACTGAATAAAATCACTGAGGTGAGTCCTCCTAAGCTTAGCCATATCTTTTGCCCTATAGCAGACTAGTATACCTTGCTGCATGGGCATCACATCTTGGATACATGGCAATTCACAGGCCTGAGATGCCCATGCATAGCCTGTTCATTTTGATTAAGGCCTACCATCAGTAAACCTTTAATTTAAAATTTGTTATCAAACTCACCGGTTGTGACTGGAAGAAAAAACTCAAAGCAATACCTGTTATCTTTAGAAATACAGTTTGAGGATGTTACGTGTTGTATATTTTTTTCTGAAACAGTTGCTCAGAAAAAAAGAGGAGAAAACATGAACCTTCTCCAGATCTCACCTCTTACATTTTCTGCAAAGAGGAGCAAGGCATATAGAGCACACGTTTTTCTGCATCGAGGGTGTGTGACAGCGGGCCATGCACCCGCCATGTGGCTCTGCTCAAACAGTGCTCTCACATGGGTGATTTGGGCAAGCTCAGATTTCTGCTTTGTTTGTTCACTTAGCTCTGATGTACGCCAAGTATGTTGAGGGTTTAGGTTTGGTTCAGTGTGACTGAAACTTCACCTTCCATTGCCTCCAGGTGGTTTAGACAAATTAACTTTTCTCCTGTGCTGGCTGGTTTCTCTAAAACCAAGGCTATCTCATTGGAGCTTTGTGTGCTATAACATTACAGTGCCCTAAGGCAGGATTAGGCCATTTGTTTACATATAAACAGGCGGCACACTCCACCTGTACGAGTGTTTGTTTTTGCATAGCTAGTAGATAACAGGGCTGTAAATTTTATTGCTAAATATTATAAACACAGATATATGGTGTTTTTTCCCCCAAGAATTGTATTTTGGGCCTGATTCTGATCTTGCATTTTCCTGTTTTAGGTAGATATTGTAATCACCTGTGACTTGCACATACATGGAATCAGGATCAAACTCTTTGATTTTCTTTTCAGTAGTATTCATATTTGTATTTTTCCTGACATAATTGCAAAGATATCCGTTAAATTTGTAGGTCATTTTTCAGCAAGATGAACACATAAAGGATTAAAATAAACTACTTCTTTTCATACTGTATAATTAACATGACATTTTTTATGTCTATATATTAGACAGTATTATGAGAACAAAAATTTCTGTTTCTCTCGATTCCGTACAGTATTGGGTTGTGCCTTGTTTCCCTGAAAATTTCTCTATCTAAATGTCTATGAATTATAGATTATATCATTACAGTATGAATTATAGATTATATCATTACAGGTCTGTATTTTACCCTGCCGTGTTTTCTCCTGCAGATTCAGAATTCACCGCCACAGTGAGCTGCTATTGCTGCATGAGTACTCACCTGCACTGTCTCAAACACTTCCCAGTAATAAAGCTCTAGAGCGGTATTTTCTGGACTTCTTTAGTATGTGAAATAAGATTTTACAAAGTAACTTCAGTACTATAACATCAGCTTAGAAACAATATCAAAAATATGTAATTATGTCTTACTATTCATAGCATTAGTATATTTTGGCATTGATATAATTTCCTAAATTCCCATAAAATGAAATAAATTGTACATTAGAAGCTGTCAAAGTGTACCTGAAAGTCCCAAAGACAAAGCTATTTACTCACAGAAAAGCATGTCTGTTTTAAAAAATACTGATTTAGTTGCTCCCAAATTACCAATGAAGACTTGGAGTATCTTTGTAGGCTTCTAACAGGAAAGAAAGAACATATGCAGGCAAATGGGAAAGTCAATCTGATGATAGTATTTGCATTTAATTTCAACCTAAAATTGAGCAAAAAATTAATTTTTGTTGCACTGTTGAGTTTTTCTGCATTTATAGTCTGGCTCCAAAGGCTAACCTTTCAACAGCAGAATTAAAGCTGCAGTGGTCTGCAAGTGTTTACTCTTGCCTTTAGCTCTGGACACTACAATATTGCATACGTATTACTTTTCTATTAACACCACATCACCATATATAGTTTGGGGATATGACAAAATGCTTGCTTATGTACCATTATGGAGAAAAGGTCAGAAGCTTTTATATCTATAATAATTTCAATTCAATATGACTTCTAAAGAATCCATTTCAAGACAGGAAATGAAAAGTAAATATGAACACAACTAAGGTTAACTTTAAATAATGTTTTTTAGTTGTTTAATCAATATTAAACTGATAAAAATAATCCAAACAAAGAGAATTCTTTAAAACAGCTTTACAGATTTATAAGGAGATTTTCATGATGGAAATATTGCCTAACTAAGAGTAATGTTTATTTTTGCATGCTTCGCTGTAATTTTCAACATTCTATGATCATTAATATGCATGATTAGATCTTTCTGTTCTTAGTTTCTTAGGTTTTATTTACTTAGAATGCACAGTGTCTTTACTTGTCATTAGTTAGGAGATTGTCTACTACAGAAGTGTTAAAAATGCACTGTAACAAAATGAATATGACACCAGATATATATCTCTGATACACCAGAGGTATCATAGGCACTGGAAAATGCAAATGCAACTAGTGCTTATTATTACAAACTTGGCTAACAGAGCACATCTTTATACACTGGCATCATCAACACCTAAGGAGTGTCCTAATAGGGCTCAGCTAATCCATACCTTGTGCTTTAATCTTACAACCACTGTAAAGAAGGACTATTCTTCCTTCATGGGACTACACCAAGGAGATAATTACCTGCTGTAAAAATAATCACATAGATACAGTAAGATGTCCAAGGAAAAACAGAATGATGATGCCTCCAATATTACCTTGCAATATAAAGAACTGCATTGTTCTTCATCTTCTAACCAAACACATAATAACTAAAAATTATAAACTAAGTTTGTTGCTATGCTATGTCCTTGTACTGTCTGTGATTTTCAGCTGTCACACTACCAGTGCTGCTGTATAGACTAAACGGAAAGGGATTTAAAAGTCTCTCAAAGTAGAGAAATAGACAAGTCTTGGGGAAGGGAAAGTCTTTTGGGATAATGCGATCCCACAATCAAAAGTGGACATGGAAATTTTATTACCAAAAAGCATCAGCCTTGCTGACTGGAAAAGTCATTGAGAATTTGTCTTACCTTCAGCGCATTGATCTGGAAAATGTTTACATATAGGGCTCATAAAAGCTTAAAATGCCTAAGTGAATTAGTTAGTTGTATTACTTTGAGTCTTTCAGAAGAAAGTGATTGTATAAATGACCACCTACTTGGTATTTAGCATAATTTGTAGTATTAGTGGATTGTTTTTTGTCGTATGTTTTGAAAATGAGACAATCTTTCAGAGACATATATAATTATATATACAATCATAACACATCTTTGCCTTTTCCAGAAAGGAACACTTAATGTTAAGAATGATTCCTTGCACTACCTGTCAAATACAGACCTCGCGGCTGTAGATTTTTTTCAGTCTGATTTCTGTTCAGCATAAAGGTTGAGTCAAATCATGACTGAAGCAGAAACAGTGTTTTTAGTTTTAGCAGATCAATCTTGTGACAAACCACTACTCCCAGTGATACCACATTGACTGAAATCCATACAGTCCACTGTTTTGTACTACTAACAGAAAGTGACTACTAATTTTCTCTGATTTATCAATATAATTAGCCCATTCTCGAAAAAAAAAATCATGAATACCAATGTATTTTCACTCAACTGTACATCTACAGTACACAGCTAGAGTTTGTAAAGTAACTAGAAGACAGAGTGAATTTAGTCTATATGAAGGACCAGTACATGAGGTCAGCTAGCACAATCTGAGGGCAGTGTAGTATGGCTTCAAATTGCTGACATCACTGTTGATTCCATATCATGAAATGCACATGGCATTTTCTGTCCTGTACTGTCATTATTGCCAGCTAGTTCCTTTCTTGAAAATGCAGAACTATATTATCCGTCAGAATAAAACCATCACATTTAAGCAGGCTTCCTAAGTAATGTTATTTTGTCCTAAGGATATAAATGCTATTGTTAGAATAGTAACTTCCTACGCTCAACAGCCTGTATAAACAGCTTGATGTGACAAAGTGCTGAAATAGATACATTTGCTTTTTAATCATCTGAATGATTTTTAGGAGTACTTAAAGATAAGCGCTTGCTTAACTGCTTTAACCGATATGGTTCAAATCCAGCCTGTACCTATGCAAAAATCTGTGCACATAGTACATAGAACAGTGTATTTGGTAAGTACAACTATCCAGTGAAATCTGTTAATAAGACTTTCTGTAGATTTTACGTATAAAATATCCATTCCATATATAATCTGCAATTTCAAACTAATTAGCAGATGAATAGTTTCAATACACTAATTGTACAATGTGGTAATAATGGACATGTTTACCTTTCATCACGTAGATAAGAATAATGATCTCCCCATGCTGAGGATCTCTAAAAGTCATATAAAAGCCCCTATGACATTAACATTCACATAATTTTGATGAACTGTACCACTACTAGTGGATTTGCTTTTGCTCTTGTTCCAGAATTTTCATGTTTATATCATTGTATTTGTTACTTAAGTAGACACGGCCTGTGCTATCCACAGCTTCTTGACTGCCTCATTTTCATACTGTCAGTTATCATCAACAGGTTTTTCTACAACTATGACCTTACTTGTTTGCCATCTACATGAGGTTAAGAATGTTAAATACACTTTGATAGAGGGAAAAAAAAGGTCCTGATTGGTAGTAGCCTAAGGGCTTTCAATATTTAAGGACTGCCATATTAAACAGCCAGGAACTAAAAGGCCATGCCAATTTGCATATTTATTTGCATAAATACTAGCATCCAAAAACGCACACAGTTACAAAATTTGCTTTCAATAACATTCTACACGATAAAAAGAAATTATAGAGTGCAAACAAAGTGCAAGTGACTGTTTTCCTCTCTCAGCTTGTAGGAGATTACAGATTGTCATGCTATTTCCCTGCATCTATTTTGCATCAGAGTGATATAAAAGAGTGATATTTTCCAATATCCCTGGAAAGCAATGCATGGTCTGTATGCTTATCTTATCGTACATCAACTCAAGAGGCAGTGAGACAGGATTAGATCAAGCCAAATTTGAGGAGTATATCACTCTGTAACTAGTCGAAGTCAGCCTGTATTTGTCACTTGAAATCAGAATAGGAAATAGTTTTGTGCTCCAGGAAAACTTCTAAGGTTTCCTAAGTTTGGCATTTCTTATTAGAAGAAATCTATGCTTAGTAGAACTTAATGCTCAGACCAAATAAGAGAGAGGTAGGTCACCTGTTTATGAATGCAGTTATATGTGTGATGAGGTATCAGTTAAATAATCCCAATACACATATCTTCAAGAGCTGTGGCTCACTATCTGCTCTACTAGGGAGCTCTGAATGGAGAAAGCTTACAATGCAAAGTGAGATTCACAGAAACAATTAGATAGGCGTACCAGTCCTATCACACCTGCAGAAGACCCAGTAAGCTCGCTGCAGATGACAAGGAAACTGTCAGATAAATTTTGCTTTAAAGTTTTCCTAGGGTAGGAGATTAAGTAATTGATGGAAAATAGTAAGGGACCATCTATCATCCCAGGAGTGGGTAATTCCGAATATTGGCATCAGGATGTAACTGGTGTTTCATCAACATATTTATAAGTCTGTATAGGGAAGCAGGTTCCTCTTTTTGTGGATTCAAACTGAACAGAAGTGAATCCAATAAAGTTAAATGAAAAGTATTGCTGATTTTTATTGGCAGTTAAAGTAGGTCTACCCAGTTTAAAATGAAGTGAGATCTGGGGTGAGGGCAATTTATGAGTATTACTTTTTAGATGCAGAATTTTATAGCTGAGATACGATTTTTCTAATAAACTATGTAACACTTTCTGAAAAAAGAAACAACTCACATTTGTGAAAATGTTACCTGTTTCACTGCAGAAGGAAAATCATCATGCAAGTGCAGAGGTTAAAGATGTTTGAGCATCCTAAAGACAATATGGCTAAGGAAGACTTGCTTCCAGTGCTAATATTAAAGATACTCTAATATTAAATATATATTAAAGACATAATATGAAAGAATTCTGAGATAATCTAAATAACTAACCTCAGCTGCAGCAGGCTTAGGGTGGGGAAGGCTCTCAGAACACTCTCATTTGCAGCTGAAGCCACAGTCCCCTGCAGCAGCCTACAAAGCAACAGACATGGGAGAAAGTGAATGATTTCCAAAACCATCGTTCTTTTTCCCTCCTCCTTCTGTGTAAGAACCATACTGATTTTTTTTTTATTTTTTGAGTGTAAGAGTAAAGAATCAGATTTGAAAGCCTATAATATGTCCACTTGTAGTGATACAGTGAAGTTCAGATAAAAGATAACGCTCCACCTTCTTTGAAATTACTGCATTCTTAGCATTCTTCTCATAAATCATTTAATAGCTGCCCTATTCATAGGAAAATATATAGCTGAAGCTAAATGGTTTTCTTTCACCCTCTACTCTCATTGGAGGGAAAAATAATAAATTAAGCCTGATTTGCATGTAAGTTTGCATACACAAAGCTTTTGGCATGAACTAACAAACAATAAGCTGTTCATGTCAGAACACATTGTTCAAACAGAATAAAAATTAGCTACTGAGCTGCAAGGCAATGCAGAAGTGTTATCCCACAGGTCTGTGCTACTAAAAACTGTACCACAACAAATCCACACTCTCCAGAGGCAACAAAGAAAGAAATTTACCAGTATTGTATCCCTCACTCTTCTGCAGTCAAGATAACCACCATGGCTTTTTTGGTCATCTTGAGAAGAAAAATTTGAGTCCTAGATAAACCTATATGCATGGGTATAAATGTATAAAAAGTCTTCCCTTATGACACAAATATTTTCCATTCCTTTCAATGTGCTGCCTAAAAATATAGATCAGTTCTCCCCTGGGCAGTGTATAATTAGTTACTATCCATGCAATGTTGCTGTGAAACTTCTGGCATTACAATGCTGGGCAGATTGCTTCTGCAGCTGGTGGTATCACAGGAGTGAAAGCATATTATTAGTACAGCTGGACCTCCTGGTCCATAGCTTACTGAGACAGAATATCAAACACGGCAAAAATCTCTCACGACATGGCATGCAGTTACATCAGAGCTCCACAGGGAAACTATCAACACCCCAGTGTTAACTCTGTTTAGTTCTTGGAACTACACATGCAGGGCTTGATCATAGCTTCTGCATAGTGCCTGCTTACTTTATTTCTCTTCTGGAAGCTGCCAGAGGAACTAACTATTGTGAACAATTAGTAGCTGAGAGACAGCTGGAGAGATCTCTGTCTGGAAAAAAAATCGGTCTGGAAAACAAGAGCAGTAGTAACACTTAAGAGCAGTTAGCAAACCAAAGCATGCCTAACACTTGAAGAATATTGCTAACAGTCTCTGTCCTGAGTTGTGTATTGCATAGGTAAAAGAATGTTAAAAAAAGACATCAGACTCAGAAAGCATCTGTCATCCTAGGGTTAGATGATTCCTTCAGGTTGCCTCTGAAACATCTTAGCAGGAGTGAAGAATACTTCCAGCATTCAGAAATTGCAGAAGAAAGCGGCATAGTCAGACTCCAGTATTACATTTGATAAGCATTTGCATTTAAAATACATCCAGCTTTTAAACTGTATAAGTTACTTATTTTCCTATGAGCAAAATACATGCACATAGAATTTCCTAGTCTTCTGGCTTTCACTGATGAGCTGATGTGGATGACTCTGACTCTGCACAGGATGTCTCCTGTTCCTTCTGTGCCTTTGGCTCTGGCTGCTGTGCAAATGTGCTGTCCAAGTAACTGTAGGTCTACTCTGGTTTGATCTACTATAGCAATCCTAAATGACCATACAATATGTAAATCACTCACATTCATTTCTTCATCTGCCACTGAACTGCAGTTGCATCTGATATAAATGGCCATTTAACAGATGAAAGCAATGCCATGTTACATTTTAAGGACATGATGTTAATAAGAATAGCTCATCATTAAATTTGCAGACACCTCTGGGGAGCTAGAATGTAATTAGGTAAATTCAGGAGAGCGTTCATAACTCCACTACATGGATCAGAGATTTTTAACCTGAGACAAAAATGATTAGGAGCATGAGTGTATGGGTTCTAGTAGTTTAGGATTCCATCGATCCCTCTTCACACTGAACTTCTTAACTCAGAGACTAATACTACCTACAATACTTTCCTTTCCACAGCTGTCAAAGAGATATGATTCCAGGGTTGTAAGTAACATGGGCACGCCTGTTCCAGCTGCATGGTTTTAACTGTGGAATAGAGTTGTAGAATTATTTCCTATGCACTGCTTAGTGGCCTACCTGCCAACAAATGCTTTGTTGCTTTCAATTAAAGGAGCAGGTTAGCAACTGTCATCCTTCCTATGGTGAAGCTGGGACTAATAGTAGAGAATCAGAAAATGCAGAGAGAGAGAAGGCAGGAAGCTAAAAGGTATTTTGGGAAGATATAAAACCTTCTTCATGAACGAAAAATATTCTAATGCAATTTAGCATCTCCCTAGCAATATTTTTGTTTCCTGACATGTTTATGTGCAATATTTTTGTTTCTTGCAAGGTTTGTATTTACTCTTGTACTGAATTTAAAAATTGACTCAGGTTTATGCTATTCAGCTATACTGATGACTGTGCCAGTGATGAGAATTGGTGAAAAAATGTGCTGTGCTTTATTGAAAAAAGGATACAAGACCAGATCAAATCTGGCTTGATTTTTGTGTTGCTAATTTAAATCAAAGCAGCTAGATGGCCCACCTGATTTGTGGGCATGATAAGAATATCAGATGCCTAATATCAATTGGAGACATAAAATTGTAAACTCAAAAGCCGGTGGGGGTAAAATTACTGGAACAAGGGCAGAAAAAGGAGGAGGAGCAGAAAATGTTGAAAATCAGATCTATTAATGTAAAAGAGGATTATGTGCCGAGAATTCAGTTTTCCTTTACAGATAGCTGCACCAAATTGCTCAGGATCATCTTGAAACAAGGAGTAGCAAATAAACTCTCAGCCAGTTTAACAATATCAGAAAGCTAGATATTGCAGAGTTCTACAGTTAAATGCAAACCTTATGACTTTGTGGGGTCCCAAGGTATTCTTAAATTGGTCTAACTTTACTTTTTCCCCCACTTCCTAAGAATATTACAGTCTTGAATGCTAGTCCTATATGACAGGGATGAATGACACCCAACTTATATGCAAAATATGAATGTCATATTTTGCACAGTGCTTGGCTGTTTCTTTTTCTAATATTTTTAATATATGAGCAGTAAACCGAGAAGGCCATACTACATTTGGAAACTAGGTAAACAATGAGGCATTTATCCTCCTAAGTGTTATTCTAAGCATTACAAAAGCAATGGATTCAGCACTTTCACTAGGATGCTGAGCAGATTTAGAAGTCTGTTGCTTATAGAAAGCGACCATGGACTTCAGTAGCCATACTGAAGTTTCCCTCTCTCTGTCTGGCATTTATCTCATCTTTAGTGAGGATTAGATTCCCTTCAACCAGCCATAATCAATAGCCTTGTAACAGAATGGTTCCATAAGAGAGTGTGAACATGTTGTCACTTGCCAGTGACCAGCAAGCAAAGGTTTGTCCCCCAGCCCTGCACTCAGTGACAAAGTACAATGTGTCTGTCCACTAGCTTCTCTCCCCATATCCACCCCAAAACTGCTTCAGGACAAACTGTGTAGGTTGCCATTAGTAATTTTTAGTAGCATGTTTTCCCCAGCCTGGTTCATTTTCACCGAATTCAAGTAAGGAATAGATTACTTAAGCATTTGTGTGGGCAGAATTGCAGCTAAGGAGAAAGGCACTAATTACCTGCAAGAGGGGTGCTAAGTGGCTGGAAGTTCATGTGCAGCGAAAACAGCATGTGTGTTTTAGCAGACTCAGAGCCAATATTAAACAGTTCATAATCTATGCAAACCATTATCATTAATAAAGTAAATACCAGTATAGAATGATCTTTGAGTATTTTGCCTAATCCAGTTAAAAGCTGTACCAGAAGCTGATTTGCCTGATCTGCCTGCTAACAGGTCTCTATTACATCCTTGTTGTTAGTGCAAAGGTAGCATCTAATTTTACTCATCTGTCCCTAGGAGTCTCTTCTAAGCAGCCTGACATCTGATTGATGATGGAGTTTGATTTGGCAAATGAGCCAGGATTACACTTGTCTTACCTCATTGTGGCTTCACTTTGCTTAGATCTAGTAGGTTGCTTTTTTTTTGGCAAACAGATTTGTTGTTGCCCAAACACTCTGTTTGCAAGTTCCCTGAGTGGTAGCCAGGGTTCTGCCTGGACTGCTGTGGAGCAAGGGAGCCTGAAACCATGTTCTCAGCTATGGAGGACCTTGTTTTGCAGGGCTCTAGGATCTGCAGTTGATCCCAAGACTAGGTCAACAACTTTGAGGCTGTGGCATATAGGATTTTTGACTGCAAAGATCTGTGCTGACAAGCCCCACATCTCTAACATGGTTTGTGGCTCAGACCTCAAATGAACAGATTAAAAATACAGAACTGGAACTAGAGCCAGGGCTAAACAGTTTTCTTGTTCGCAAGGTCACTGGGGCAGGTGTTTCTAATGATGTCTGTGGGGTTGAAGCTGCTGCAGATATTCAGCAGCTGGTATCTTCAACTATATGTAGGCACTATTTCTCTTTATTCAAAGCATCAGAAGACCAAAGTCTTCTAATTCCTGCAGAAGTTTTATTATGACAAAGGGAGAAGTGGTAGTAGCACACTGTGACCTCTTTAGGGCTGACTGTGTTTGGGCTGGGCTGGGAGTAGTCTTTTAAGACCTGACTTTGCATTTGCTAAGAACAAGCAATTGCAATATCATGGAACACCATGTCCACAGTGCCTGTGAGCAGCTGAATCACAGCAGGAAGCACACCTCAGAAATAAACAACCAACCAAGCATCTTCCCAGATAAAACTGCCCAGAGGTTTTGAAGCCCAAAGTCTCTTTTCAAACAGCATAAGTCAGTAAATACATTCATAAAGTAGACTATAGGTCTATGAAGAGCGGAAGTTATTTAAGTATACTGTAGCTAGAACTAGTGGTTTAAGTATTTATTTAATACTGTAGGTCAAAACGAACAAGCCCAAATAAACAAAACAACCCAAAACAGATGCCTTGAAGCCTTTCTCTCTGAAAACTAGCCATAGCAGCAAAATACACGAGTAGCAGCATTACCTTCAGCAGAGGAGTGCAGCTGCTCATATAAACACCATAGCCACATTTCCATGAAGTTACATCTCCAGACTAGACTGATGTGCTGTAGCTTCAGGAACATATCAAAATGGCTGGTTATCAAAGTGTTCATTCTGAAAAACACAAAAATCAATTTTGAGGCAAATGCTCCTTTTATATTTATATAAATATAGCTAAAAAGAATATGTGCATATATATATTATATGTGTGTGTGTGTATAATTACATATATATAAATATATACACACATGTGTGTGGGTGTGTTTTCGTGTTATAAAGTAGGTCTGCCTTAAGGAGCAATGGTTTCTCATACAAATACCTTTCCACTCCTCTTTGAGTAGCAGGTTCATCACTTGAGCTTGTGTCAAGCCAGTGGGAGAATCATAGAAAAGCTCAGTAAGCTATGCAGTCTGGGAAGCTGCTGGAGAGGACACTTCAGCCTGTGAAGAACTGGCATGTTGGTAGCATTTATTCATTATGTATAGGCCAAGCATGGTATTTCACCGACAACAACATGGGAAGCAGTAAGGCATAATCGCAACTTTTTGTATACTTACCAATTTCCTTTTGTTATTTGGGAGGGGAGGGACAGCTAGGAGGGTCAAACAAAATGCTGAGTGAAAAGAGTTGCTTTCTACTGTCTGCTGCTGCTGTTCAGCAATGCCAATCTGCTTGGTATACTTTGCATAGTTTTCTCCTTGTTTGCTCTGTAGGGCCACAATGGAACACCTTCTATGCCAACACTAAATAAATTGATTTCCTCTTATTTTGGTGAGTTATATACTCCCCAGGAACTAAACTTCTATGTATTTTTTTGTATCTCTGCTGAATCCAAGACCTAGAGTACTGGCTCAATGCATTTCTCACTCATCACATGAGCAATTCTCTTTGTAGGAGATGCTGCTGACCGCAGCATGTAGGGCATATTACAACCCACCTACAGGGCTGGTATTCTTGGAAGGGTTGTAAAATGCCGAGGGCAAGGATTACAGCTTAGGTCTTACCATGTATCTGCGTTCAGAGGAACTTATAGTTGTGGCAGAAGGACATCTGCAGAAAGTCTGATTTTTTTACTGAGTAACTACTTCAGTTTCATCTTTTAAGATGAAACTTACCATAATGCATACAAAAATATAGAATCAAGGCTGCTTCCATAGAGGAAAAGTTCTAAACATAAACAAACAAACCCCAAAAAGACTGTAGAAAAAACTGCAGTCATCTTCTGGCCAATTAGTATGTTAAAAAATAGAGTGGTTCCTGGAATTTCAGATGATTGCCAGCGCTTATCTCTAGCAGGGAATCTATAGGGACAATTTCTGCTTAGTGGCAGTTACTTTGCATAATAGCAGCCAATTATAGCGATTTGGTTCCTCAGGCATGCAAATTTTGTTGCCTAGACATCAGTTGTTTCACTCTCTGACATTATGTGAATAATGTATTACATTTCTGAGGTAAACTGCATGAGTTCAACTCTAAGATGAGATTTGAAGGCATGAAAAGAATGCTACACACAAGTACATACACACGCTTCTGTACAAATGCTTTATTAAAAATGCTTCTGGGGCATCCCGTAACAAAACAGTATCCATTTACATTAAAAAAAAATCAAGACAAAGTGTTATCTATTACAATACATTAATATGTTTTCCATTGTTCTACAAGTCTGGTCAGTGCACAGCTGTGAACAGTTAAACTTCCTCTCCATGTATGCTGCAGGCTATCCAGTTTGAGAAATTACTTTTACATAGTGCTTGACTGAAGTCATGATTTGAAAAAAAGAAGAAGTTATACAGGTTTTGGAATTTTGTTTGTGGCTAGAGCACAGTGTAGGAAAAATAAGCATTACTTCTAAAATTTATAGAAGGGCAAGCCTTTACAAAACAAAATAACACATACATATGCATATATATATACACATATATATTTATTCAGGGAAGAACTTGTTTTCCCTACATGAATTGATTTGCCTATGTAAAGCAAACAGAATTTGACCCTGTATCTGGAATGAAAAACAGTAAGATCGGATTGCACAGGCAGAAGAAAGTTCCATTATGTTTTGTTTCCTCTTCAGTTTCAAAATTACTGTTATGCCTGTGATGTTGCCAGCCTACTTCTCAACCCTATTCTCCTTGGCGCTGAAACAGCAGAATTCAGCCCATGTACACAGTTGTATTAGACAAAACCAAGGAGGGCATATGCCCTTCAAGTGCTGCTTGTTCCTCACTGCATAATACCTTTATTATAGGTACTGGTGGAGTATTGCAGACCTCAGTGTCTCAGAATAGGTTTGTCTAAAGAAGAAATTGTCAAACATGCCTAGTGTAGACAACCTGTGTCAGCAAGAATGAATATTAAGAGATAGAACCTCATTCATATTAGGACTTGAGGAACATCACAGCAAAATGCATCATGCTAGAAAGTTTTTAGCCTAAATGAAAATGCTAACTCTTCAAGGATGTCTACAGAAGAGCGTGGTTGGGGGCATTACATCTTGCAGAAGTCTTCACTACTGCTGTTACAAATCCTGAAATTTTATGTGGAGCTACCAAATACATGTGGAGTGCTTGTGATTTGGGCAAGTGTAACGAGTAACAAGTGTAGGGCTGTCAGAAGGTAGAACACAATGCAGGTCCCAGGGAACAACAGGTTAACACTAATTATCTGCCCACAGAACATTAACTCTTATAAATACCTATACTTTACTGTCTTACAATCCTTTTTTTTTTTTTTTAAATTAAACCTCTGTCCCCTCCCTATTATACAGGGTGTTATTTGTACTGATATTGCTGTAGAAATGTGTGTTAAACTGGTTGAGCACTGAGTTGCTATAGCCAAGATGGCTGGAGGGCATGGAATTGGACCACTCTCCCACAGCATGGCTGGCGATATTAGAGAGCGGAGAATAAGAATTAAAGCCTACCACGTTCTGTCCCATTTTGTCAATGGGTTCAGTGTTGAGTCCCAAAGGCACCGATCGACTCACTGAATTAGAGCCGTTAACGTACGCAGTCATACTGGAGAGGAAGTTACTGAGGCAGGGACTGCTGGACGACGGAGGCGGCGATCGCTTCTCAGGTGAATTGTCAGTCGGGGGTGATGAGTTCTCCAAGATATCCGGATGCTCTATAGCTTTGGGGCTGCCAGTCAGACCACTATCCTCAGATTTCTCAGATGCAAGAGAGGCAGCACTGTTCCCGATGTCAGATTTCCTCTTCCTCTTTCTGCGAAAGTTTCCATTGTCAAACATCTTCTCACAGTTTGGGTCCAGAGTCCAGTAATTCCCTTTTCCTGTCAAAGGGGACAAAACATGCTTAGTTTAAAGATATGTACACAGGCAGCAAAGAGCAGTTTTCTAGCACTTTATACTAGGTAAGAATTTCAAGAGCAAAAGATTACGGACTTCTTAATTGCACAAAAGTCTTTTGAATCCAAAGGAGCCTGTGAAGTGTTGGGCTGAATCTTGCACTTCCATTACAGCACAGACCCAACACAGCCAAAACTTTGGCACCCCAGGGAAGTATTTTTTGAGCAAAAGTTTCCAGCATACAACTAGTCCTCTGAGCACAGAGCACAGTGACCAAACCATATTCTACACTACTCCTCCTCACTGAGAGGTTTGGGAGAACCTACTGATGAGACAGAACAAGGCTGTCAACCCTTCATGGCATAGTAATTGAACTGTTCTTAAAGTTCTCAATGCTTCTATTGATGGAAAACAATAAATAAAGGAACTCTCTGACAGCAAACTGGCCAAGCGGTTGGAGACCAAAGAGCTGTGATTCTAGGCTAAGCACTACTGAAAACAAACAAAACAAGAGCATATTAGTCATGAGAATTGTTGTTGAAACCCTAAAGCTAGTGAACTTCATCGACTTATCTGAATTTGTCTTATCCTCTTTCCATTAATTCCCAGTTAAGTTAGAGATAAGTCATATGCATTTATACCAAATGAGTTTTGAATGGGCCTTACTCAGCCTGACCCAGCACTTGCTGTATTCTCAGCACACTGATCATTTCTTGGAAGGACCTAGCACTGTAAAGGATACTCTTCTCCGCACACCTCTATTAGCAACATTGATCCAAAGCCCAAGTTTACATGGGTGCCTTTCAGCACAGCATTTGGAAAAGAGAGGAGCTACTATGGACATGCCCTAGCTCTCACCTATTTTGTGTCTTTACAGTGAATTAGGTAAATAAAGGTAAATAAAGCAAGTTTAGAAGAAGAAGGAAAACTCTACCTGGGTCATCTTCATCTCGTGGCACCTTCTTGAAACAGTCATTGAGTGACAAGTTGTGTCGTATGGAGTTCTGCCAGCCAGCTTTGCTTTTGTTATAGAACGGGAAGTTGTCGGCCACGTACTGATAGATCTGACTGAGAGTCAACCTCTTCTCAGGTGCCCCATGGATAGCCATGGCGATTAACGCAGAGTAGGAGTAAGGTGGTCTAACCAACTTCATCAGCTCTTCCTGGGATGGGAGAGGAAGCCAGCCAAGGTCAGGTCCTCCCAAGCCGTGCATGTTAGGCAAAAGCTGCCTTTGCATCCCATAAGACTGAGGAATGAAGGGACTGGCATTGGATCCCGGGAGGTATGGTGGGGGGGTAATGGAAGGTCCATTTAGCCAGAGGTAAGGATTGGGAGCGGTGTTGTAGTCCGTTGTCTCAAAGGCGGTCGGTCGTTGTGGGCTTGGGATATTCTGTGGGTGGAAAAAGTTCTCATAGTAGATATTCATCTCTGGAGGTTCTTGACCAATATTTGGAAATTGTGGGCTGCAGCGTGGCGGAGAGTGCGCTTGTGGATCAAAGGAGCTCATGCTCTAAAGGAGGCAGCTGCCTGCGTTACAACACACCTGCACGAGTCCTGCTTCCCGAGACAGGTGCATCACCTGTGCCCTTCCCCACGTACTTATGCACCTGTAAATGATTCGGCTCGTGCTGCAGGCTCCACCCCGAAGCGCTGAGTGGCTGCAGATGAGGACGATATCCTTTTTGGAATGCTGGCAGCCCCAGCAAGCCACAGATGTCACATCGACCAAATGTGAAAGTTGCAACTCTTTTCAAATGAATGAAGGAATTTTCCACTAATATAACGCACATTAAAAAAAAAAGTCTAAGGTGCCCTGAAGTTAAAACCCTGATCAGAGATTCTCCTCTTTCTACCTTTCTTCTTAAACAAGGAGCTATGTCCTGCTGCTAGTAACACCTCAGAAGGCAAAAGCTATGGTCATTCTTCAATGAAACAGTAGGCATGCATATACTTTTTTTTTTTTTAAAGGTCAGATTTCTTTTTCCTTCTATAATTTTAATTGCAGACTTGCTTGTACTTCCCCCTAGGCAATCATAGTACTGCAGCCAAATTCTGGAAACAGGCTACTCATGTGAGTCATTTTACTGATTTAAATGGAATTACTTGCTAAAGTAAGGATTAATCTCGTGATAAAAAATTTTTCAAGCTTAATTATCAAACCTTTCATTAGAGCTGCAATAGTTTTTTTGCAATAAGAAAAAACTCTAGACCTTTCATGACTTCCCTTTACTGGCACCCTATACTTACAAAGGGGAAAAACGAAAACCGCATCCTCACCAATGCACGTGTCAGAATGGGGATAGCTCTTAGATTGTGTAACTGCAGAGCAGAGTGTATAGTCATTAAATGCGTAATTGCAGTTCTCTTCAGACAAAAGCAGTGACATTTGCATACTTTTTTTATATGTAAGGTACATACATTTGGAACTAGACTCCACTAAAATAATCTATGCAGTTTAAGAAAATATTTAAGTCCTGGTGGGACAAGAAGGTCTTTAAGATGGGACTACTCCCTCCACTTCTGCAGAAGCTTAAATTCGCACCTGCCCATTTGAATTCCTCGCTATCCCAAGGAATTATGCTTTGCTTTGTCATACATTCATCAAGTCACTGAACTTCTGTGCTGCAGCATGAGCACCAAGATTTACTTCCTCCCAAGTACTGGAGTGATTCATCTACATAATGTTTGTTTTGTTGTTGTTTTGACAGATATTAAAAAAGTCACTAGCATTACAGCTGAAATAAGGAGTACTTAAAAGACACAGCTAGCCAATTTGCCAGCTCAGACCTCCAAAGCTGCTGTTTAATAAATACATGCTTTTGCTTCACATAAACTTATTTACAGTATAAGGAAAAATATATAGATATATTTTCCAGGTACATTTGTAGTTCAGCAAATACTAATGTTACAAATATTGCTAATAAATACCAGAATAGAAGAATCAATAGGACAAATGTTCAGGAAATGATCAAGTTGAGTAAAAAAGTGAGTCGTTTTTTAAAAAGAAACCAATACCCAGGGTATTGTATAAAAAGAAAATATGACAAATTTTGATCCTCTGAACAAATTACATTACTGCTGAAAACGCACCTCCACCCCCCGCACACACACAAAAAGATAATATATTACAACAAGGTTTGCTCATTACAAGAAGTAAACATTCAGCTTGCTGCAACAGAGACTTTGGTAAGTGGCATCTAAATGCTTATTCTCTGAAGTGCTCTGTATGCTTATTTACAGTTAAAATACACTGAAGTCGGTGCCGGGTACATATATGCTTTAAAAACATGGCAGGCTTTACAAAGGAAAAAAAATCACTTTTGCAACCCAGGCTTGAAAGGAGTTTTAAGCTTTATGAAGTTTTGGTGCAGTACCGCCCAGTAAGGTCAGCCCTTCACTGTGGACTGTAAATGGTCGAGTGACTACCAGGCTTACCTGGATGTGATATTTTAGCAGTCACACAGAACTAGCAGAGCGCACTGCGGTAAGGAAGGAGGGGCACGTACTGCTATTAGCACAGTGAAATACGAAGGCTTCTGCCTATGTCTCAGAAAGAGGGTGCAAAGGTCTGATCCCTCCCTGGCATGTGGGTGCTGGCAATCCAATTAGCAGCCTTTTTCTTCCAACTGACGGTGCCTGATCTACTCAGGAGTATAAAAAACACCAGTAAAAGTGGTACTTTATCAGTACTACAGGCACACCTTACTGCTCGAGAATCACTGCAGTAACTTTACTAGCCCTTCACGTACAGATGCTGCTTATGTAGGCAAAACGCAGCGAAGAAAGAATAAACTTTGCTCAAGCAGTGATTGCTCTGAGCAAGACTCGTCTGAATTGCAGCTAAGTCCAGCCAGAATTAATGTCTCACCACTGAGATGACTGGGTTTTGTAAGGGTGGAAGCAGGAGAAAGTAGCAATTCCAGAAATGGGAAAAGGAGAAGGAAAAACAGTGAGGTTTGCATAGTAAAAAGCTGATAATGGGTGATTTATTGGCAAAACTATACAGGCAGGTTATGCTTCAGGCTGAGAAATCTAAGAAAACTTCAGTAAGCATTAGTTGCAAAGAACACCATTCGGTGGTTCGGTGAGGTCTTTGTACACAGGATGCATCATGTTTTTATGCTTTTAACTAAAACATGATACTCTACAGCCCTGTATGTGTAGACATCTCTATATCTCTATTAGCGGAAAGACTTAACCAAAAACTGTCATCAGCTGTTGTGTTAAATGAAGACTTGTCCCTATGGATTTATAAAGTGAAGCTCCAAACTGTGCAGGATTAAGGCCAAGCTTCCTGCAGAACCATTCTTTTCCATAGGTCTTTAAGTCAGCTCCTGTGTATTCCTCTACTCCAGCCAACAGTAATGTCTCTTCACACCAGCTGCCTTGTTACAAATTACATTATTTCCTAAAATCTTGGGTTATGAAAAGTTCCATTTAATTTCATTTTAAAAGTGGGCTACTCTGGCACTTTCACTCCTGATCTATACATTCAGCATGTCTTACACACAGCCACCTGGGAGAACCCAAGCAAAAGCATGGGGTCAACAAGGTAGAGAATAATATGTAGAACTGTTTGTAGGATTTTGAAATGCTTAGGTTGAGATACTCACAGATCTAGTTTACAAAATGCATCTTGTGAAACGATAAAGCAAAGTAAAACATGGCACTTTCTGGTATCAGAGGCACCTTCAGATCATAATTTCATTTCACAGTGTGACAAGAACTTAGAGCAAAACCACTATAGCTGCATGCTGTGGAGGACCAAGTAGCGCAAAGCCATTCTGACTGCTCAAAAAGGTTTAAAATACTGAAATTTTTGCAAACCTTGTTCTCCAAATAGTCAGTATAATGCTCTCTGCACCATGTACTTCTGGTAATTAGACAGAAATAAAATTGATTGCTCACACTGGATCCAGTTCATGATATGTATTTCCAGATACACAAATCCATTTTTATATATGCATTGCCAATGCACAAATCTAGTTTTAATGAATATGGAGCCTTATGCTGTACTAGCAACATTGCATGTAATTCCAATCCTGGTGTATGATTACAGTTTAAGATTTGAAGAAAAGATCATATAGGCTATTTATATAGTGACAAAGAAATGTTAAAAGAGAAGGGGTTAATGTACAACTCACTAAAGCAAGCAACCCAACTTTTTGACAAACAATTCACACAATGCATTCAAAATCATCAGTATCCCTCCATAAGACACTCTCACATGAAAACAAATTCTCTGTATTCTTAGCATCCCAGTGAAGTACTCGTAAAGGTCTTTTTATCTTATTCTGATAAATTCTGCCCACCATATGCACAAAATAAATGTGACCATCAGAAGAAACAAGGTGTAGCAGGTAAAACAATGCCATCTCAAGGTCTCTGTAAAAGCTTGGCAAATATAAAATACACTACTGCAAAACAAGGGAACTAAGAGCTTCATTTCCAGAAATGCAGGTTGAACGTTAAATTAATGGAAGAAAAAATATCCTTTGGACCACTGCCATTAATATCGTTATGTTAGAATGCCCTTAGACTTTTTAGATATTTCACACTAAATCCACTGCATTTTAAACCCTTTATAAATGGGGTTTCAAAAGACTGTATAACCTTATGAGTGCTAGTAGCAGCTTTCTGATTATAAAAACTATGATAATAGCAGTCATAGCTCCTGCTTCAACAAAGGCCTTGCCACCATCTTCCCATCATATATTATGTAGAAGAGATTACAAGTGTCCTCATTGACGACAGCAGAAGAAAATCTGGAGCCTCTGTTTAGCTGCCTGCAGCTCCCTTGGGATCTCCTACCAAGAAGCAGGGAGGAACACCGACCTCGATCCACACCACAGACAGGCTCTACAAGGAATTCCTCTCACTGCCACAATCGAAGCTGTCTCTCAAATAGAGGAAAGTAGTGCACACACAGACACTCTCTGCAACCAGTATTACTGCTGCTACCACCTTCTGAACAGCTGAAATGCTTGTTTCAGATTATCTGCTTATTCTTGTACGCCTACTGCTCTACATATTTGTTTATAACAGACATAAACATTAATGAGGTGTTGTATGAATATTGATTATATTTACCAAGGAAATTAACCTGCACATCTTTCCAAAATCCTTCGAAGTTAACCTGCTTTGGATTTCAAGGAGATAATTTATATGAAGAAAGATAGTAACATGCTAAAACCTTTGTTGCCAGATTTCAGTATTGACTTATTTGCTTGCATGGATAAATCTGTGCCTCTCCCTGCACAACTGAAACAAAGATACTGTTGAAAAGACATTTTAGAATGAGGACTTTTCAGTGCAAATTCAGTGCAAATTATGTTTTTTTTTTTTTTAAGTTTTGTTCACAGGCCTCTACACCCTTTGGTACTTGTGCAACACAAAGAATTGGGGAAAATTAATTAGCAACTAAAACTGATAAGTGAATTGGTACAAGTGTAAATGCAGTAAACTGTCAATACGCCCAGTTGTAGATAAAATTAAGGTTAATTTAACAAGGATTTGCCTGCAGGAAACGAAGATCATCCAACTTCTGATGGGATTGCTTAAAGTACTAATTATCCTTGCATTTCCAGTTGATTGATTTTAGTTTTTCCAGTGTCTGTGTAGACAGATCTTCTGTTTCTGCTGTCTTATATGGACACAGTATTGCAACCACTTACCTCCCCCTTGTGACAACGTTTGAAAGTGCATTGAACTAGTTGTGCTCAGCCCTAAAGAGATCTTGTCAGTATATATATTTTACTCTGACAATTGCCATTTTAGCAACATTATACTGGTCTAGTCTTGGGATCTGTAAAGCGAACGAATAGTATATGTAAGCCTTCCTCACCTTCAAGTGCTTTTGAAATTCTGTACAGAGATTCCTTTGCTAATACTGATTTGCAGTTGAACTATTTATTATCTGCAAAAGCTGCCCAACTTTTGTTAACAGAGACTCCACAAATTTAAGCTTTAGCTCAACCCTGAGCATGCATTACTACTGCTGAGTGTGCCAAAGCACCACTGAAGCATTGCTGAGACCATCACAGCAACTGAATTCATATACAGAAAGACTTTGCATTCCTAAACATTTGCAGAATCAGGACATGTAACATATCATGCTTTATTGCATGATAAAATGCAATCTTCCTGCCTAAAAGAGTTGCTTATCGTCACTAGCCAGGGTTACTTTCTCTTGTATAAACATGCGAGCAAACATTCTTGGGAAAATCTTACCTTAAAATCTCTGTAAAACATGGTGGGTTCTAGCCTTAACATAGTTACAGGAGCAGTACAAGATTTCTATTAGTACTTAATGCAAAGTTTCCTCCTCGGCTGCAGCCCTGCCAACTCAGAGCACAGATACCTTCCATTACTCTTTTCTTATCCCTATTCCCTTTCCTGTGGCTTTTCCATCATAATCATCACTTAAATCCATTTTATCAGCTATCAGCACCATCCACCATCAGCTGAATTGATTCATTCAAGTAAGCAGGCTTATGAAGAGCTATTTGTGGAGCGGACACACTGTTCATACCTCTCACAACAGTCTGCCAGTAAATGAAAGCTGATGAACGGCTGATGAACACTGATGTGTGTAATGTGGTATATGGGGCTGTAGCACACTCTAACACTCATGTAACAAACACACAAGCCATATTTGTTGAGGCAGAAATGCTCTCACAGTAACCATCTAATTCTGGGGTCAGTTGTATGAAATATCAGTCATGGCACAGTGAGTTTTTTTCCTATCCTGGAAGACAAAAAAAAACCCCATATTGAAATAAAATAATTCTGCCAGAAAATTAACCAAACTGTCCTACTGACTTTAAAAATAGAGTTAGATTTGTCCAACATTTTAAAGTTTACGAGATGCGTACCTTAGCTCAGATTTGTTTGCAGAACAATTATTCCTTTATAGTGTTAATCTTTAGCACACACTGTATCATGAGAGCAAATCAGAAGACAAAATTACAGACTGAGTCAATAAAGAATAACCACTCTAGTCACCCCAGAGCAGTAAATCCTGCCAATGCTGAAGTCCTTAGTACTGTGGGCAGCCCCAGGAATATTGCTCAATGTCCTCTCCTGAAAAGACCTTGCGAGCAAGTAGGAACTTGGTTCTGGAAGGGGAAAAGTGTGCAGCTGGCTACTAATGGTTACTTTAAAGCACCTGGGAGTGGAGATGACTATGAGCTTTCTTCATGGAGGCCTCCATATTCCTTTAATATAACAAGATGGAAATACTCTCTCTTCAAAAGCTAATGAAAAAAAGGATTATTAAATGGTTAATATTTCCTTCCTTCTTACAAGTGAAGGGGGGAGGGGAAGAAATAAGGCAAAAGACAATTTGGCTTTTAATTTGCTGACTTCTATAGGCTTCTATATGAGAAACATCCTGTGTCTTTGTAAGTATATATAATTCTTGACCCTACAGTCTGGATAATGGACCTTAGCTATTGCTGTTTTAAACAGAATGCCCTAGGCCTTCTCTGTTTTTTCATCTGTATTTTCTTTCTTTCATTAGCTAGTGGCTTGACTTTACAATCACCTATATTAATAGATAATTTCTATTGAGGTCAGCATATATGGAACCAGTTTCTAGGACAAAATTTTATCTAATAATTAACATTACACTGAAGCTGGAACAAAAGAAATGGACTTGGGGTATTCTCATGACAGTTAACCTCAAATCCTTAAATGGAAGAATAAGTTTAGAAATTTATGTGATCAAATGGCTTTAAATATAAATACTGGATCTCAGCTGACATAAAATAGAAGCCAGTTTCACTGACAAACAAACCTGCCTCCTCCCCTACCTTGCTATTTTCAACAACTTTTAAACAGCTCTCATTCCATGATCAGGGTAAGAGACTTCACGTGGGAGCTTCACTGGCTTTTTGGTGATTTAAATGACATCATTATATCAACGGGGCTTCCACTGCTCTGCCTTGCACTGAAATATAAAACCCTTGATAAGCAGCCAGATATGATGCAGCTACTGTGAGCACCTTGAGTCAGAACCTGCATGGTTGTAAGCACAGGCAAATCCTCAAGCATTTATCCCAATCCAAAGCAGCATTATTATATGTTTATTAGTGCAATCAGTGTAAAATAGCCTCATGACTCTGGGTACAGATTCTACTGTGTGATTTACAGTTGCTGAATTGCTAAGAAATTTCATATTCCAACTGATGAAGTCAAATATTCCAGGTGCTCTCCACTTCACCAGTAGTTTCCCTGTCATCATTCCAAAAGTGTTTCCTTGCCGGATTCCTGGCCTTTGCCTTCAGCTCAGAGTCACTGCCAGTTGCAGTGAAGCAAGCGACAATGTATCTGCATTTGCACTTGGCTATCAGTTAGGACAAAGAGAGCAACGCACACTCTGAATCTTCCTTTTGCAGAAATTTCAGGATCTTAGTAACACATGAACCTGTCAATCCAATCCCTGTACTTCTGAAAGCTAGAATGTGGGCTAGGCATCAGTCTTTGCTTTTTTGCCAAAGCAGGTTAGAAACAGCTCTTCAGCTAGGTTTTATAGTGAAATGGCTGATGCCTGAAAACACTAAGGTAGCCTATAGCACTTGGTACTAAAAACTCCCAGCACTATCTTATGCTTTCCAGACTGATTGTTATTCCCTAAAAATCTCTTTATACTCGTAACTGTGGGATCAAACTGCCTATGTATTTCAAATCCCAAATAGACAACAGAATATTCCACTATGCCAATTCTAATGACTTCTAATGACTCTTCTTCAGAGGTTAGGATGAAGCCCGATTCCTTGGTGATAAACATGAAGAAGTTGGCCACATTTGAAATTATCATTCTCTTTGACTCTACTTGAGTTCGAGTTCATATGATGCATTAGAGATACATCCAGGAAAATCTACTCACATGTTGTTATACTGCTGTGAGTTGTTTCATGTCGCCTTGTAATAAATACAAACATGCTAGAAAAAGGAAAAGACAATTACACTTTGAAATTCTGTTCTTTTAAAACCTTGAGGAACCCTTAGTCCTCTCTTTTACCCAGGCAAATGTGTGGTGTCCCCGGACACATAATGATAATCCTGCCATAATGAGTCTATAAAGAAAGGCAGATCAGGGACCAGATCAGTCATTAAAAGAAAATAGATAAGGGAGTGGATTAAATACATCAGAAGAAAAAGCCAAAAGTCAGGCCAAACAGTAGCAACAACAAGAATGGAAAACAGAGACTCAGAGATGACTAACATGTTTGCAGACTGCACATTCAGTGACTGATATGGCACTCCTTACTCATCCAAAACCTATGCTGTTTAATAGAAAACCACAGGTTGCCTGTGTTACAGATGAGCAGTTCCCCGTCAAGCAGTACCTATAGCAAATACACAGGTATACATATTACATGATTTCTCAGGTCAAGAACACAGTGCGCTCTGGGGTCTGCAAAAATTTTAATAAAACATTTTTTCCCATTAGATTCTCCATGTCAGAAACTTGACCATTATTGATATTCTGCACACCTTCCTAATACTCACCTCAGTCTTTTTTTTTTTTTTTTTGATATTTTAAGAACATCAGATTTGCCCAAAACATGAATAATGAATTCATAAGTTCATGATGAGGACTTGGAAAATATCACTACGTAGAGAAAATGGGGGCAGACAGACTGTCCCAAACTAGTGGAAGATAATTACTTTCCAATCCAAAATTGCCTTGGCAAAAAGACTGCAAATCTGTGATACTGGACAACCAATATGATTTTGCTTATATTTGATCGGCTTAGTGTAAATCTACACCCTTCATCAAAAATTATCCTAAAATCAAAAGCGAAACAGGTCCGAACCTTGCATTAGCAGTTAACTGCTCAACTTGACACCAAACTTCATCTGGACATTGCACTCCTGACATCCTCCTATTTGTTTCTGGACTCTTCCTTACCCTCTGTTCTTCTCTTTTGAAGCACAGTAATTATAGCTTTTATAACGACTTGACCTGAAATACGCCATTCTCAGATGAAAGCACAGCTACAAGATACAATAGACAAAAGGCAACCTTTAACAGTTATCTTTACACAGAAAAAAAGTAGCTAAATCATCCTTTCCTTACTCTTGCCTAGTTGAAACACTTAAAAAAAAAATCTTTTATTTTATTATAAAAGTATTTCTTCAATGTATCTGCAAACAATACTGAAGGGCAACTTGGGTACCCTCCCCTACGTCTCCCAGATTAGCAAGATGTAAACCGTGCACCTCTTAGCCATTTACTGTCTTTTGCTCACATCTACTCTATTAAATTGAATTTGGGTTTTGCTTGCTTTCGAAAAGCCTTATTCTTCCACTGTGTTTCCTCAGAAATAGTATTAAGTTGCTTTGAAAAAAATCTTGATATCCATGCCAACAAACCAGCATTAGTTAAAAATGGACCCTCTGATTTTGAGATCTATGGTTATTGCAGTGAAAAAGGACTTCTTATCCTAAAACTAATACTTCAGAATTTTCACAAAAAATTCAACTGCTAATTGTTTCTATAGAAAACCAGATTCACACTGATCACTTGCAAAGAGAGGCTAAATTCATTAAATAAATTACTTCTGCTGAATGTAAAACTGTTTAGAGAAATACTTAGGTTTTAACCCTTTTCTCTTCTATGCATTCATAGAAATGGTAGCTAGGTCAGTCTCCCATCTGCCACCTTAGACATGGTCACATTTTATCCAATGAATAAATATCACAGATACCTAAAAAGCATAGAAATGAGAGAATCAAATGAATTATTCACATTGAGAAACCCTTTTTGGCCAGTACTTTACTTTAGAAAGAACTGGCATGTTATCAGAAAATGACAGTTGCTGACCTCGCTATCTAGTTTCATGCTGATAAGGCATTATCTTCCAGCTCTACCTCATGAGTGTCGGAGACAGAAAATCAATTACATTTGGAAAGCACTGTACGCGGACTTGTAGAATTACCTATGCTGTCAGTACGACACTAATAATACATATTATCACACCTAGGGATTCCACTGAGAAATTTTCAAGGCAAATAAAAGAAACTTTAAACATTTTATTGATAGACAGCAGAAAATGCTGGATGTGATACCAACTTGTACAGGTAAAAAGAAACTTTTGCACGTGATTTCAACATAGCAGTTGCTGCTCTGAAAAGAACTCAGAAATGCAGTGTCAGTGTCACAGACATCACCCTAAGAAAGATTTCATGATGTACAGCAGTGTGGTGGAACAGCAGCCCGACAGGAGCCCTGGAAAACCCAACAGCGCCAGGGATTACATTCCCAGGAGCTACCTTGTGCTGAGCTGCCTGTTGCCTTGACTACACTGCCAGCAGTAGCTTCAAGCTAGTTTGGGTGTATCTATAGAGGCTACACAAAATGGTAACTTCTGTGCAGCCTGGAAAGGAGAGGACTTGCATTATATGGTAAGCACTGCAGATGGCCCTTTAACATCTATCTTTGCCAGAATGAGTTTTATCACTAGGGAGCACACAATGTCCTTTCACTTGTGTAATAAAGAGGCTCAATAAACTTTTGTGCCATATCCTGGTTGGCACATCCTGTAGTATTTTCTTCAAATGCTATTAGTCTGTATCCCTATATCTATATCACAAGTAACTGTTATCAGAGCTCATGAATGCAGTTGTTTGTATTCTATACTAGCTATCTACAGTATCTGTGCTTTTCTCTACAGTAGACAGTCATATAAAAAAAGGAGATATAGATATAGATATATATTTATGTCATTATTTTTGGTTCTGAATGGTCTTGGAGATAAAAGAATTCACAGATCTGTAGAAGATTTGAAATGGTGCTCCACAGAAGAGTGCTTTCCATCTTCCAGAACTTTGGAAATGCGCTGGAAAAAAAAAGTGCCATAGGTTAACATGACTACTGCATTGGGTTCATTAACATGTATATTAATTACTAGCTTGTGTCCTTAATCTGTGACTAGAGAAAAACCTGGATATTTAATAGAGAAATTTGCTGGATAATTTCTCTAGCCTGCAAAACCATGAACTTGTATTTAAATCTGTTCCCATGATTCTGCTCACGTGGAATCACTATAGAAAAATATTTTACACTTTATTCAGATCTTTTCTAGACTTGTAAGAAAGGACATTTTGTCCTTACATATGCTAAGGTAGATTTAAATATGATGAGCTCATGCTAAAAAGCTATTACTCCTGGGTCTTAAAAGAACAAGTATGTGATACATATAGTACAAGTGAAACCCTACAGACCAGACCCTGTGAGGATATCTGAATGCTGAATTTCCTAATAGTTGTATTCTCCTGGAAGGCAACTAAGTTTTTTTGAAAGACTGCAGAAATAAATAAATAAAAATGAAACCTCCTCTTTCTTCCCCTTCTTCTCCCCAAGAAATGAATAGGAAAAGTTCACAAAATTCATGTAAAACATGAAAGATGTCACAAAATACTTATGTACAATGCATCTCAGGAGCTACAGGCATCTGCATTAAATGTAATCTTCCCATTACTTGGCACCAAGTAATATATATATATTTTTGCCTTTAGACACTGTGTTAAATCCACTATTTTTTTAGAAATTTCACAGAAGTCACCAAAAGGTTTCCTATATTAAAGGAAGACAAACTGTTCTAAGCAACATGACTGACTTTACCATGAGGCAGCTTCTCCTAGGAAGCCCAGCCGGCCGCAGAACCCGACTCGCATGGTGCTTGCGTTGCTGTGCTCCCCTCACTGCGATGTTAGTGCTAAGCACCCAATACAATTAAATCAAACAACAAATAATTCCTTTCCTCTTTTGCTAATAAGTGTTATGTAAATCAAATTAGGAAAATCGGTTGGTCAAATGAGACCTCTAGTGGTACGGATTCAAAACTGCACATCTCAGCCTTTCTACTTTGAACATACTAAGGCACACATCTTTAAAACAAAAAGCACAGCAAGGGACAAATATATAACCCTATCGAGCTCCCACTCCTCATGACAGAAGGAAAAGAAAAAGTTTGACTTATAGGGCTTGTTTCATTTTAAAACCATGTAATTTTATTTTATAGTCTGGATTTTTTACGGAGGCAATGCCAGAGGCAATTTCCCATACAGTTAAACACACAAAACTTACCATTGTCTTAAATAGCTGGTTCATTTTCTTTTTTTTGAAGTTTTTCTTGTCACCATCTGAGGTGGAAGGAAACACAGGCTGACTGAGCCTGTGTGACGCAATCGTTTCATCAGGTGCCGTGGGGCTCACGGACATAGTTAATCCTGGGAAGAGAAACAGATTGGGTGCACAAAACAAAACTGAGGAAGGATAGGTGAAGGAAGCGCGTGGGAAAGCAGAGTTCAAAATAATGAACTACTGCAATTACCAGAGAGAAATGAGAGTACGTAACCTAATCATATCCTCAGAATACAAAAATAAGAGAAGAATCCCCATGATAGCAGTAAACTTAATTACATTGAACCTGAATAGTGAAAAATATGAACCAATCTGGACAAAGGAAAAATAAAGATACACATTAGTCTGGTGGCAAACCACTTTTCTGTTGTGCTAAGTGCCTGTTACAGGCATTTGGATACCCAGGGAGAGTGACGGGGAGAGATGAAGTGCAGGCTAAGAAGTGGGACTTTCTAAGAGGAGGAGGAGAAGGAAAAGGATAACGAAATAGATAAATGTTTTCTGTGTATATCCTGGTCTGGAAATTAAGTCCAACCTCAGTAACACTTCTAGGACTATTTTTACCCCTGGCACATACCAGGCCGCACAACACGATCAAGCAGTAACCACAGTGGAGCCTTACATGCTTGCACTAAAACTGTAACCTGTGTCTGGGATGGAAGGACACAGCCAGGCAGCCACGTGCTGCCGCCTGCAGCAAACCCGTTATCCAAGCCGTGCTGCACCCTCATCCTCCTACCTGCGATAGTGGGCATGGAACGACTGACAGAGCTCATCTGCTTGAGGACACATGTTTTCTGAGGGGCCGCCACGTGCTCTGAGAGGTTGGTGTCACTCATGAACTCATATTTCCGTGGCAACTGTTCAATTAAAAAAAAAAAAATGCCATTAATGATGAACTGAGATACAATTAACAAATATGAACTAATACCAATGAGCTAATAGTGAAGTTGTGGGGCTACTTAATGCAAGCAATTCTTCCTGCTGAAGCGTGCCTTCCAGAAAATGTTCAGAAAAGTGACCAGACTAGTTCAGAGGCTTTCCATGCCCCGCTCAAAATTTCCGGATGGAGAAATTAAATTTTGTCCTCGATACCCAAATAGCCAACAATCACACCATTCTGGGAACTGCTAGCTCAGGTGAAATGCAAACAGGCTCAGACTTTGGAAAACCTCATCATCATCTGGAACCCCGTTAACCATTGTGCAGAAATATAAATTAGGCAATTTACATCATTAAGGATCTGTTAAGGAGTCTGTATTCCTTGGTTTTATAAGCAGGAAGAACTAGCCCAGGCTGAGGTCATGCCTCCAGCTAAAGGTAATGAGCTATTAAAAACAGAGTGTGCGTTAACCTAATGGGGAACTTAAACCTACAGTACAATCTGTGAGACACACATTTTACAAATGATTCAGGTTTTTGTACCTGGGAGACATTAATTAATATTATCCCTCTGTTGAAGAGGGAGAAAAACATTGTACTTAAAGGTCTGTACTCACAGATCAAAGTCTCTCTTTCCATTTCTTTATAAAGATCTGACAACATCAGAGAATGAACTGCAGCTTTCTGGGACTTTACAGGCAGATGTAAAAATTTAAATTTACCCCTTATTTCTAACCTCATCCATTAAGATAACAGACAAAGTAATTTTATTTTCCTGGCTATACTCCTTATTAATATTTAGTTTACTGAGCAGCACTGCATGAATCAAGAATACAATAATAGCACTTGTTTCCGATCCAAATGCAAGTGAGGCTATCCACATACAAAACTCAAAATATATATATTATTTTATCATTTGATTCTATTTTAAACTACTCTTTCATTGTTTCTTCTAGGAAACCTTCATACCTGAAGGTTTATGCAAATTTGATAGGAGACAGTAGCAGCAAATTCGAGCTTGAAAGCTAGAAGCATCTCTGTTTTCTTGCTGAATTTATGTAGCCCTGTGAAAGGCAGTTATTGATTGTCATAGTTTTGTGCTCAGCTAGTCTAACATGACTTTGTCCAAAGTCTTAGCTTTGCATGCTGCTAAACAGAGATGCTTTGTAGAGTGATCCAAACATATCCTGAGGCGCAGGGCAAGCAACTGGCAACAGAAAACAGCACCTTGCCAATCCTGGGTTATGCTCTAACCACAAGCTAAATCACCAGTAGAAAACCTTCTGGTAATTGAGCTGGTTTCGCAAACAATAAACAGTGTTTCTCTCTTGCACTCCAATTCAGCAATCTGTTATTGTTTGATAATTATATTTAGATGGGGCTTGTCTATCAAGAAGAAACAATTTCAGATTTTCATTAGTGCATTCTCTTTTTACAAACTAAAAGTGCCTTCTAAAGATTAAAGTATAAAAAATGCTCTAATTATATAAGTCAATCTGCTGATCTATGAGTATGATAAAGCCACTCAGATTATCTGTGGAACAAGAGAGTCCAGAGCTTCAGAGCATCAGTCTGGCACCATTTCAGGAATACTGCATTCAATCCTGTAACTTCCAGCTGCCTGTCCCACAGCAAAATAGAGAATGAAGAGAACTCATCACCGTTTGAAACAGCTCTAGCTGTAAAGAGATGCCATGAAATGTCAGCGCAGTAAATTAATTACTTCTCAACAGGAAAGCCTGTTGAGCCCTCCCAACGTATTATTCCATTTTTAGCCAACCAAGATTCAGAAATATGCAACTTCAGAGCTTCAGTTCTGATTTTTTCCCCCACTGATTTGTCTCCTCCTCAGTATCTTGCAAATTTCCATTCATGGCAGGGTAGATGGCCTCTGTATTCTGCACATTTCATTTTCTGACAGAGCAACAAGTTTTCCACTACACTAGATTTCTGTGCAATTTGTTTTCCTTTTCTAAAAGAGTAAATATACTCATGTTTTAGGAATCAAGAAATACTGCTGTAAGTCAGTAACATACACTTTTCATGTTGCAGATGGAAATATCGGGTGCCGTTTTCTCATCAGCAAACACCACGCTGCTTCTTTTTGTTCTTTTTTTGGACCTTCTCATTTTTACCTCAGGGTGAGGGTTACTTGGCAAAGCATTCTCCTCTGATTCTGATTTTACTGGCTTTGATAGCACTGCTTCCAGTTCAAAGCTGCAAGGACAAAAGAAAAACGATAAAAATTGCTAAACGATACTTTAAAAGTCATGGGTATTCTGATGTCATTTCCCTGGGAAATAAAAATGCAGGTCATCCTTTCCTGAGGCTTTTTTTTATTCAGTCTTGCATACTGAACTTACAAAAAGTATATGATGTCCTTTAGCTGGTAACTAGATACTAAAAAGATGCCTTCAGGAGGTATTATAATATCTTCAGCTGTTACAAAGAATGTATATTAATCTGAAGTGCAAATCGAATCCTTTTTTAAAGATTTGCGCATTAGCTCAAGGACATCTAAAGTAAAAAGGGTCAGAGCTCACATGGGAATTTTATGGGGAGCGGAGGTAGGGTTGAAAGCAAACAAGCAGAAAGATGCTAATTCATTTTAAAGCTGCATTCACTCATAAGTGAATTTACAAAAAACAAAATCCCGTTCTTTTTAAACAGTACTTCAGTAATAAAATATTTACTTCCAGAAAACTGGATGCCTCTGTCTTCTTTTCACAAGAGAATTTCTTGACTATACCTTGCCTATCTAGCATAGAATATTGCAGTTTTAACCCTGAAAAAAATGTTAGCTTCAATTAAAAAGACTTTTGGCATAGTCTAAACAAACTGCTAGTTGTCTTGATCCAAGATTTTTTAATCTTTTTGTTACTTCTGATAAAATAGGACAGAGTGAAAAAAATGTATTATTATCACAGTTGTATTAACTTCATAACTGACCTTTCTGAAGCAATTTTGTTTGGAGTACTGCAGTCTGAATTCATGGAAGCCAGTGAAATAACTGACAACTGGCGATAGGATCTTAGCATTGATCTCGGCCGTCCTACTCTCTTGTCATCGAAATCTGGCTACAAGATGGAAAAGAGAGGCATGTTCCATGAACGAAGTCTGTGTGAAACTCATTTCATCTCTTCTCAGTAGATTCTGAGATAGCACAGATGTTTTAACATATGGCATGAAAGAAGTTACTCATCACTATTAATTACAGGGATTTTGTTTCTTCTGACTGGATGCACTCTTTCTCTAAGACCTCTCAAACTGAATGATATAGTGAACAGATTTATTGCTAAATGACCCACAATTAACAATTTTCTTTTTTCTTTTTTTTTTACTTTCTCTTAGAAAACCAGGGCTTGCTGATCCTGTTTGGTATAAACATAGGGCAGGCGATTATTAGGCAAATAGCTTTAGTCAGTCCTTGCTCCAAAACAGTAACTACAAACTCCTCCTTCAACTCACAATCTCCGTATACTTATATTGCCTTTTTTCTTTATATTTGCAGGTGGATGGATCAAATTCATCTTTTCCTAATAGTAGACAGTAAGAACAAGACCCTAAGAACAGCAGGATGATTTAGGTCACCAAGTACCTGGACTGGACACAGCCCTGTGTGCTGGAATATCACTCTTCTGCAATGGAAGAAGAAAAAGTGATCTTTCACTTCTAATCTCCTTTAGCAGGTAAATTGGATATCATAATGCAAATATTCAGCTTGATAATAATGGTTATTTACACTTTACAATCTGCTATTAAATTGAATGGACCAGTCTGATTTGAGATTTCCAGACACTTTCCTCTTCCTCTGGCCATTAAGGCAGGAGCAAGGATCACATTTTTTAGCCAATTCTGTACTCGTTCTCTTTCTGAGGGCTGGATGTAGAATTATACTGTGCAGACAGCTGGGTCTCCTCTTCCTTCATGCAAGATTCTTCCTGGGTTGAGAATAACTGGTGGGGGGAGCTCAACCAAGGGAAAATCATCAGTCTCATAAAGGAGGCAAGTTTTTGAGCATTTCCCAGCACATACTGCTTGTCCAGCCTACTTCAGTTTCTCTCCTGTAAACATATGAACAAATGGTTTTGGAAACATTTTATACTAAAATACACAGCTACATTTTCTCCTGAGTATCCAGAAAACAATCAAAATAGGAGTATCACTTCATATGCCAAGTTTCCAAATGCATGGCTTCTGATAATGTCACTTTTCACTAACATTTTGATCTCCAGCAGAAGACTGAGAAACATGCACAGTTTCAAGAGTTATTTGTAAGCACTTTGCTGAGTTTACATGAAATGAGAATTTCTGCTCCTGTGAATGTATAGGCTCTTCTGTTAAGACAAGGACACTACTTTTATTCTTTTACAAACAAAAAGAACTCATGGTAGCCAACAGAAATAATATGGGATAAGGTAAATTGGAAGTAGTGACACTTTTTTTCTGTCTCTCCTATACACAATTTAAAATACTGCTATTCACCAACTTTATTAATTTATGAGAAGCTTCTTCAGCCAAGCTTTTTCATGCCATTGCATATCTTTGAATAAATCTGCATTTTGCAAGAACTCATTCCACTGCTATGTAACATAAATTTTGCAACATTCAGAGTGAGTATGAAAGATGCTACATCTCGAAGCTTGAATAAAAGACCATCCTGAGCATGCCATCATAAAAATCTCAGATATTATATTAGACAGAAAAACTCATCAACATTGAAAGCAGCAGCATAAAATAACTTCCAAAGCAACTGTTGTGCAATTCCAAAGAACAACTAACAACATCCCTCCTACTAGCTCCCACCAGCAGTCTGGTAGAGTTTGTGCTTGGAAGCTATTTCCCATATATTTCAGTTTAGTTTCAGCTAATCCAGAGAGGATTAAACACATAATACTTTAGAGCACAGTTCAGAATGTCTAAAGCACAGGAAGTTGTGGACATCAATTGCTGATTACATCTCTAAACTAAAAACAAAGAAGAGAAACATGAGAATTGAAATGGAAATAGATTTCAATTTTAATAGAGATGGTGAGATATCCCAAACCTTCCAGAACACTTGCTAAGTCAGAGACTTAACTCTTTGGTGGTAAAGCCTAGATTTCACTACCTCCAGGTGACAAGAAATTCCACAAGTAACAGAAGTTGTGCTTTTCTGCAGAGAACGCTATTAAACAAAATGTAGGAGAGAGAAAGAAGGTAAAAGGGGGATGATACCAATTCTCTGGTTCCATATTCTTTTTCCACTTTAACTTTTAAATGCTTGAAACACTCCTCCATGCGGTCGTGGAAAGGACGAAGGTTATCAGAAACTCTTCTTTCATGAATTTTAATTCCAGCCCCGAGGAAAGGTATCTTCAATGGACCAAAGGGGGTGGGGGGAAGAAAAGAATGAGAGAAAAGAAAAACAAGTCAGGATATTAAACTGGGTCTGACAACCCCTCTAACTCCATTTGGAGTATCTGCCAAGTCAACTGCAAAACTGTGCCCGGTGGATAGATTTGTCAGCTGGTCTCATTACCCCACAGCAGCTTTTAATAGCAGAGAAGCATCTTACTACAAATTTGGGAAGGGCTCTTGAAAAGTGGGCTGGCTCAGGAACAGTTGAGAGAGGTGTGGGTGCCTCAAAGCAACAGTTCTGTCACTTCTATCTATCCTAATGTCAATCCCTTATGAGATTAAAACATCATTTTAGAGTTTGCAAAAGATTACCTGTGTCCTGTAAAACATAGTTCTGGACTAATCCACCTGCTAATCAAGGTGCCTGCCATACCTTACTAGAAAGAAGATAGGGATGAAATAATATCCAACTGGGCTCCAGGCAAGTGGTTTCAAACTCTTAATTTTGCTTTAAAATGTAGGATCCAGTAACTGTGGAAGGATTAAATCAGTCTACTGGGTGCTTAAGGACATGATGACTTAGCTGCTGCAGCAGGTTAACATACTACTGCCTGGTTTCTGAATATGACCTCTTCTTTTCTCTGCTCTGTTATTCAGCTTCCTCTGTAATTCCCATGTCTCTAAGCAAAAAACCAGCAAAATAATGCTTTAGTATAAAAACAAACAAGTCACCAGCAAAGACTGTTTGCACTTTGCTCCATTTTACCCCTGTGCTGTCCTTTCCTTACGGCTCATCCTTCAGGCTGGGGCAAGTGGCAAATAACCACAAGAGATAAGATTTCTGATCTAGTATACTTGGTAAAAGGCACATGACCAAATTTTTAAGTAACTGGAAAAAAAGTGTAGACACCCTCTCTCTTAAAGGAGAACACCTCATAAAAAAGGATTAGCAAAGTCTGTATTACTTCAAACAACTCCTTCCACTCAAACCTCTTAAGAACCCTTCTGTCAGAAGGAATGATTTGCTTACCAGATTAAAAAAACACAATTAAAGAAATCATATGATGCAGAACATATTATCATAATAGTTATTTTCTGACCTCTCTCCCCTACAAATCCTTTCGTATCCTTGCTTTTATGTTATCATCTTTACTATTATATTAGCTGAATAATATTCAGTTAAAACTAATCTTATCTTTAAAGATGATGAATAAAACACTTTTATATGCTGCCTAAGTGTCAATATACATGGTCACACAGAGAAACTTTGTACTTCTCTCTCATACATAAAGATACTTTATTGCACTTCAATTTTTGAAGATGATCATTTATGAGATTTATGTGATATACCTTCAGCTACACTTTTGCAAGTAACTTTCTTTGACAGTGTTAACACAGCAAGAACTAGATTTCTAAGAAGAATCTTCTTTTTTTTGTCTGCTCCTCCCCCATTTTAAGGGGAGCGCAAAATAACACAATCATGTAAATGACATTACGTTGTCTTACTAGCAAGAAACAGGAAAAAAGGAAAATCTGAAGAAGGCCCAGAGAACTACTGGCAGTAAGCGTTACCTGCCAAGCAATTAGATCCTTGAGTCTGTTCAGCTTTTCTTGATCCTCTGGATGCTCTCGGATATATTCATCTGTAAAAAAAGCCTGAGACAGGCATAAAAATAAATCAGTCCTTCATCACAACATGAAAAGAAACCAATGGTGACCATAATACTGGTCATTAAATAAAGACATGTTTGCATGCCCCTCTACCAGGTGCTCTTAGTGATAATGCATTATTTTATGAACTGAGAACTGAAGTGCTCTTTTTAAATTTTGTTAAAAGACATTCAGTGTTTGTCTCACACTTCGGAGCTTGACCTCCTTACTGTGAGTTTTTTCTTAAATTAGCACTGAACAATAAATTGCACACATATTTGTAGCACCACCATTTATATTAACTACATTTTATTTAAGTAATAACCTGATATTAGCCAGCATGTGATAGAAGGAATCAGATATTGAAGGCATATTGATGACCTTTTTCTACCCAAAGATTTCTTTTTCCCCCGCCACATACATAATTCAGGTGTTGCTATTTGTCCATTAGTGCCAAGGGCCTAAACAAATAGTTAGGGCTAAACATGGCAAAAGCCACACTGCCCCAGAATATGTGTGCCTGCTGCATCCAGCCATGCCATGTGTTCAGTGCACCACAGAGCACCCGGCACACGGAGCCTCCTGAGCACGGCGCACGCTGTCCATCGCAGAACAGCAGGCTAAAATAACAGAACTCTGCAGCTCGGGGTAACATTCAGTTGCATCGTAATCCTTAATAAATAACGTACAAAAAAGTTTTAATATTCCTTCCCGCACACACACATTTTTTAACGAGGCTGCCTTGCAGACAAGCTTTCTACACTTCAGTTCCTCAAGCTATTCTACTTCCGATGTATTGGTAAAACATTTTATATTTGCAATCCCATTTTTGAACAACCAAATTTGCTCTGAAGAGAGGCGACATTTACAGAGAAAAGCTGGTAACAATGTAAAAAGATAAACTACATCAAAATCCTCCAGACCTGCCAGACCTGCTACAGGAAAAACTTAAATTGACTTACTTCAGACCAAACGTTTCGATGCTTAGGACCCTATTTCATTACAAAAGGTATATCTCATTTCCCATGTATATTAAAACTTTCATGACAGCAATTAATATTGAGCTTCAGGTACATTCCCAGTGTCTGCTTTGCTACTTTCTGCTGTCAAAGACTGTGTCAGATGTGGCTTGGACGGGAGGGCCTTTTAATTGGTGGAGATGTGACTTTCATATCCCCAGCCTACCTGCCAGTGCCACTTCGAACAAAGAAGCATCATGAATAAGGACTAGGAGTAATACCTCTGAGGATGATCTTCACAATTACTTTAAATCTCTTACCTTCTCATACTTAGCAAAGCCTCCCATAACAGCTGGATCAACAATTCCATTCAGAAGCATGGAGAGTGGATTAATAGGAAGGTTTTCATCACTCTGGTACTGGTTAATCATCATCAAAATCTTTTCATTTGTTGTGGACATGGTCTCAATAGCATTCTCTAAAGGACTAATTGTAGTCTGTTAACAAACAAAATATGACAAAATATGAGAAAATGTCATAAAATCTACTTTATCTAACATCTCCCAAAGTTTAATTTGTCCAGGTAAGTATATACAATTAAGTTTTCATTTTCTGTGTAGTTTCTATAAACTGTCTTTTAGCTCTTCATTCCAGGAGTCTATCATACAAGGAAACAATCCATGGATTACCTAGCAACTATTTGCTCTAACATGTGCATAACAGATGAACATAATCATTTGCTCTTGCTTATACCTTTGCTCAAGTTGTAAATATTAGTGTATTTCAATACAGAGAGGAAAACAGAGGACTGATTCTACTTCAATGCCCTGATGCAGTACGAGTACACAGTAGAGATGACCTAGGCGGGTTTGCAGAATGACGACTCCTATACACCGTCAGGTTTGGAAATTGAGACACAGTGCTAGGAGTCAGGCATTAAAAACTACTTCTTTCTTCTGAGAAAGCAGAGCTAACTCATCAGTGAATCAGTGATCCAGCGTTAGCAATTCATGGGGTGAATGTTGTTTTCTCTTTTGGAAGCAGCCTATTCACTAGGGTAATGCTTTTCCATAAATGCTTCTGCACTGATTCTCTATACTAGCATTTCAAAATCTGAAAATTTAAGTTGGTTTTGTGTTTGGAGCCAGTCACCAGAATTCCTTTTTTCTTGTGAAAACTGCAGTCAGTTCAGGTATTTGCTGATCTGGAATACTTAAGATGATTATCAGAAGGTGATATAAGCTAAGAATATTTAGTGGTGCTAACACCCTGAGACTGTTCCCAACAACCTCACTGACAGACCTTAAAACAGGAGGCGGGAAATAACAGTTGTGCAAACTGCCATAACCTGTAGGAGCATGCCTGAACAATGCCTTAAAAATCACGCTGTGTCCAGACTCAAAAAGGCTGAATATTCAAAGGTAAAGAAAGGATTTACATTCTGCCAGCAGCAACGAAATGGACAAAAGCATTTCATGCAGCTGTCCTCTAATTTAGACAAAAAAAAAGAGGAAACAGACAAAAATATCAGAAAATTCTTTAATAGCTTCTTGTCTAGAAGAAGAGATTTGAAATGCTAGCTTGCAGCTGTGAAGAATGGAACAGCTAATATAGTCATAAACCATCACACTGTATCAGAAATGCTGACTCCTCCATTTGTTGATACTTTCATTAATACTCCCTTTCTAGATTAAAGCACAATACATTTCTCTATACTGCAGCTACTGAAACCATCAGGTCTTTTAGAGCAAGCTCTTGTCTCCATTCATTCAGGAGTGATTTGGCTTCTGTCAAAAACAGAAAAGAAAATGAGAAGAACTGGGCTTTTCTGAATCATATTTATTGCCAGCAACCTATTCTGTTCTCTATACTCTCTCAGGCTTGGTAACAGGGCAGGATTACTTGCATGAAAAAAGGGATGGACCTCATGACAGTGTTCTAATTACAAAAAAACAAACAAAAACCCCACAACAATTCAAGAAAGATGAAGGAGCATCACGAGACAGCAAAATATCTTTGCTAAAAACACTAGGAAGGGACTGCGGGAAAAGAAGCCTGGCAGACCAGTAAGGAGGAAGAGATCATGCTGCACGATGTTCTCCTCCTGGGACCTGCATCACTGTGCTGTGAGGATAAGGAATTAGACAGCTTTTTATTTTAATGCAAGTGCAAAAGAACCCAATATAGATATCCTTGCTCTTTTGCCAAATTGTTAACAACGCTGAGAGCAGTATGTTCAACTGCACTTGGGAATTTGGTGAAGAAGTTATCCATGGGCATCCTGCACTGTGCCTGGGAGAAGACTTCCTCCACCCTAAGTCCTTCTCTGTTCTCCGGAGTTAGGTACACTGTAGACGGTGCAAGTGAGAGGCTGAGCCTTCGTTTGCTTAGTGGTCACTTAAGCTTTTAAACTCAGGAGTGTTGCATATATGACACTGTAAGACACACCATCTAGACAGATGACAGCTTTGGTAGATTGAGGAAGTTTTTCCATCACATCAGGTAAAGCGCAGCGATGAGAGGGAGAGAACAAAGAAGAAAAAAATAGAAAAAATGAACTGGAAAAATATTACTCAGAGATCCTCTGTTAATAAAACGATGAGTCTGAAGAGCAGACGAATGAAAAGCATGAGACAAAGGTTTAGAGCTCACAGGGAATTCTAAAGAAAGATCTGAAGGGAAAAGGAAGATTGTATCATAGAGTTATCACTTCATGTGGATGTTGACACAGACTGCGCTGAAAACAGAGGAGGCAGTACAGAGAGAACAACACAATTAGGAGAAAGAGGAAACCATAGTTAATTTGTTAGCATGAGCCAAACAGTATTATCGCTACTAAAACAGTTTTATGTAAAGAGGAGTTGCAGGGCAAAAATAAAATTAAAATATACTATCACTTTAGCTACTGCTGAAAAACAAAATGAAACCAGACATGATTTTCATTCTAAACTTTGGTGAAGCACAAGTGTTGTCTACAAAGAGTACTTATTTGTAGCAGCAAAGGCTTGTTTTAATTACATAGGTTAGTTCCACAAGGAAGCTTCAGGGTTTTTACCTGATATTGAGTAGATCTTCCAGGAATTCTATGGGAAAATCTCTCTCTCCTACTAATTGAGGCTTGTACAGGAGCCTCCTATCTTGGAAGTTAGGCTTTTTTGACCTTTTTTCTTTTTCTTTTTCTTTTTTTTTTTAAATAATACCAACTGACATTTTCATTGGCTCAATTAGAAAGGGCTAACAGGACACAGAACCTTTTTCCAACTGTACTCTTTACATTTAATGGCAGTTACTTGCTAGACACAGCTCCCTGTTAGTGCATCTGAATACGCACTGATACTGTGTCAGCCTAAGCTGGTGGGGCTGCCAGAGCTACAACGCCCTGTATCCCAACTACTCACAGTACTTAGGGAATAATGAGACTCCAGGAATCGGAACGGACAGAAAATAGGAAAAACACGACAGCTGCTGAAACCAATGCAGGATTTCACAGTTTAAGTCTCAACATATTTCAGAAAAAAAGCTGAACTGTTATTTACTTCCTTCTGCTTTGCATCTCTTCTTTTATTTTAAAAACAAACTAGTAAAGAAAGACACTAACTATTCAGCTAGCTATTTGAGGTTGCTTTCATCCATTCCCAAGAGTAAATAGAAGAAATGAGAATTAAAAATAAGTGTCAAATTAAGTTACAAGTTTTTGTTGGCATAGGCACACTTCAATATTTATAAAAAAGAAAGATCCTGCAAGCTTTCCTGAGACACTGGCAAGGGAATCCCTGAGAACTATCACTTGCATTTTATCTCAAGGGAATCCTCTTACCAGGTTTTTAATCAAGCATTACAGGAACTGCCTTAGTATAAATGTCATAATTATGTCAAAAAATAAAATAAATGGAAAAGAACCTTTTTATTACTACTTTGAAACTTTATGCTATATTAAGAATTTCTATTGCGACTTGGGCAGGTAACATATCAACAACACAGTATTTCAGAAGTCCAGGACTTGCCCAAGACATTCATTGTTTTAGACATTTTTATTAAGCTTTCGTTTAGCATCTTTCAAATCAGGTTTATAACTACAGAGTCAGGCTAAGGTCATCTTCTTGTGTGAAACGCTGGGAGTTTAAAACGTAGCATAACATTCGTCAAACACGTGTTTTATCAGCTTCCAGAGATGCTGTAAAAAGACCTATTTCTTACTGCTTTCAGTGCAACAGGTAAGTCCATTTTTATGGACTTACACAACAAAGAAGAAAATATATCAAACTCCTAATCTCTTCTATACGTTCTAAGCCATGGAAAAAGACAAGAAACTATTTAAGGTTCTATAAAAATTCATGTATATGAAAAACTTTCAACTCTGCAAACCCAGATTTTTTTTTCAGTTCTCAAAGGACTTAGTCCTAAAGCTCCAGTTCAGAGATAAGATACATGAATCAATATTCAATCATTCCAGCAGTAAAACATCCCTCCCCCGAGGCCATAAACAATAGAAGTTATGTAAGTACAAAAATAAAGAAACAACAATAGTTTGTCTTGCATAATAAGTCTGCAAACTGTTTGTATATGACGTTTCATATACATGTCTTATGGGTACGTAGCATTTTAATACACACCTGAGACATGGAGACAACCTCAAACCATCGTAAAATTCCTGGAAGTTTGTATGCCGTAACAAAAGATGTTCTCTCAATCCACATAGACTATTAAAAAATAAAGCAGGAAGAGAAAGTGACTTAAGGATTTAATTTAAAATTTTTTTGCCTTTTGAGATTTCAGAGCTACAAGAATTTACATGGGAAATATATGCACATTTATTTTTGCTTAAACACACTGCAAAAATCAACCCTGCATGACCCTGCATGACAATTTGCACAAACCACTATCCTCATGTCAAATTAGGTCATCAAAGCAGGAGAAAAATTAAAAACTACTCATATCTTTTAGTATCTATTCTTAACTTTGCCATTACAGGTTGAATCACTGCCCAAGTAAAGAACTCTCATATTCTCTACCTAGATTATACTTTCTCCTTCAAGGCTATACGCATAACTGACGTGATTTGTACAGTTTGGGAATAAATAGCTTTTTCCTTGGAGTATTCCCAAAAGCAGAGTTTTAGCTATAAAGATTGAAAAGTTTCCTTTTTTCCTTTTTTTTTGTATATCTGTATAACTACAATATAGAAACTCATATATTTCTATGCATGATGCTGAAAAATAAACTCTGACACTGCAGATTTCCTAGGATATTTAAATAATCAATACCATTTGTCACTGTTACACCATTGTGCAAGGGAATGAGAGTGGCAGAACCAGGACTCCGGTGTGTCAAAATTTCACAGAGCTAATGCAAGCAGATAACACACACCTCTTATCGCCAACCTAGCAGCGTTTGGTGGAAGCAGTATAACTACAAGTGACAAAACATGTTATTTATTTACATGATATCTTGATAATAATGATAGTTTGCACTGGAAAACTTCATTGCTCAATACAGATGTTTTTACATAATTATTACATAGTGTTTACCTAAAATGGAAACAGTGATACATCACTGAACATGAATATAGGGGAATGCCAAAACAGAGAATTTTGCTTCATTTTTGAAACAGATCCTAAAATCAAGGCTTATGTAATAAGTAATCTGAGAGTGACCAAAAAGAGATTTAGATTAGAAACCAATCACAGCAACTTCAGTAATGCAAACTGAATGAAAGAACATCACCCTGTTATTCATTTACTTACAGCAAATTCATTTTCAGGGTCAACAGATCCTTTTCTGACTGGTCTTGAATAGTGGAAGCGCTGCACGTTGTTGGACTTGTAAAAACTGAATTTTTTTAAAAAAAATGCATTAAAAACAGAAATCAGAAATTTCTGGATCCATTATACTGAAATACACCAAATTAGTATTTTTAATTAAAAGAAAATTTAGTGCTCAGAAAAAACACTACTACCGATTCAGGATACAACTTCATCATAAATCATGGCCAACACAGTATTTTACAGGAAGATAGGCTTCACCTTGTGACTGGGTGTAACTTCCAGGTACAGAACTTCCAGATTAACGTTAGAACTTACAGAAGAATCCCTAGTAAATATTTTTGCTTTCCTATGTGCTGTGACACCCATATTGCTTGCCTGCTTTATAATGTCACACAAAAGGAATATATTTTATTAAAAGGAACTGACTGAGAGGATACATTCATTTAAACTCAAGTATGTGTCCACTCCAATTGTTTAGTTTAAGCAGAATTGCTTCGAATTTGCTTACAATGCAGAACAACAGTCATCCAATAAACTAAGTATATGAAGCCATAAATGACAATATATGTTGATGTGTAAATAAATGTATACAAACATCTATGGGGGGGTATCAATATAAAATAATCTCTTGTAAACTGAATCATTCTCAATTGCTCTGACACACATTTCCACTCAATTCTTAAACACAGTTTTCAGCACCGACTAATTTGAAAGAACACACATCACACAGCTCTGACTCTTTAAATGTTTTAGACTCTGCAGAGAAAGTGTATTTCTTTTTAGCATGAAGTTTTTCTTTTAAAGAATAATTCTATTTAAAGCAATTTCAAGTAAAAGATAATTTTACAGTGACCAAGAAAATATTTCAGAAATATTCAACTTACACCAAAACCAAATCATATTCTAGAAGCCCTGGAAACAAATAAATAATAGACTCTGAACAGCTGAGCTAAATGGACTTCAGATTTGCTAGTTCACAGGAATTTAGCTCCATCTGAAAGAACTGAAACATTCTGTGCCATCAAATAATGTAGCTAACAATTATGGAGCCAATAAAGCTCTCAAAACTGTACAATTTAGGGCCAGATTTGTAAGCTATTTTGTCCGTTACTGGTTTTAAAATGAATTCAAGATGAAATTAGGTTCCTTTTTAATCTTCTACCACAAGACTTGAGCACATACCTGCTTCATTTTTTTTTTTTTGGGGGGCTGGGGTGGGGAGATTTTATCTTTTGGCTGTGACCCAATTGCAGTCTCAGTAAAGATTCTATTGAAAAGGCTGCAAAGGTGAAATTTGCTCTGAATCCAACTGTGGGATGTGAAGAAATTATCTAGTCTCTACTGATAAGTGCCAGGACCAATGCAAACCACTCAGGCTACCAAACATTTTGCACTTGGCAAAGTGAGTCATAAAAAGATCTGGTTGACCAAGAGCCTTCCACTCACACTCTTATATTGCCAATCACCTCTAAATCTCTGTTGTCAGTTGTCTTAGAAGCTGCACTGAAACCTCAAGAGTTTGGTCCTGAAGCATAGATTTTTTACCTAATCATGCACTGTTGTTCAAGTGACAGATGTTCTCTCATGCAATGCCCAAGGAATCCAAAAGTCAGTACAGAGAGACAATGCAAGGTCCAAGAATCAATGGACAATACCTGAATTCATAAAATAACGGTTCCGATTTTAAGATTATAGATCGACTTTCATTATATTGTACTCTATATTACACAAACTTACTTACTTAATAATCTGATCAGGTACTGCTTTATTTTTGAATCTGGGTTGCTCCTCCAGAACTGGCTGCACTGTAAAACACTGAATGTCTGAAATCATGATGGAAAGTTAAGGACATACAACCAACTAGTGTGAAACACTGCAGCTTGGGGGCAGCAGAAGGGAAGAGGCAAGGAGGCATTTCCAGAGCACAGTCTGCAGATAAAATATGCCAGTAGTAACCATGTTAACATTAATTTTAAAAGACGTAAAATGTAGTATCAATTACCTCAATGTTTTTACTACTTGTTGAGATTAAATATCTGTAGCTTATCACGCTGAATGATTCATTAAATTTTAAAGCAAAGCCAACTTGCAAAAACATCAGCAACGTCTGATGTTAATGCTTTGACTGTTCTGCTTTGAGTCACGCATAGTGTCATGTTTAGCATTTCATCTTTGCAATCTGTAATTAAGCAGCCCTTCTACTGCAAGATTTTCTAAGCAAGTGCTATTTTTAATCATGAACATTGTATTTGTATATAAGTCATTCTTACATATTGTATGTCTACACATATTGTATTTCAATCTCATGCCCTCTGGTTAGATTCCATTGCTGTTTCTTAAATGCATAAGCTAAGATGCAAAACAAACTAATGAATGCCTCGCTCTCAAATTTGACATGCTATTTTGGGCAAGATAGTGACACACTGCTTCGCAAGAGCACAGAAAGGAAGCAGTATTTCCATGGCCACCCCAGCAGGTTCTATGAGAATAGATTCAAGAGCGCACGTGAAATGTTTCATGTGATAATTAATAAAGGAAAATCAACTATTGAACAAGCGATGCTTTGGTGATTTCATACCTGCTCAGCCAGTAAAGTTCAGATTTAGATCAGAACATGAGGAAAAACAAGACATGCATCAACATTTCTAAACAAGAATATTTTAGTGCTGTCTAAAAAGTGGGGAATGGTGGCTTAGATGGATTCTCCTAGGAAAATTTTTGTGACATAAGGCAAGCTTTTGCTGCCAGGAAAGACAGGTGATGCCTGAGCAGCAGGGCAACCAGAACAAAGCTCAGGGAAGATTTGAATTCAATATGAAGACACAAAAGAAAACAAGGAGGTAACAGACAAGCTGCTGCTTTAAAAATAGCTAATGCAAATATTTTTGGAACATTTTGGAACTGTTTTTGGAATTTGAAAACACTTGAAAGGTAAAACATGTATGAATTGGACTGAAGAATAAAGCAACTGGCCAGCTTAGAACTGCTGGAAAAACAGCAGCAAACATTTCTAGTAAGAAGCCCTGAAAGAAGAGCAGGGCACGCAAGTCAAATTGCAGGCTAAACTGCCACCTGGAGAGGCTTTCATCCCTTTCAGGAAATAAGTGATGGACATGACTAAACTCTTGCAGATCTGTCACTTTAAGAAACTGTAATCTAATACACTTCCAAAAAAACAGCTCTCAAGATTACTGCTCAATGATTTTGTCAATAATACATTAAAAAAAAAAAGGCCCTATGACAACGTGAGTGAAAACCATACTTGGAATCTTCTTTGTAAAAACAAACAACCCCAAAAAATAAAAAATAAAAATAAAACAGCAGAAAAGCAATTCAAGTATTAAAGCAAGTATTTTTGGTGCATTTGAGGTGAAGAGGGACATCGGAAGCTACCGTGTTCTGAAGCATTGGTGCTGTGCCACCAACTGCTTCTGATGCATGAAGATTGTTTGAGAAGGGAAAGCTTCAGGAGCATTTGACATGAAACAGCCCAGTGACTCGGTACATCCTGATTCAGAGCTGCTGTCAGGTAAACGTGTAAAAGATTTACTTGCAAATAATCATAGTAAGCTGTTCCGTGCTTTGTTGTTTGCAGTTTTTGAGGACAGCTGTAATGCACAACTAAAGAACATCTATTACAAGTGTTTTCTAAAATGAAACTCAAGGTAGGAGCAGGCTGCAAAGCTTTCAAAAACTATCACTTCTGCATACTGATGTTTAACTTTCTAAAGCCTTCAGAGACAGGAGGGGGAAAATGGGTTCAAGAACAATAAAATCTTCTCTTCTAACTAGCTGAATTTATTTTTTAATTTAGTAAATTTAAATTTTAAATCTAATTAATAAGAAGTAAATTATTAATAAATTAATAGAAAGTAAATCATTAGGAGACTTAATGGTATAAATGACATTTTGAAGTCTGAAATGGCAGGTTCATTGAAAGACAAGAGTGGGCATTCACAGCTCACAACACTACGCGCTAATTAAGGATTTAATTGACACTGCAACATTAGATCAGGCTGCCTTGCTGGAGAAGCCCTTTTGCCAGCCCCGCACCGCCACCTTCGCTCAGTCACCTGCCACGTTCAAGGATACACTGGCCAGGAGAGTTTTTCACCTCCTCCCCAGGCGCCGAGGTCGTGGTCATCTCCTCTACGTTGGGAAACTGACTCATCAGCTGCGCCTGGAAATCTTCCCTCCTCTCGTACTCTTTCCCACGGTAGATAAATACTTTGTTCTGCAAGGAGAAAACAGCAAATCTGGGGGCTCAGTGCTGCTGGGGCACAATTAGGTGACTTTTTCTCAGGACAAACAAAACAGGGTCTCCAAATTTTTGTTCCTGCGGTATGAATGTTAACGGCTTATAAAGCAGGACCCCACTTTGACCATGTGCATGACCAATGCACATTGACCAATGCATCTCTGACTCTCCATAGATCATACTTAATATTGGGAGACAAGATGAATGCAGAACTGGCATCATGAGGATCTTGCTTTAGAACAGAATAAAGTGACAGAGTTTTATTTTTAAACATCTTCTGGGTTCAAGTTTTGCAGCTTTTTAATACTAATATGTAGGTTTGCTCTGCCCGCACCTTACCCTTGGTGTTAGGAAACTTACAATAGTCCATCTGTTCAATTTATGGTTTAGATTGCTTAATTTACCAGGACACTTTAAGGATATCAGAAAGAAAATGTGCAGACCCCTTTTCGTGTAGTAGTTATACACCTTCTTACTGCCTTTTTTAACATTGCCAGGCAACTTTGGCCTGACCAGAAAAGTATGGGGCAATCTACCATATTCACTATAGTAAGAAAACATTTTCTCTAGCAGAAAAGGTCATATATTCAGGTACTAACCTGAATGTCCTAGCCCTAGGTTCTCAAGACATCTGTTGTGGTAACAGAAGCAGGAGCAGTAGCAAGCTTCTCACAGTCAGTACAGAGAGAGCTGGTTGCTTTATTTGTGAGATAAATCAACTTGCGAATTAGAAAACACAGTCTCATTCTTGTTTCTTCTGTCTATATAGTGGTTGGCATGGAGGGACTATATTCATTTAAAACCTACCTCTGGACAAGAACACTATGTTTGTGGGTAAAATAATACTGAAAAATGGGGTGGTCAAAAATTCTGCTAAAAGAAAGTCATGCTGTTGTTCCTGTTGTCTTTATCTTAAGTCAAGTCCAACTATGCTCTAGTTACTAAGTTGGGTAATGGTCTCAAAAAAATCCAGACTCCTTGGAGTCTTGATTTCATACCTGATAATAAAGATGGAAAAAAAAAAAAAAAAAAAACCCAGAGATAGCAAATACAGGGGATGGATGTTTGTGGAAGCAATTTAGACTTACAGTAACTCTCCTAAGATCAAGTTTTTTCACTATACAAGAAAAACTTGGGCTAATAACATACAGTTTAAAAATGCCAGCTCAGGTGGTACTAGAGGTTTAAAAAAAAGAAAGAAAGAAAAGATAAACTGAATTTCAGGAATATCAGTTAAAATAACTGGGAAGAAATAAAGCAGATAAAACATACATACAAATATCACTACCCACCAGCTCTATATTGTAGTCATTATATTCTTCCTTCTTGTATTTGTCTACAGTTTGCCACAGCAAAATACAGTGTTGGTCTACACTATATACATTAATCAAACCAAATGCACTGCTTGCGTGTTCTCAATATATTTCTATGGTAGCTGAGATGCAAAAGAACTTGAAGCTCTTGTCATTTTATGATGAGGTCCACCAAAAATGTCAAACTCTTAAGTGAGGCAGATTTGCAGATTAATTTTGAGCTCCATTTAGTTAGCAGCACTGTACCAGTTATTGACATTCTTCCTCGGGACACATCTGTGAAATACACACCTTAGGGCAGACCATGTTGCTCTCTGGAATCATTCTTAATGCATGACATGAGCCCTAGTTTCCACAAACATCAAGAAAAAGAACCAATTTAAACCCATCTGAAAATGTGTTATACCTGTTCTTACAAGTAACTATTCAAATAGTAAGTACAATCCTGTACCAAGGCAGGAGTAAATCAAGTATAAGTCTCCCTAGGCTCAGTTGCATGGGACACTAGTATTTGTAAAGGTACATAAAAAATAGAATAAAAAATGAAGAATGTAAACAGTTACCCTTAGGAATGTGGGGAATCCTTGGCCATAATACCCAACAGCAAAATAATCTGGTTTAGGCCTTAGAATTTTCATGATGTTTTCATAGAACTTGGCTTGCTGAATCTGAAAACAAAACCGATCATGATTATTTCTATTTTTTTCCATTTATTTTTACATCTGCAGTAGTATATATTGTGCTAAGAGCATCTAACTGCCTTCTATCAATTGATAACAACAGCTTCCAATTGATAACAACAGCTTCCAATTATCTGTTGGCAAGCTATAGGTATAATCAGTTAACATCACAGCAGAGCACATCGTGTGTATACGTTAAATACTGTTTAATTTATATGCAAATATCATGCATTAAAAAAATGGATAGTTTAGCAAAAGTTAAAACTTATTTTTCCACAAAATGAATTTTTAATTTTTAAAAATTGCAGAGAACAAGCTCATAAGCAGCCTCAAAGCCTCTCTATCCATCAACTGTTGACATCTCAAAACTATTAATTTCTGTAACTGAAATACTTTTGAAGATCTGTATATATTCTTACCAGGTTTTGGCTTAAAAGTTCATAGTCAAAAACTTCCTTTTCATACTGTTCTGCAAGTTCTTTACATAAAGATATGGCTTCTTCCCACATCTGCAATGCAATCGCATATTCAGAAAGTAAATCCGTTGCCAACAAATAAGTCTTTAAGGCATCGCTATTTAACTACAGTTTTATTGACTATGTTATCTTTAAATTGCAGTCATTTATTAAGTGTACATTTAAAATGAAGGACCCAAGGCAATCATAAACTTCTGGAAAGCAGATTAATGTACAGAATAAAAGTGTTTTATGGTTCGTTATAAGAAGGAATAAGTAAACCTCTTTTATACTTAGAATAAGGTTACCAAAGAAATCACCTAATCTTTCACAAACAATAAACAAGGAGAGTAAATCAGTGAGGTGCACAGTATCTAACACGCACTGGAGGCGCAGGAACAGCGCATCGGGGACAGATACCTGCCTCTCTGGAAAACATATTCCATTTTACAAGTAATTTGAAAGCATACGTACTCATAGCTAGTCTTGCATAGGAGAACCCTATGTACTCTGCTACAAAATTGCACGTCTTAGATTTAAATTACCACTTGCCCAAAGTAGCAGCTTATTTCTTTCTACATAAGATAATAGCTACCTCTGAAAATCATTATAAAGAGCTACAGAACTACCGGGGAAAGTTTAGGATAGTTTTTGCCTGCTGAAGGTACTTAATGTCTGCAGCAGAAAAGTGGTTTTAAAAAGAGCTGAAGGAATTTCTCAGGTTTTGCCTGTCTTCTCGCCTATGCAGAATAAAGGACACAAAAACTTGTGGTTTTTTTTTTTTTGAGACTAATTTTGCCATGCTGTAAGGTCACTGCTGGCCACATGCATTGGGACTGCTTTGACATATATCCCCCTAGGCCAGGTAGTTCTGAACCTCAGGACAGCACCCAGCTGCCTGCAAACCTCCTCTGCTACATCCAGGCCCAATCTGAATGTTGGGAAGAGCAGACACCACCATGATTTGATTCTTCTCTTACTGTGGGGCAGGGCTGCTACATTGTATTTAAATCAGATGCCAACAAACTACCTCTGTTGTTTTAAATAGCACCGTTTTTGCTGAAATACTATAAACTTCCTGCCTTCTGAGTTATAGGGGGCTTCAGTGGGGGCTTTATGCTTTTGTTCTGTGAGAAGTAGTAATGAACAACCTCTCCCCTCCAGCCCTTCAGTTACACCTCAACAAAATGTAATGAGTTAAAGGCCTTACTGGGCCATAATCACTCCCGAGCATTGAAAATCGTTTGCCTGCTTTCTAGTGCTTCATCTTAGTTCCAAAAAGCTCAGCTCTATTGTCACTGTAGTGACAGGCAGCTTTAATAATAGATTCCCCCAAAATGCTGACATAAAACCAGATATGGATCAGCAATTTTCAGATATGGAGATGCAATTTTCAGACCTCTCTGAAACAAATAGGTCCTTTTTCAACTGCCTGTGTTGTGGTGGGGAGGGACAAGAACCAAATGACTTAGAATGCACTGTGTATAGTCGATGTTCCTTTCCTAATAAAAAAAAGCACGTTCAACATTTGTTATTATTGTATTACAGCCTGAAGTGTCCGAGACGCACGTGACCAGTACATGCGTTAGCCTCTTCCTTTATAAATGTGCTCAGAGAAAGGACATGTTTATACAGAACAGATGTACTCTGCGAATAAGCCTCCAGGACACAGTTTTTACTTGACCCACATTTCAAAGAGGATTTCCTACACAATAATCAAACAAATGTTTTCTCTGGAGAATACTTATTAAATGCTGCTATACAAAGTAACATGGTTAAGAAGAGGTTGGGAGGAAGCGGAGGGACTGACCTCCCTAGCCCTACCTTTCCCTTGTCAAAGTAATCTATAATCTTCTCGTACAAATTCTCTTTCAAGTGTCGGTGAGTCTGGGAACACTGGAACTCTGTTGACATGACTTGGGGTGCACATTGTTCATCTGACCACTGAGGATAAAAACATAGGAAATGTAAATTTGAGCTCAAAACACCTCTATTCCCCAAAACGTGGGTTGCTCCAAGGTTTTGAGTTTTTTTCCCTAGGTTTTACCTAGCATAGACAAGAGGAAAGGCATTAAATCAAAATGAAGTTTAATCCCAACAGCAGTGTGAAAAGCCAAACTGTGATGCTTCTGCCTAAAAATAAAGTCCCCAAGAAAATTCAAATTCTTTTCAAAATCCTTAGAGCAATTTTTCCCTTGAAATGGAAGTGCATGTTACCACTTAAATTGATAACAACAATTATGAGACACTGAAGAAAACCACTTCTTTACTTATAAATTTAAGCACTGAAAAGACTTATTTATCTGTTTGATTTAGGAATATCCAACCTTCAAGAGCCACGTATGGAGCAGAAGAGTATATGCAGCTTCTGTGTAATTCTCACAATCTAAATGAAGATCTCGCAATTTATACAAATATCTAATAGAGAAGAAAACAAAAATTAGTTTAGGTGTACACATGTCTAGAAAGCTAAGTACTAGATATGTTCTAGAAAATCTCTAATGGAAACTTTAAAGATATCACGGATATTCACCCAAGGTGCAGGGAGAGATGGTGTGCGCTTGAGCTAAGAGCTGGGCTGTGGCTGGGGCACATTAGTGCTGCTGAGTTTGAGGAATGCCAGGAGAGGCAGGGAACAGAGTCCTGGACAGCCAGATTTGCTACAGTTCACACGAAAAGCACTTGCAGACAATATGAAGCCATGCTGCGTCAGGGAGAAATCTCTGGAGAAAAGGGGTTTACTGGTAATNTTGAGGAATGCCAGGAGGGGCAGGGAACAGAGTCCTGGACAGCCAGATTTGCTACAGTTCACACGAGAAGCACTTGGAGACAATATGAGGTCATGTTGCGTCAGGGAGAAATCTGCCAGCGTGTATCAGCTCTTGGAGAAAAGGGGTTCACTGGTAATTCAGCCTGCCATGAAGTGCACTGCATGGTGAAAGGTGCTGTGTAGATCACAAAAATCTACAAAGCTGCCAGTAGTTACTCTGCTATTACAGATTTAGGACATATTCTCCATCCAAACTCAAGCCTAGCAAATAATAGATTAAAAATACAACATAGTCACCACAAATGATAAAGTACCATGGAGCAGCAGAAATTAAGGTAACACAGGATAAAAACAGGATTCATTGGTATCATTGCCTTCCCCAAAACAGACCCAAAACAGCAACGGCCATACCTGATATACATCCCTTCACGGTTAATGTCTTTGTAGAAATTCTAGGGACAGAAACATTATTTAAATGTTACTTTCTAATCTCTCTTATTAAAACACAAAATAAAATATTATACTGAGATTCTGCTTTTCAGTTGTATTTAACACATAACAAAACATAATTAATTAATTAAAAATTAAAAGTGAAATTATGAATATCACTCTAAGGTAAACATTATTTACAAAACATCTTAACTTTAAATCTGGTACTATTGCTTTTTCAGTTAACATTTTAATTAGTTACTAATAAATGTTATACTCACAGAGTAAATAATTTGCTAAAGAAATAATTTGTCACAGTTTTCTTTTGCAGAAGAGGAGAATGTGGTTATCTAAGGGCATTAACACACGATTCCACATACTCAGGCTATAGCTGCTGGCTACGCAGGATGTGACTGAAGCTGATACAACACTGTTGTGCCATATGTGTGCCCTATCTTTAAGGTGGACACTTGTCCCAGTGAGATTTAAGCGTCATTCTCATACTGCACATGCAATGCACTGCTCAGACACCTTCATCTCCACTCTACCTTCACATGGGTTTGCTTCTTGCTTGGACGGGCAGATCAGATGCTACTCACTTGTTTGCAGTACCTGAATTAACTTCAATATCTCTGCTTTGGCAAACAATGTAACAACATAAGGGAAAAGCTCACATATAAAAATGAAGGGTTTAAATCTCTCCTATGTGCTGTAAATCACTCGGCAGGAAGATCTGCTCTGCTCTTTCCCAAGTGGATTTGGAAGGCTGCCCCGCTCTCACGCAGGGGCTGCAGGAGGGGACGTACCAGCAGGTTCACGGTGCAGCTCATGCGGTTGTCCTTGCTCTCGTCACTCATCACAGTCCGGTAATCCAGCAGTTTTGCCAAGAGCCCCTTAACCAGGTTAACAAAACTTTCAACCGAGTTATAGATGTCAGGATGCTGACTGGCACACTCCATAAGACTGCAAACACAGGCAACAAAATGATTTTACAGTGCTGTCCAAACTAGCATCCCATCAGTACAAACTGTTTGGACCTGCAGGCAAGTCCTGTCTTAGAGTACTACAACTACAGAGCACACTGGAAATTCCCTTTATGGGCTGGTAATTTACATATCCAAAAAGACAGATGAGAAATAAATAAAGACAAATGAAATATTTACTCTCTTGCCTGAAAATGACTGCAAATTCAAGAGAACACATGTATATTTTTAAAATGAAGTCCAATTGCGTCTGTGGTACAGCAGGAGTAGGAACTCACGTCTCTTGAGCATCACGCTACTGCAAGTATCAGACCTTCCTTTCCTTTGCTGACATGCAGCATCAAATGCAGCAACTACTCCCTTCTCTTTGCAAAGTTACTGTTCAGCAGAACTTCAAACTCAGCTGACAAACTAAAATTTTAGTTTCACATGTTCTAAAAAGTCTTCACCAGAGCCACTGTCCTTTAAGAAAACCAAGTGACAATCTTTTGTGCAGGCAGGAAAGGCAGTTAGTGCTCCTTCTCAAAAGGAGAGGGCAAAGTGAGCTTTAGACATCAGCAGTACTTTTCCAGTTTACAGTAGCATGTGCTATTTCTAAGCAGCACTGAAGTCATCAAGGAGCACAAGTTTCATATTCCTTCATATTCAGCTTTAGTTTCCAAGTGGAGCTGTTTAAATATAGGAAATGGTTACTAGCATCTCATTAAGGATGATTTTCTTTCTTTGCTTAAAAGCTGTTTTCCCCTCAGGATTCTCATTTTACATTGGGCCTCTGTCTGACAAAATCCATTCTATTTTTACTTTAATATACACACAAGTTATTACATGCATACTGAGCATATAACATAGATAAATCACTGTTTATGTCACATGGAAAAAAGAACAAGCTAGCAATTGCAAAATCCTCACTGATACTGCGCTGAGTGCCTAAGTATAGCGGTTTCAGTGATACATTTTCCATGATTCTTGACCTCTTTCATTAATGGTTTGCAATGCATATGCAAAAATATTTAGTAATTTATAATTAATCCTTAAGGAAGTGCACAATTTTTTAAACTTTCACTATAAAGTGTTCTAATTAATTATAGAATCCCCCTTTTTACTTTTCAGAATCACTTAGGCTTTCTTCAGAAAATATATATTCATATTAACTTCTACTGTAAAAAATCCTCCAAAATAGGCCTAGAATGGAGCCTCAGGCAGGCACCATTGAACCTGTCATTCAAGCAAAGTAAAACCAGCACCTAATGTTTATTCCTTTGTTGGCACTTGTCCAAAATATACCGATCCTTTTTCTAAAAAGAGCTTGAAAAGCTTTTCGAAGTTTTTCTCTGAAACTTTGCTACAAGAGAACATCCTCTGGGGAAACACTGAGATGTCCTGAAGACGTTTCTTCTATAGTGCTGCTTACATTGACTCAAACAGCTGCATATATTGTTCATCTCCACGGCCTCCTTCCACCTCGTGGTCCAACTTCAAAATGATTTCATTTTCAAACTAATAAATAAAGAACAAAAACAAATTCCAGATGAATAACACACTCCAGACTATCTCCAGGTGATCATTTCTTAATAAAAAAGTGCTAAGATAACCTGAGGACACAGGGTTACAGTTACTGGACTGGAGTTTGTCAGAGCTTAACTAGGAAGCAGCACCATGCAGAGTCAAACCCAGCAACCCAAGTACTGAAATCGCCCGTGCCAACAGTCTGATACCTTTGAAGTGCACTAAACTCTAGCCAATATTCTCCGGAGAAGTTCAAGGTCAGAAATATAACCTTAATTCTTAGAGAAACAGAAGTACATGTCAGAGTACCTCAACCCAGCACTTAGCAGGATCGTATCATAACTGTAAATGTTATTGTGTTGCAGTATCAATATGCAATTCTGATTTGTCATTTCAAATCTCTTGCAATATATTATACACAGGAAACTGCTTTGTCATATGGAAAAAGTTAAAGCAATTAGCCGTGTTTAAATGAGAAGCTGTAATTAGTTTGCAAGTTCTTTACCAGACATTACACAGACTTCATTCAAGTTGAAGAAATGAAGAAACTGGAAATTAAAACAAATGCATGTGAGCACTGCTTTCTTCTCCATGAGGCTTAAAATGCTAAGATCTGTATGTTCAAAAAGTGTCACTGAAAGTTGATATTTCTTAGCAACAGTGGAAACAGAAAAAATGAGTGAGTTTTATAATGAAAAATACTAGTTGAAAAGCCAGAAACAAAAACAAAATATCTTGAGTCAGTTGGAAGTTAACTGAGAAAGGATTCTAAGAAAAATATATCCCCATTAATATTGTCTAGTATAGACACAGGCATTTTGGATGCAATGATGGGGTAAAGCCTGTTGTTCTCCAGACATGACCTAAAACAATTTAGAAAAACAAACAAACAAACAAACAAACAGTATTTCAAAGAGCTGATTTAAAAGTAACCTACAAATATTAATCTTGGAAAACAGACAACTAATTAATGTCATATAGAGATTTGTATGGGAAATAAAAACTTAATTTAGTAAGTTAGGACAAAGAAATCTTACTGTTGAACNACAATTTAGAAAAACAAACAAACAAACAGTATTCCAAAGAGCTGGAAAACAGACAACTAATTCATGTCATATAGAGATATTGTATGGCAAATAAAAACTTAATTTAGTAAGTTTAGGAAAAATAAATCTTACTGTTGAAATGCTGTAGGTTTTAGGATGCTACAAAAACCCTAAGAGCCAGGCTATTAGGATAATTTTTCCAAAGCTTCAAATATTATGTTGCAAAGAAACAGGCATCTTTTTGCACCTGCAGGTTGGAAACAGCAGAAGTAGAAGCTGGGCACCCAAAGGAAACCCCCGGCAGGCAGAGTCACTCTTACGAACTGCTCTCCAACACGTTTTATCCTCTGCAGCAGCCTCCGCAGCCTTCCCTGAACCCCTTCATCGTTTCCAAGTCTCTTGGCTGATCATTTCTTTAGATTCTTCATTCTTTGGAATATCTTTTTGGCTTCTTACATTAAAATCTTACAGTCTATAATGCATTCAAACATTATACAGAGTGCCTACCAGAGTCTCTAGCATTAATACATCCCCACAAGCATTCCTCAGTTTACATTTCTTACCATTTTTCCATTAGATGCCATTTCAATTAAATCTTCTACTCTCTACTGTGCAGCAACCAACTTAACAGGACTTGGACTTGAGGTCCAGACTCTTGGCACTGCAGGGAGGCTGCACGTCCCCTTCTGCTTCTTGCCCAGCCGCAAGTATCATTCTCAGATACTATCAGCCATGATACCAATTTGTAAAGAACTGGCACCATCAGAAAATTATAAGATAATAATGTCAACATGTTTTCAGTTGTTTCTAATACAGTTGTGTTTGTCCCCTTTATGCATAGCTCCTAATTCTTCCCCCCATTTCCATGAGGTCTTTGAATAGCATAAGAATAAATTATTCAGATGGAGCAAACATGCATTGATTTTTGTTCCTCTTTCTTTGTCTAAGCACTGCATGCTTCATATTCTCTTAAATAATGCATGGGGAGGCAGCAGAAAGGAGAAGCGCTCGTTTGTGTTGTGTGCTCTGCTGCCCTGCGAGTCGCTGCGAGGCGGGCACGCTGCAAAGGGGAGCTGCAAAGACGCCGAGCAGCAAAGACCAGCGTGAGCGAAGGCAGCGCAAGAGGCACCTCAGAAGACGTCGAGAGAGGCAGCCTTGGGCTTGTCTGCAGCCTCGCATGTGTCCCGGGCGGCAGAACTCTTCAACATCTGCATCCTGCTCAAACTCAGAGTTTTAGGTTAACAATCCGACGAGCTTGCTTCCAGAGGGAAGCTCTTTGGGGTAGAATTGCTCTGCTTTCCTCTCTCAGCATCTGAAGCAACGGGCGGATGCAGCACATCCAGCCCCAGGTCTGCGGGGCCTCCGGGATGCTGCAAACTGCTCCTGGAAAGAAGCCCCAAGCGTGCTCTGGTTTCTCCCAGAAAGAGAGAAGCCAAACAGGGGGGAACCTTACATTTTCTGAAGGGCCCGCCAAAACTTTGAGTTTGTCAGGGGTACTTCACAAAGGCATCTTGGCCCTCTCTGTTACTTGTTGGGTTTGCTGCTTCCGTATCAGCTCTCAGCTCTAATTAGAGGCCAAACCCGCAGACTGGCAGCGGAGCAGAATATACTGTACCAGTACTGGTGAATAAAGAGCTTGCACTGAAATGCAGAAGGGTGCTGTGGAACAGCACAGGAAAAAAATTACTCTTTTCTGGTCCAGGCTGACAAGCAGTTTAGAAGGCTCAGAATTCATGTCTATTTAGTGAGTCTAAGATAAGCAGCCCATGGTTTTGGGATAAGGCAGCACTAAACAAAAACCCTCAATCCAATCAGTTTGCAGGCAGAAACCTGCGAACGCAGCACCGTCGGTTCAAAACCAGCCATCTCTTAAATCCTTCCCCAGTACTTATTCAGCGGGGAGGGGATCGATTACTTCTCTAAGAGGCAATAATTTCCCAGATGCTGGATCTGACCAAAAAACTCTTTCTAAGCATCTTTCCTGCAGGCTCGCAACTAGCTGCAAAAAAGCTGGTTGCTTGAACCAAATAAATAAAAGAGCTGGCAGGAAGACACAAGAAACTTTTAGCACCTCTGTGCTAAAATTCAGCCCTGGTAAGGATACTAACTCCACTAACTTCAACAGAGTGTGTCTAGCTGTACTGGGCAGAGTTTGGCTTTAAAATTACCTGCTTAGCTAATGAGAAGACTGCAAAGGTCTCCACACCCTTGAATACACTTCAGCACCCATCACATATCATGTTTTTTCCACATGGATTTGTCTAAAGCATCAAGCTATTTAAATTGAAATAAACTTCGGTTTTGCTCATGACATGATTTCATGTGCTTCTAAAATCCTTCAGTCTAATAACATTGCAGGAATATGAAATATGAGAGTATGAACACGGTGTTTAGAGCAAGGAGAACCTCACAGTCACTACTACAGTGACCAGCAGCTTCACAAGGAGGAAACATCCTCCCTCTAATCCCAGCAACAACCGTGTGAGCCCAAGGACACACAGCATCAGTCCCAGCTACCTGCTCATTTCAGCACCACTCCAGAAGGCAGGGAACTGTGGGGCATTTCCACAGAAGGCTTCAGCAATGGATGGAGGATATTCAAGGGAATATTCCAAATGCGAACAGAAAATTTTACGTGGAAAAAGCAATATGAATACAGATGAACTAAGCTTTCCTAAGGCAACGTTAAATCTTTAACATGACTCAGATCCATGTTTATTTCAATCTTTTTTTTTTTTTTTTACTCTGTGAAGAGCTAATCTGTTGGTTCTGCTTTCTAAAGTATGTTTTTTAAAATAAGCTTTTTTTTTTCTTAAGCTTTTCATGTCACATTATCAGTTACAGCAAACGCTACTAGTTTGCTTGGTGATATGCCCTGCTTTGGAAAGTCTTGATAAAATTTGATCCTTCAAGAAAAGATGACTTCATATTTGAAGAACGAGATTTTTTTAACATGGGGTGTCTGCCAGAGGCAACTTGCTTCCCTTCAGATCTGCAGGAGAAGTGGGTATATGTGCAGCAATAAGTTAATTCTATCCACTTACATTTAACGCAAGTACAATAACTTGCCTTTCCGATGTTGCTAGCTCTCGGAGCTAATAATAGACAGAGCCTTGATGATTAAAATTAGTAGATAATAAAGCTTTCCTCCCTACATCCTGAGTTAGGCTTAAAATTATAAGTTTTTACAAAATTTCTTCTGGAATGGAAGTTACATGTGCAAAGTAAAAATGAAGAGCCACAAAGAAAATGTGTACGTCATAGATCACTACATGAAGGATGTATTTAAAGAATAAGCCATTCTTAGAATGACTACAGGTGGAACATGTTTTTCTCTGGGATTAACTATAAATATCCTGAAAATAGCTAAATAATTTTCCAGTTTGAAAAATGTAAACAACCTCTATAGACTTGCCTCTCTTGGTGCATGTATTTCAGCAGGAGTCGTGTGAGCAAAAGCACAAATTCTGCAGAGGACAGAGCAGGGTAGACTCCTGAGCTAGCAGGGACCAATGCATGTGGCCACAGAGGAAAAAAAATAAAATGCTGCTTTAATTGAATGTCAGTAAGATCTAGACTCGAGTGCCAAAGGCAGTCTTGAAATGAAACTTCATCATTCTCAAAATGATATACTAGAGCTTTAATAAAATATCCTAATATAAAATGTCAACTTCTATTTCAAATTATTCCATTGTTAAAAGTTAGGGTTTACATCTGTGTATCACATCTTTTTCAATTCATATTCTTTCCCTTTTCCACATGAAATAGAACTTCAAGTAATAAAACTCTATGCATCTTTCCTTTAAAAATATACTCTAAAAAATTACTAGAATTGCCAAACTTACGAAAGCAATCTTGAGAAATTTAACTGAATTATCACACCCATAGGAATGTAGAGAGGAAACAACTCTTGATTAGTAAGTGATTTTAGTTTTTCTAAAGTAAAGACTCATGTCCCTGCCACATGCCTGCTAAATTACTGAATTAGTGCAATCTGATAAAAATCATTATCTATTATTCCTAAATTGCAATAAAATCAATGTTCTTATTCTTCAGCAGTTAAGAAATATCACCTGAGGCTTATTTATGTAAGAAGTGATTTAAGGGTCAGCTAAGTGTCTAGCACCTCCTCCGCTCCGGAGCCGGTGCCCTTGTTAACCAGGCAGCTGGATGCGGTTCCCGGGTTTTTCATCAGCACGGATCTGTGCTGCTCTCCCAGGAGATGAAGAGCCAAGAGCAGAAAATATTTTTAAGGCGGCAAATATAGGGCTATTAGGACATGGAGGGAACAGATGCACAAAAGCAAATGTGTTTTAATCTTGGCCTTAAACCAAAAGCTTTGTGCTAAAATACAGACCAAAATGGAAATTCCATCTGCTGGTTTGCTCCGTGCTTAGTTGACCCAAAAATGCCACATTATGACTTAAAGCATTAAACATAGCTGGGTATTAAAGAGCGGCATATTTATATTTACTTTCCTACGAATCTCTAGAATTACAGCTTCCCTGTTCGTCACTGACTGCTGCACAGGCTGCCCCGAATGAACTCCTGGGGCGGACACTGTGCCGACACCTCCAGGCTCAGGGCTGCCCTGCCCAGGCACCAACGCAGGCCAACACCGGGAGCGGACGCCCCTCAGGGCCTGCTGAGGACGGAACAGCTCGGAACACAATGACGGGCTCAATGTCCATGGGCGCTCGGGAGGCAGGGGCAGCAGGTTGAGGCTCTATTTCCAAGGGTCCTGTCCCAAGAAACACACTCATTTGCCACTCAGGAGTTTCACAGACTTATAAGAAGTTACAATAGTCAGGTATTTCCTTTTTGAGAGAAAAAAAGATTTCTAAGTGGAAAAAAAAAAAGGCTTAATCATCACTGGCACCAGCAAAACCTGTTTTCCAATATACTTTTTCAAAGTTCTTCCTTTTATTCTTAGTATTTTGCATTTTAGCTCTGTAAGCAGAAAACACCATCCTACATATATTTACCAAAAATAAACTAATTACATGACATATTAATGAGATTTCACACAGAGTATGAGTTTTTTTGCTGTGCATGTTTTCCACATTAAACAGTTTCTACTCAACTTTTTTATTATTACCTTCTTGAATTCTCCCGTCCTTTGATATTCACACAGCATCATGTCAAAGAAGATGGGGATCGTGGCTTTTCGTAGTTCACCTTCTGGAATAAGAGTCATTTCCAAGATGGGCCCCACCATTCCCGGAATAAAGCAGATTTTATTATTTCCTAAAACAGAATGGCAAATTTGAAGAAGCAATAAAATAAAAAATAAAATTGTTAGGAAATGGAGTTAGGAGATGAAACCACCTGAAACAGTGTTGTAAACACCTACATCAGTGACAGTGTTAGGGTTGGTCACTTGTCTCCACTTCTCCTCAAAAGCAGAAAGCACATTAAACTATTCTCTCATTCCAAGATGTTGGAATTTGGTAGCAGAAATCAACACGCCAGCTGACTGAATTGACTTTCAAGGAACATTTCAGTTTTTCAGCTTTTGGTATTCCTTTACTAATGTTAACAAGTGGAAAGTAATCAAAATACTAATTTTGTTTATATTATTAATAACTAATATTAATCCCCAATTCTATCAGTAGGAGATAACTATATGATATGTTTCCCCTTTTGGACTTAGGGAGTAAAAAATTCTTACGAGTTCCACACTGATGTAACTCTAACTGTAACCAAACTATTATTTCAATAGTTTTTTACAATATTAGTTTTTCTTCTGCTCCTATTAATTTAAATCTGTATTAATCCTATTGAAATCGCTAACATCAGTAGACTATAAAGAATCTTGTCATGACTGAATCACTTACAAACCCTACGTAACAGGTCTGGGCAACCTCTGGAAACTAGAGAAACTCACATATAATGCGAATTTGCATTTGCCTGCCTGAATCTTGCTTTAATATATATCCCTCAAATGTGGTTTACACCTGAGACTCTGTGTTGCTTTTCAGAATGCAGATTCTGTACTGTTAAAAATGTAGGAGCTTAGAAATTATGGAAAATAGATGAAAAGGGCATTTGTTATTAAATGCAGAACTATGAGAACTATGGGGCGTTCAGTTTGAAACACTTCCCAAACTGCAGGCCTCTGATTTACCAGAGGGTATGTAGATCAAATATTGAGTAAACTAATAATTCATTTGTGATATTAGAAAATAAAAAACACTTTGGTCTTTAACAAAACTGACAAAATGCTTTAAAAATCCAGGTAGTTCTTTTACTTTTCATAATATCCAATGTACTTCTGATTATGACTGTCTGCTGGTAAAATATACTTTAAAATCTTAGTCCTTCCTATGTTAATTAAACAAAATATCATATCCATTTGAATAGCTTTTTGTTAACTATTACATAAACACTGATTGGACAGGAAAAGAATGCAATTCAATTGAAGTACGTTAAAATTGAGTGTGCTAATAACAGCCATTACTGAAAAAATACTTTACTACTGAGTAAACTGAGACCATTTCAGAATACTTTTACAAGATTAACTTCTGATACACAGCGATTACACAAGTTTCTCCAAATTAAATGACCTTCTAGCTGAGTGGACGATGAGCACGATAAACACAATAAAAGTGATTTGCTGACGCTTAGCACNACTGATTGGACAGGAAAAGAATGCAATTCAATTGAAGTACGTTAAAATTGAGTGTGCTAATAACAGCCATTACTGAAAAAATACTTTACTACCGAGTAAACTGAGACCATTTCAGAATACTTTTACAAGACTAACTTCTGATACACAGCGATTACACAAGTTTCTCCAAATTAAATGACCTTCTAGCTGAGTGGACGATGAGCACGATGATCAACTCGGGGGAAAAAATAAAATAAAAGTGATTTGCTGATGCTTAGCACTGTTGACCTGACACACAGGGGCCAGACCAGAACTGCTTTGGCTCTGGAGACCTGACAAGCAGCTAGAAAGGATGCAAAAGCTCGTGTCTTCTCACTGTTAATTTTCTGATGAAATCTAATTTTTTGTAATTAGCTGTACGACATCCAACTTGTATTTCAAAGAATAATCATAGGTATCATCACAAATATCACACTTCAAAATTCATATCTCACATTTGAGGAAAAAAAGTATATCATTCATAGGATACATTATTGTTCCATCTATTTGAAACTCCCAAAGAAGCAATTGAAAAACAAAGCTGCTTATGAACTAAACAATCATTAATGGTCCCATTTAAGGATTTAAATCCAAAGAGAATCCAGCTCTAAGTCTACTAATTTCTGGAACTGTGGAAACAGACTGATACTCCTCAGGGAAGATTTACGTGGTTCTCCATCTCAACAAGATGAGGTTGCTGAAATCTTCAGAGTTCAGCTATCTGCCTGCAGTCTGAGAGAATATTGTGAGTTCTCTCAGAAATAAAAAATAGGCATTAGTCAAAATGTTTCATGTTGGTTGTATGCTAAGGAGCAAGAAGAAAAACTTATTTTAAGGACAAATACTTTACAGAGAAAGTCATGTCAAATTTTTTTTCCCAGTGAAACATGACATATGCTATCGACTTGGTTGCAATTAAATTCATGTAATTACTCACCGAGTTTGTACCACATGTCACGGATAGCAAAGCCAATTAAACGTCTCATATCTCCATATCTAGAAATAAAGGACAAGGTAAGGTGATACCATCATCAGTGTCATCGTTTCATTACAAAATTGAAAGATATGAGAGATAAAAAAGATAAAACCTAAGTGTGTGTTTTCACTTACTTGTTTTGGATTTTGTTGTATTTTCCATGGGAAAAATTTTCCAGCTGTAGTGAGTCTTGAGTAATAAAAGCCACAGCCAAATGAAAATAGTTGTTCCACAGCTGTAAATTGAATATAAGGAAGTTATAATGATTTTGAGCAAAGGAGGAGCAATATTAAACCATGTATAACGGTGAATAATTTATGAAACCAAATGATGCAAGCCAGATGAGATTCTTACCATTAAGCAAAAATATATATATCATTATTATTATGCAATTAGCAGGAAAGCAAGAGAGATGAATTTTAATAACCACTAGCATGCATTTGCTCCGAATAACACAGCATCTGAATAAATATTGCTAAAGAAGAGGTATATGAGATTCGTTAGCAAACACCATTAAGCCACAAACCATAGCAGGACTAGTGCAATGCAGGACATGCCAGTGAGTGTTAACAGTGTGGCACTAGAGGCATCCAATGTAATTACACCGTATTTAAGAGCTGCTTCAAAAGGCATCTGCCGTCTTCTCTTTGGACTCTAAAGGAACAGCAGGCTTGGGTGACACCCTAAGAGCTCTCCACAGGAAACAAGGACAAAACAGGGCCTGGAGCGAGGAGCACTGAGTCATGCACTTGAGTGGAGAGCAGCCCCCTTGCATTTACAGAGCACAAACCTTCATTTCTGGACACAGATTACTTGTTCTCCAGATAATCAAAACTAAATCCCTAGATTTAGGGACATGCTAGACATGGGAAAGGAAACAGAAATGGCACTAAAATTCACAGAGACCCAAATTTTCACATTTGGTTAACGAGTGATTATTCAGCAACAGGTGAAGAAAATATTTGCAAGTACCCAGAGCACACAGCTCTCTGCAGGTCAGATCCACCCAGACCCCAGCAGCACTGCACTGCACACCTACAGTGATCTAGTACCTTTTACACCATCCCAAGATGGTCTGAATTAAGCCAAGCCATTCCCAGCCTTATCAGAAACTTCATTTGCATATCGGCACTACTAAGGCAACAGCTTTTTTTTCCTAACATAAACATCGGAATCATGTTCGTATCTATTTTTTTTCCAGTTTCAATTAGTACATACCAGCTCAGGGAACTTTTCTCCCACAAGAAATGCTAATCATGCTCCAAAGGGCCTGTTTTTCCTCTCATCAAAAGTTGTAAAAGATTAATTTGACCAATATAGAGGGTTTTGACTTGAAAAGCTTTCTATTTGTCAATATTTCAGATGCTGCTGCCAAGATATATACAGATGTCTGATCTTTGGTCCGATATACTAATTCCTTCATCATCTTTATGCAGTGTATTGATTTGTTTGGGGGAGATTTTAATATATTTTCATTAATCTCTATGGAAAACAAGTGTAATCACAACAACATGCAGAGCTTCACCATAGAGTCTTATGTCTGGACTTTATAGTCTTGTATATATGGCTATAGCCATATAGTCTTGTCTGGACTTGAGCACAATTTCAACTGTAAGTTAAAAGTCAATTCATCAACTGATAAATATGAAAACATAAATGCAAGCATTTAAATAAAATACTTGCAAAAAAAAACTATGCCAGACTTTTGAAAACATTACAGGAAAAGGTATATATGAAAAAGTATATGAAAAGATGTATACGAAGGGCATATAATCATGAGCAACTGCAAAAGTAATATAGGTTAAAGTCGCTTTTAAAAGTCTCTCCTACAATAACTAGTCTATGAAAATTTTACAGTTCTCTTTTTTAACAGTTTATTAGGCAGTCTTACTGAAAATAATTATCTAAGGAACAATTAATATAAAATGTAGTGAAAATAATTTCTTAAATAATGTACTTAAATCTCTTAAAACAATATCACATATCTATATATACTACTGTTTTCTTCCTTATTCAATATTATGCACGTTATTGAAAATATGTCTCTTTTACATTTCTATGCTGCAATACATCCCAAACCCCCAAAAGAACTCCTGAAAGGAACTCCAAAATCTAGTAAAAATAAGCTTCACATATGCCAAATTTTCCAGAACGTCTATTCCATGAATTCTCTTTCATCTTGAATGAGTCCAATGTCCAAAGCAATCTGCAGATAGCCCACTATAGCTCGCTGGAGGAAGACCCAGCAACATACTAGTGTAAGTATCAAAGAGGAACTTAAATGCTGAAGTGTGACAATTTTCAAATGTACAATAGAAATACTGTGTACTAGAATATGTACTAGAATATAATATTCCAGTATAAAAATAAAATTAAAAAAAAAATCAAAAAGAGCTACTATAACTAATACAGTGAGCTAAATTTTCTAATGGATGTTTGCTAGAATAAAATACGTATTACATATGGACTTATATATCAGTTGCCTCTTCGGGATTTTTCTAATGTCCATGACTACCATATATACATTTGTTTACTAAATGCAGTATTTTCCCCTGTATATTTGTAATGCAGAGAAGCAAAATGAAAGCTTTTTGGCTTTTCTAACTAAAGATTTAAGGATATAAGCCACGCAGTGGCGGTAGTGATGCTAAAACACACGTTTCAATCATGTCAACTTACTAAGCATGGTGCCCAGTATATGTAAGAAAGATGAGTAAAAGGATGGAAAATAAGCATACTCTTTCAAATGAGACACGGGCATTATGAAATGAGGACAATGCCTTCTGTAATAAAAGTCTGTGGCAGGGCTCTATATGATGAACATGAAATTATAATTGCTCTAAGAGTACAGATTTAGAAATATAATCCTTTTTAAAATCCTGTAAAAATACTGCTAATGGAGATGAAGGGAAGCAGGGACCAGGAATCAATATCATTATATTCTGCAAAACAGAAACTCTTTGATATCAATACCCAAGAGGTCCAAAACAAAATGGGTTCTGTTACCTCAATTTTCACTGTCCTAATATATGCAAAGCTGTCATCCTCCATCGGAAACATTACTAAAGAAAATTACACAAAACAGTAATTTCAAGGAATTAAGTGGCACTAAGGGTGGCAATGGTTGCTGCCTATATTAGGGTGCTGCTTTATTTGGTTACTGAATGGAAATACTTGCTCCCCTCCTCAAAGCAGGGGTGATGGAGCCCTGAGTTGATGCCGCAACCACAGCAGAGCACAGGATGCTCTCCTGTGGATCCCCAAGGTAACTCCTACCTAAGGACAGCAGCTACCAACCAAAAAAGGTTGTTTATGTAAGATCTGAACAGCTACAGTTCTCCAAATGTAACTAATGTCATAAGATGAAGCACAAGCATTAAAGACTGTTACTTTCATTTTTCTGTTTCTGAAAGACCAATTGGAGAAAATGAACAGAAAACTGAACTCGGGATAGCAAAATATGATTTCCAATCTCATTTTGCATTAATTTATTAGTTTTAAAAAACAAACCTACCTCGTTTGTAATATAATTTCAAACAAATCCACAACCAGTGACTTAGAACTGAATAATATTATCTCCCACCGTACATTTCCTAATACACAGTCTAAAATGAGTATTTGCACTGACCACACAATCCTCTAGCACATGGAAATACTCATTTTAAAACAATAACTAAGGAGAAAATAAGATGCTAAACCTAATTTAATTTATGATTCAGCCTATCCCTGCTGCAGGGTCAAGCATGCCTGAGCCACACAGCTTTCTTCTTAGGGACAGCAGTTTTAACAGATATACAAAAGACAAGGAAGGTTTGCACAGTCAAACAATACACAGTCACATAAAAACACCCGAGTGAATCCTTCATCCTCTCGGATCTGGTCTTCTTTCCTGACTGGATCTGTTCTGTGCAAAGGAACTGCTAAAAATATTTTTTATTATTTTTTTTTAAATATTTCATCTCATGGATGATTTGCCATTCAGTCTCAAAAAAATTANGGACAGCAGCTTTAACAGATATACAAAAGACAAGGAAGGTTTGCACAGTCAAACAATACACAGTCACATAAAAACACCCGAGTGAATCCTTCATCCTCTCAGATCTGGTCTTCTTTCCTGACTGGATCTGTTCTGTGCAAAGGAACTGCTAAAAATCTTTTTTATTATTTTTTTAAAATATTTCATCTCATGGATTATTTGTCATTCAGTCTCAAAAAATTATTTGGTATCTTTAATATCATGTTTTTTCTTTCCATATTTGATGGATGTCACAAAATCTATCCATATATTTTAAAGATTTAAACTCACTTATTCATGTCTTTAAAACAGTGTTGTGATGACTGCATTTAAGAAAACATACAGTATCAACAACAAATGTAAAAAGACAAGAAAAAAGCCTAACCTTAGGCCTGCCTTTCTATATCATTTTATGTATTTTCCTTATATCGTCAATGCATGTCCTCATTCTGCATAAAATTCCTTCACCTGGTACACTTGCATAGCTGCAAGCTTTCCAAGGCAGGATTTAATCTTCAATGAACTTGTTATCACGGTAAACACAGAACATGCACCTGGGAGGAAACCTGAGGAGTTACCCGATGGAGCTCCATGTCTCCAGCACAAGACCAGCTAAACCACCTCTGACGGACGTCTGTTGACTCGCCTCTTGAGAGTCTTCCTAGATAATCTATTTCAATACACAACTACCCTGATGACTTTCCTAAATCATAGCTTTTAACATATTTCAAATACATAGGCATGATGTGGATATAAACTCCTGAATATCGAAAGATTCTACTTACTTCTGTGACTCCTATCAAAAATCCAAATTTCTGCCTAATGAAACTTAATCCTCCAGTTCAGGTGCAGCACTGAGTAATGCACACTGATGTATTATAACATATATGTATATATGCATATATATAAACACATTGATGAATAATCATACAATTTCTCCCATAGAATTTTCCTGGGACTTCTTTTTTTTTGAATGAGAAGCCATTTGTTTCACAGAAACTCTATATACAATGATCCACTTCAGTTTTTAAATCTGTAGTTGTCACTTATGTAACACAAACACACTGCATCTTTCAAATATAACTGCAGTTGCACAGACCCTATTATTTATTCATACCAAGTGAAACAGCTGGACATTATTTATAAAACACATCTCAGAAAAGCCATTTAGAACATCTGTCAGCTTGAGGAACAGAGAAAACATGTTTAGAAATCAGATTTTTTTCTGTCCTCTGAGAAAAAGCCCAATGCAAACAGTCGGGGTTAACGTGCCCTCCAGGGTACCCCATCACTTCTATCCAGGTTTCTGGAAGCATATCCTGTATTAACCTTCTTACCACATGCCCTGCTGGTGCCATGAGACCTACTGGTGTATATGGTGGCTCCCTGCCTGCCATGGTGGCAGTGGGACCTGCTCTAAACACTCTCCGGGCTGGAGTCCAGGACTGGCTGCCCTGTCTAAACTGCATTTTTTAAAGATACAAAATAAGCCATGAAACTCGACGACCAAGTTAAAAAGCACTCCACTGAACTCTTGCAGGAGATCGTAACCAAGTTTTCTCACTATTAATTTTTAATCCTTGGCTGTGTAACACACTACACTACTCTGTAGCCATCTGTGATCAAGTTCCTACTTGATCACTAATAACACTCAAACAGTTCTCAGGACAGTAAGCCTGAGCAAACATTCACATGCCATGGAATATAATTATGTAAAAAGGGATGGAAGATTAATCTTGTAAAACACAAGACTAATCTTAAAACATACCACCCAAGAAACTGAGGCAGCATGGGCCTGAAAATCCCCTGGAAATGCATATCTAGCATGATTATGTTATTAGCTGCTGAATAGGTTAGATCTCTGCAATCAGAGAGCATTTTTAAACTTACAAGGGAATTACTTTGAATTATGATTAACATAGAATGAAATGGAACCACTGTTCATAATACACACTGCTAAAAGTGCTCTCTGTCTACAGCACAAACCACAACCGGGCAGCATGTGGTTTCATTTCATACCAAAAATGACCTGACCTTGCAAAACTTGTATCAATAGTCATATGCTAACTCTGCTCAGCAAAAAAGCCTGAACACTTACTTGGACTTCAAAATTCATATTTTCCAGAAACTTCTGGTTCATTGTCTCTGCAAATTTGTTGATGGCTCTCAAAAACACCCTGAAAGACAAAAGTAATGGTATAACTTAATGTGTGTAATTCTTGGGATTCTATTCCCACCATGTGCAGTATTAGTGCAAACACATTTAAATATTACAAACACTGTAAGCAGCAACAGTTCACGCATTCATACATACATAAGATGCAACAGCATCTTACATATACCGTATTATCCATCACAGAAATATTAAGTATATGATAGCCAAAAAATGTCTTGATTTTTCATGGAAAAATTCAGACAATATTTGGATAAAACATACATGTAATAAATCTTTCAAACACTATTTTACCTTCCATATCAGAAACAGGGCTTGCTAACAATAATGTTATTGCCTCCTATGCATGAGTTTGAGAAACAGAAAAGCTCCTGTACTTATATTATGAGATAGGAACTGATAGAAACTGAGTAAGCTTTCCCAATCAAAATATACTATGGGAAACTTCTCAGTTTCGTCCTATAGCCTCATACTTGGGCCCACCTTCTTCTCCAGATTGATTATAAAAACTCATTCGAAGTTCAATTAACACACAGTTATTTTTTCCAAGAGAAAGACTGAAAACATGACACTTCTGACTTGAAAAGTAGCATCTCTTTATATTTATTAGAGAAGATTCTATCACTTTTAGAAAGTATTTCTTCATCTAGCTTTCCAGCATATTATAAAATTCATTATAAAATGAATACTAATTGTATCTCTTACTATTTATAAAGTCTATTAGTTTAGTTTCAATCAAGCTATGATTTGGAAAAGAAGTTACCCATTTCCTGCTACCTTACAGATAAGGTTTGAGAGTCAAGCAAAAGCCTTTGCGTTGCAGACACCGTGGAGGCAGATACATGCAACCTGCAAGCAGTAAGCGAAAACACGTCGGGGGAAAACAGTCCTTAATGTGCAAACACAGTGACTTGCACCCAGCTATTACCAATCAGGCAAAAGATCTAATATTTACAGGTTCAGAAAAGCATCATCATGTTTAGAGATTTATTTCCTTGTTTCCAAAATCCTAGGGCAAAGCCCAATCTAATCTTTTCGCATCATCTTAGACCTTCTCTGACATAAAATTAAAGAGCTGAACTGTGAAGTTTTGAGCACCGTCAAATCACCCCAATTCAAGATACTAAAATTTACTCCCATTTCAGTCAATTCTGTTTCACTCTACTGAACAACCCCTATGTACTCACAAAGCTGCCCTGTGATTATAGCTTAGGTTGGTCTGAGCAGGGTAGCGCACTCTCTTTTTGACTTTTTATTCTCTGACCAAACTACTACAGAAACAAGTAGTACTTCAGTACTTCATTAATCTGCTCCCGACTCCCCACAGCAAAAGTAAACATTGTTCCCTAGAGCTTCACTCTCAAAGGTACATTTACCTTTGCAAAAATAACTAGCACTTGACAGGAGCGGATTAAGATTTTGGAAAAGGAAAGAAAAAATTGTCTGCTTTAGACAGCACAAAAAAATATATAGCTAGGCAGAATGACAGCTGTCTCCATGATATTCTGTCCATCTGTGCCCCGATTCCTTCGAGGAGGAGGAGTTTTGGGTGAAGACCTCTTCGTTAGACTGCCTTTCTATGGAACTCTGCTCCTTCTTCTCCTTCAGATTCCAAGGCATACTTGTTGCCAACCCACATAATCATGTTCTTCAGCTCCAGCTGCTCAGAGAGTCAAAAACCACTCGCCTTCTCTCAAAAGCAATATTTTTGTTGAGGGAGGAACAGGTGTCCTCAATTTTGAGATCTCTTCTACTTCCTATCAGTTGGGGGTTTTGAAGCCCTGCTCCAGCACCGATAATGAAACTTGTCACCTAAATGTTCTGCTGGGGCAGCATCTGGTATGGTGACATAATTTGTTTCTCATGTAAAAACAAAACAAAAAAATAACAAAAACACACAAAAAACAAGCAAACAAACAAAACAAAACACACTTATAGCTACATTTAAGTGCAGAAATAAAGTGCAATACACAGCAGAAACAATCATAATAATAGTGTTTCACAATATGACATACGACCACGTGTGCCATCTTTTAAAACTTCTGTAGGTGAAAAGCCCAAAAGAAACATAAGAAAAACTGTAGAGGTATTTAATTTCCAGTTAAAATCACGGACAATACTAAACATATTTACAAAGTCTTACACAATCCAGTCCTACATACGTTACGTTCTGCAAATGCCCCTATAATTCTCGCAGATATTTTTATCTGACATACTGAAATGACACATTTGCAGGAAACATGCAATATTTTCATGCATTTTTATTTTGCCCAGAGGGTGCATCTATTTCTGTCACTGGAAGTCATTCAAACAAGAAGTTTCAATTCTATTCCTGGCTCCTGTCAATGCCATGCTGTCCTACCTATAGCAATTCACTTCTCTGTGTGTCCCAGGACTGTTTTTCATAGCAGAGTGTATTAACTAACTAGCCCAAAGTGGAAAGCTAAACAGATGCTAATAAAATATTCTAGAGATTATTGATGATAAGAGAATAAAGCATAAATTTATTATTGACAGCATACTCCTATCATTGAACTGGAGAAGGTTAAAAGTAGTCTCTTTAGAAAAATAACCACTAATTACTATTGTAATTAACTACAGATGGAAAAGGGATGGTCAGAAAACCCAACACTCTCTTCACACTCTCTTCAGTGCGGAGATTTATGAAGACCTGTCATTAAATTTGAAGTCTTTGGACCTGAGTATAAAAAGACCAGCTTTTGCCTTATAAAAGCAATAAGAGAGCCATGGTTCAGCTGCTCCATAGAAACAAGTTCCTCATTTCCTATTAGTTCTGCTCTCCTTTATTTTATAGACAGACTTTTTTTAATAAGTTTGATCTGCACAATTAATAGAAAGTCTTTACATTAAAATTCAATTAATAGCAACTAAGATGAATGACAGACAAAATTTAACATGTACATCCTAAATAGGGCTTGAACAGAACTGTAAGTAACACAAAGATCCAAGTCAAACAGAGCTGAAAACATCCTAAGGAAGATAAACATCTGATTTGAAATTGATTCTCTCTCACACAAAATAAAAAAGAGCTGTAATTGAAAAAAGAAATATTTTCGTATTTGTAAGCTTCACATTGCTAAGCTAAAAGTAGGATTCCAAAGTTATTAGTAGGAGATGATCTGCATCTCCTGCTTCTGCAAAATAGGTCTGCATGTTGTCCTTGCTTTTGAAGTGCAAAATAGATGAATAAACCTAAAGTATAGATCTTGAACTCCAAGTTATTTTTAGCAAAAAGTTAGAACTAATGCATCAGCTCCTTGTGGCATAAAACAAAGGAATGATTACAGTTTTTTAAAAAAGTAAATTTTAACAGACTTGATGTAGGCAAACAAAACCCAGGAACTTGCATTATTTCTACAGAAGAGTTGTGCAGAACTTTCAAGGTAGCGCTGCCTGTTCTTAGATGCTTCTGGAAGAGTTGGACATTTTGTGCACCTAACTTCAGAGATTGTATACTATGGAAAAGATAACTAGAAATGGAAGCCCAACAGGCATATATGTGTTTAAGTACATCAACAGTCATATAAAAAATCATATACATAAACAAAAGGGCCTGATTTTGCAAACGCTGAATACTGACTAGCTCTCCTCTACTCCTCACAATTTAAACCAGGTTCTTCACTAAGCCCTGTACATACAGTCCCCTTTCTAAGATGAAAAAAGAAAAAAATCTGGGTCAACAAAACTATTAATTCCAGGGAAATGCTACAAATCAGTACAGAAATACAGATCATTCCCAAACACATGAAATCTCCTCCTCCTCTCATACATGAAGTCTTGAGGCAGAGGTCCAACTGCAGCGAGATGCTCTTCAGTCTTATCAAGTTGTGTAGAAGAGAGGAGCTCACTGCTCCTTTTTGAGACGAGCAATCCACATGCTGAGGTAAAGGCTGAGTTCACTGCAGCAGTTTTGAGCAGTGAGTCAAACCCATGTTTTATGTGGCTTCTAAAATGGTGATGACAGTGACGAAATGACAGCTACCAAGAATTAACCAGGTACAGACTTCAGACACAGGAAGAGGAGACAAGCTTTAAAAGAACATTATTTCCTGTGCTGTTTTGAAAGCTCTCACTGGAAGAACTATAAAGAGCTTGTAATATAGACTGGTTTAATATAAAGTCTGAAAACTCATGAAAACTTGGAGAGGCTGAAAATCTGCAACTTCTTTCCCCAAACTATGATCTGAGAGAGAAGGAACTGCATAATTTCAGTTAGATTTTTGTTTTTTAAACCCCAAATGGGGGGGTCAATCTGCACTTCCATCAATGAAGCCTCTACTTGAGCCAACAAGGAACACAAAGTGGGGTCTTGGAGGCTAAGAAATACATTGAACATTATTTTGAAGACTTTTTTGGGCCTTTAATACGTGTGGTTGTACCAGCAGGCCAATTATAGGAAAACTAGATTAGGGAGGAAGAGAACTGAGATAATGTTCTTAAATATTCTATGCTGTTTTGTTACAGGCATCTTCATACAGTGGTTTGCAGAACCTACCTGATAGATACTCTTAGCACGAAGAACAACAAAAGAAAAGCAGCCACTAAGGTCAACTGATTCCTGTCAGCCTCCATCATGTCTCCTCTTCCTTCTTGTGTGCTCTTGTAGAAAGCGTCAACACGACGTGAAACTTAGAGGAGACCAAGCTAGGCGGGTCGGACCCAACCTCAAATGCTGATCACCATCAGCAACTGAAACAGTGCTCAACAACTGTACACTGAAGCTGGAAGTTTTCAAATACACAAAAGGAAAGCCAGCCAAGCCATCAATAGTGACAGCAGATATTAAATCACTCACTCATTTACTATTTTAGTGTGCAAAAGCATCAGGAGAAACAGTTGAAAAGATGAGAACAAAAATCTTGACAAAGTAACAGCAGAAATTATCTCCTAAAAATGTGACAAGTTATCATTGATTGAGAAATGAAAAGGAAACACAGGACTGAAAAGCCTTTTAAAAACATTTGGTTGCTCAGAAACATAGTCTTTAAGAGTATAATGATGTCAACATTATGGAGTAATCCACATCCCTGATAACTGGAGAAATATGTCCAGGAGTACAGTAGTATAATTTCATCATAGCTCCCCCTTTGTTTCAATTCAGCATCTCAACAGAATGAAGCATAATTATTTTGTATGATTCAGACTAGATTCTAGCAATCAAGAAATTGCCATTTTCCTACATTTTCACCCTTTCCCTGTACCACAGGAGAGCCTATCTGAATACCCTGGTCAGAAAATAACTGCTTCAAAATAAGTGCTATCCAGCTTCTGTTGTTTGCCCCAGCTCTAAATTGTTTGTTACATACAATTTATTTTCCGTATCATTAAAGTGCTTATTAGCTTCAAATTCACCTTGAATAGCTATGTCAGGCATACAAAAATAACACATGCTATAATGAGAGGGAATTTGACAGCAGTACGAGCTTGGAGAATAAGAATGCTCCCAAGCAGCAGCAAAGCAGCAGTGGCACTACAAGAAAAGGCAAACTATTGCAGTTGCTACTGAAGATCCCTCGCAACAGTCTGTTCGTATGTGGCTTTGGCTTCAGCACCCACTTACAGCATATTTCCAAGATGATTCGTCTTCCATTTAGGATTCAAGATATGTTTTCAAAACTGCACATTAGCTACACTTACGCCAAATTCTTCACAAAATCATCTGCAGCATGCCTTTAAAAACACCCGTCTCTTTCAAACATTAAGTGTACAAAAAGCTGTCATAATGGACCATGATATGAGTAATTTAACTGCAAAGGTATTTTAGGTATTTTCTGTAATTCCCTTTATACTATGAGCTTTCTCTCATTATCACCTACTCCTCTCTTTTATGCATTTCAACGAATGGTTTGCAGAGTGGAAATATTATTTAAAAAAAAAAAGTCCCATGATGTCTTTGGTACTAGAGCAAGTCTAGGTATAGGAGCTAAAGCCAATATCCAGTTATTGTAAGAGAAGGTAATTACAGTAGCATCAGGATGCCATACACTAAGCAAACCTGGCTCTCACTGGCTTCACTTTTGGAAGAAGTCTGAATTGATCTTTTTGGGGTAATTTTTTATTTTTCACTGATTGACTCAAATTCATTCTTACCATATAACTTACCCATACAATTGGCCTCATTTTTTTAAATATATCTCAAATGCTTTGTTGAAATTAAAATAGCCGAGAACACACTAGAAGGGTTTTATGATCACAGGCCAATGTCGGAGATCCTGTTCCTGCTCTTAGAAATTTTTAGATCCAAGCTTAAGCATATCTGGAAAAATGACAGTTTATCTTTGCAGGATTTCTGAACACACCAAACTAACAAGCATTTTATTCAGAGTTGGGTGGTTTTCTCCACTGAAGACTTTACTTCTAATCTTGCAGAGCTCATGGTCTAGACACAAGTGCACCTTAGCAGTTAGCACCAAGAAAAATGTGATACTTAGCAGTGGGAAAATGATATTTCACAGCGGGTTCTCTCCCTGCATTTCAGAGGGAAGACGAAGTGACTTATTTAAAAACCTAACAGGAATCTACCTGGTGTGCCCTGTGACCATGACCAGCAGGACCCTGTCCTGCTGAGCAGGGGATCTGCTGCAGTCCCCAGCAGTTCAGATTCCTGCTCAGCAGAGATCCCACAGAACAGGCTGCAGGGAGCGATGTGCAGAGCCGGCGCAGGGCAAGTTCACTGCTGCGTTCAGGGCTACAAAGATGCAGGTGCTGGAAAAGCTGGACCATGTCGCACCCAACCTCAAACTCCTGCAGATGGAAGAGATGCTCTGTGCTGCGGCTGCTACTAACAGCAGAGCGCCCAGCAACCCAGGCAGCCACTGTAACCACACCTGGACACACAACTTGCCTTCGAGTAAATTTACAAACAAATAAAAAAAATTGTCTCAGTATTTGCCTTATTCTGTTTTCCTGGGATAAACTTATTCCCATTTGCCCTGTTCAAAGTGCTGACTTCTGGGACAACTGGGGAAAATAAAAGAAACAGAATTATCTAAATTTAATGAAAAGATACAAATGTGAGCATCTTGGGACACTGAACCGAACGAAGAACAATAATTACAAAAAATTCTTTGCCTCTGCAAGGGCTTTTATGTTAATAGAGAAAATGGTATTTCAGCAGGAACATTTTTAGTATCATGAAAAAAAAAGTCAAGTACACAACTTATTAATATACCTGATTAAAGTCATGACTGAACAGTGCAAAGTGTCTGAATTTGTTAAAATACTTGATTTACTTTTTATGTATGCACACATACAGAAGTACTCTAATTAAACATTTATGCTCGTTACTTTTTGAGATATTAAATTAACAAAATTCTTCAATATGCCATAACCTATGTGCAAAGACATTCTGACCCATTAAAAATTCAAGCCCTTAAAAACAATTGAATTCTGTCAACTCTGTTTTGGAAAGTCAGAAGTTTCTGGAGGGAAACAAGATCAAAGAAAAAATTAATTATATATGATAGATTGGCCTCTGAAATCTTGTCCTTGTCAATCAATGTAAAATCTTCTTCCACACCATCTTCATCATCCTTCCTTAGTTACATAATCTTAAATCCTAATATACTGCTGAAAAATAATAATAAAGCTAACTCAAATTATACCTATATTTGCTTTTAGGAATAAATAAACAAAATATGCCTTTGCATTCTCTGTAAGTTAAAAAAAATAATAAGCCAAGCATTTTTTGTAGAACACGGAACTAAATACTTCTAAATTAAGAAAAGGTAATCTTTCAGTTCCTTCAAAATGTAAATGAAAGACTAAGAAGTTCTAATATTTGAGTTATTTTTTTAAATAAAATATGCTAAGTTGATAGCAACAATAAATAGTCTGTAATACCTCTCCCACTAATACTTAAGAGGCCCATTTCCCTACTTATTGTCAACACTGCTTCAATAACCTTTCCCTCTCAAACCATTATAAACATCATCCCTGAATATTATGTATAAAATTGTGACAACCCGCTGTTCAGGTTTTCTCTCAGCAGAATTAAAAAAAAATACATAGTCTAACAGACACCGAGTCTGTAATGTGTGCTAGCTAATTAAAGTTTGGGCTTGCAGCTTTATAAATGACACCTCCTTATAACGCAATGTTCTGTGATTCAAAGCAGAACACTTTAAGCAGCTACTTACTTCTTACTTCACAGAAGAGTTTTTCTTCTTTTTTTCTATTCAAAGGTAGAGATGTTCAAAACTACGCATGTGCAGAACATGGAATACCTGCTCCTCAGTCACCAACTTTAACAAACACAGCCATTCACAGATGTTATGTGAAAAAAAAAGGGTCTGAAATCTCTTTCTTATCTCTCTCTCTTTCTTAAACTATTTCCCTGTCACAGATGACAAACCAAGTCGCCCGGCCTCACTCTGCTGCTTGGCCAGGAGCTGGTGACACCAACAGCACCCAGTCTTCCTGAAGCCTGACAAACAGATGTGGGGGATGCAGGTGGCATCACCGACCTTGAAGACGTGGCTGAATGGATGTGGCTGCAACACGTGAGCTACTTGAGAACCTGGTCTTCAGGGTGTTCATCAGCAGTTCATCAGCAAGCAAGCAGCTATTTTTAGGGTATATAATGGAAGAAAATTGGAACATTTTCAGGTGTTTTGTGGAATACCTGCAGTGCTAAGCCTGGCAAGTTAGTCTTAAAAAGGGCTGGGAAACTGTTGACTCAGACAGGTGTGTGAAAACTTGCAGATATAAGATAAGGGTAGGACATTTTATAAAAAGTATTACTGCTGGTGTTAGAAAATACCCTACAGCGTTACCACATTTAAGTTTTCCAGTAAATAGAGTTTGTCTTTAACACGTACCATTAAAAAACTCTGCTTGCTCTTACGCCTTAAATAATGGGAGCACATTGCCAACACGGTTCAAAAAGCTATTCAGATGGTTACCAAACCACATTAGACTGGACTACAACCAACATTTACTCACATTTTATGATAAATTTGGCTACTTCCAGCCTATCCTAGAGGAATTACCATTTCAAAGTCCAGAGGAATGGAAGGAAAGGATGTGAATCCTTCCCTGTAGCTGCAACCCCACAAACCATTTCTTCCACTCAGTGAATCTCGCTCCCCAGGCCGCCCATGCTGACAATGAGGCATGGGAATTGCCCAGGAGGAGTTGTGTGTCTCTAAATTAAAATTCTGAATAGCTGAGAGATAAGCAGATTATATGGTATTAAAGCAAAGCAAATGCCATGTACCTAGGAATTACTGCTTTTAATAAGCTAATAGCCAACAGTCTATCAGGACCACAAGCAGAACAAAGTGCACACACAAGCAGTAACAGTTAATAAGAAGTGTGCAGTAAGCAACCTTTATTAGAACAGGAGATAATTAAAGCTACCAGGGATGATCACAAAATATTCAGATATTAAATCCTAATGACTTCAATGAGGTCTCTACTACTTCCCAAAATGTTCTGAGCCCTGTCTAGAAGAGCAGAAAGAACCTTCCACCCATTCTGATGCTAAAAGGAAGGCAAAATAAAAGTCTTCTGCTCTCTTTTTAGGTTCTTAGTTGCAAACAGAGGCCAGGGAGAGCAGTGCACACAGCCTCTGCCTCCTTCAAACTCTGAACGGCTTTAGGAATAGCAATTTGCTTTGAGAGACACCACAGCACAGGAGTTTTATTTCACTAGTGCCTATGAACTACGCAGCTGTAGACCAAAGGTTTTCAGCACAACAATATTACTCAAATGCAGAACATAGAGGTCCTGTGCCAAAGGGATTGATATTGACTCTGTTCCTCCTAAATAGGATAAAAGAAAAAAGAAAAGAAAAGGAAAAAAAAACACAGAAACCAGAGCCACTTTGATTGTAATCAGTCAAACCAGCCCTGAAAGCAGTTATGTCTGGCATATTAATGCAGTTACTGGTCTGTGAGAACCTATTTTTCAGGTTTTCAGGAAGAAGCAGAAGAAAACTGCAAATTGCAATTCAAGGCAAAATTAAAGGGTCCATAGTTTATATCTAAGAAGTCGTTCTCTCTTTTGTTTTCCACCTTTATATAAACTAGACCTCTGGAAAAAAAATATATCTCCCTGCTTGACTCTCTGTATTTACAAACAAGAATAATTAGGAATAGCTTTGACCTACCAACAGCATCAAACCTGCAGCACTAGCCTTTTTTCTTCCTCTCCCTCTGCCTTGAATTGATGCTACATTTCTGGACGGCCAAATGTCCTCCAGCAAAACCCGTCCAAGGGCCACTTCCCTGCAGGATCCCAAACGGATCAGACGACCGGGGGAGGCTTCATGGTCGGATGCCTGCGGGGAAGCAGCGCCGGCTCCATGGGGCCCTTGGCTAATGACAGACTAGACATGCCCTACAGCCTGGTACTTCTGTTTTCCAGAGAAATTACTTATGTTGTTTCGGAAAATGTCTCTTTTGGGGCTTAAAAAGGCTGATGTGCAGCCTATCACTCGGGTCAGTTGAAATTAAAAACTGAGCTGTGTTGAACAGTTACTTTATCTCTCCTGATGATTTTACAGAAACCTTGGCCTGTTACCCTTCTATTTTCCCTTCCTACTTCTCCAGTTTGGAAAAAAGCATGTTACTGAGACACATCCAAAAATCTCATTTAACCCTCTATTTATTTCTTAACCTGCTCTCCTACCTTCTGCCCCTGCTTAATAAATCATTTCTATAACGACTTATAACAGCTTCCCCTCCCACTTCTTGATACTACAGTCTAAAATTAAAGCATAAAAGAAAGACAACTCATCTTCCTTGCTTAAGTATAAACCATGAGTATAAACCATGTCAAGTCGATTTACCTACCTGCTTACAGCAGCACTTGTAAATTACTTTTTTTTTTTCTAACGCTGACTTTTTTATTGAAGTATTTTCATTTGATTCCTCCAATGCAGGGTAAAGTTGATAGCAATAAAACCCATCAGCACCAAAATAGCCCACAAAGCTCTGAGACATTAGGAGAAATTTTCAACAAATATACAGTTCCACAAGTGAATTTCTAAAATCAGTAACAGAAGCAACATAGATATTTATTCAGTGAAACCCCAACTCCAAATGCTTTGGGCAAGGATTGACATGTTTTTCCCTGTAGAAATTCAAATCTTCTACTTGTGAATAATGCAGACAGAAGGTTTCCCATATGCACAAAGCAGTTATATATATTAAAAGGTAGATATATTTTCACACAAAAGAAGACTTTTAAGTTACTTCAGTACTGAGTTGGTCCTTTTTCAGAATCATCACTGGCACATAAAAAATAATTGCAAATAGCAGCAGCATAAAAATGTTCAATGAACTACATTTTATCTTTATAGGCTAAAACCTATAAAAGCTCAGACAGGGAAAGAAATGGAATGTTATCCGTTTATGTAATCTTAACTAGAAAGTTCTTCTAAATGAACATTCCAACTAGCACTCACACACACACCCCTCCCCAGCTCAGAGGAGGGATTAGCCATCCACCCTCATGAACAACAGTGGACGTGTGCGAGAAGTGCAGGTTTAGGAACCTGAGCCCTCACCGCCACCATCACACACCACCCAATGAAACAATAAACATACTTCTTAATCATGTAACATATAAACAAACAAGAAGATTTTCAGGTAAAATCATCCCATCCAAATTCTAGGTCAAAATATATCTAACATTACAAGACTGTGATTTGCCTTAAAGCAGTATTTTCCATAAGACCAGCCATTCTCAGGAGATGGCAAACTGTAGGTAGTTTTTAGTCACACATTTCAATATTGTATGACTGGAAAACCAGAAAGAGATAATTGTGGCATGTTTCTCATTATTGCCATGTACTGACTTATGAGACCCAAAGGAAAGAAAACAAACCAAAAAGTCCTAGAAGCAAGAAGAAACACAACCCTGAAGGTAACATCCAGGTAAGAAATATATAAGAAAGAATGTTCTCCCCATTTCTACATTCCTCTCGAGACGACTTAGGGACAGGATTTCTAACAGGTACTGTTAAGTAGAGGAAATGCAGCAAATATGAAAAACCACAAGATAAGGTTAATTTTCACTAGCATAGAGCACATCCAGTCCCATTTTACCTGTTCTGCACCATGCTCATTGCCATCCAATCTGCAGGGTAAACATTCTTTCCAATGAGATCTTTGAACATTATAAATGTTTCCATCAAGAAGTCCTAAAATAAGAAAATGCCATAATTTGAGACAGTGGGAAGAAAACAGACTTGAGGTGCTCCTGTTGTGATTAGGGGACTAAGAGGCAGGGCATCGTTGTGTTCCTTGCGAAATCAGTGAAAGGATTCCCATGGATAACAGTCACCAAAAGATTGAGGCTGAAGCCCCAAACTTAAAATGAAAACTAAAGGCCATTCATCTGCTAAAAAAGATGAGTCATAAATGAATGGAAATAAAAAGTTAGAGGAACTTTCAGCAAAACTGCCCAATTATTATTTAGCAGAACAGTCTCTGAATATACAAAGAATAAAGAAATTAGAAAAATACATCTTGTCTAGTCCATTTAGTCTAAATTCAGTATTCCAAATTAAATAGTGAAGAAACAGCAAAAAATTCTCAAAGCAAATAGTTTGTCTTTTTCTATGAATGTGTTACAATTGCTGCCTAATGAACTCAAAGAAAATTAATAAAATCACTTCAAGTTTCTCACATATCTACTGCAGATAGGCAGCTCTACCCTTGAACTTCTGAGCAAGGCCACAGCACATCGCTGAGGCTGGCAAGCTCATATGTCACCATCTATTACTGAAACCTCACAAGCAGCTCTCTGCACAAGTCTGCACTCTTTCGTGGCAAATTACTTAAAGGAAACCAAATGCACAAGAAGTCTCAACAACTTTACAGGAAAATAAATCTTCATCATCTTCACTGACACAGGCTTACACTAGTCAGAAAAATGAAAACACAACAATTCAATGCTTCAAAAAGTAAAAACAATAAATGCACTGGTATAATTGCTTTTATATATTTATTGTTTTCAATGTGCTGTGCAGAAGTGCTCAGATTGATTAAGGATTACTACAACTGCTAGGTTAATTTAGCATTTTGAATGAAAACTAAACACAGTGCTAGCCCAAGAAACAGCTACTCAAGCTGCTCAGAAGCTGAAATTACATTAAAATATTCTTAAGTTAATAGGCAGACTAAAGCATTTGAAGAATTGCAAAGACTATCCAAGATTGGATCTGCTGGCATTTCAGTTATGGGACAACTCTGACTAAAGAAGGGGATGAGTATCTGCCAACTCAAAATATTACCTCTGCAGAACAACTTTAAACGGTGTGACTGCAGCTTGTGCCAGCAGCCAGACTTAATTCAGAGTTGTGCCAGGAGTGTAAATAAAAGGACAGACAAAAGTCTACTAAAACTGTCCACAAGAGAGTGACCACTACTATAAATAAGGATATTCCTTAGCTATCATCCATTTATTGTAGGAATTGGCACTGTGAGAATAAGAGATTCACCGCACTTAGCACAAAACATCATCTCGGACAGAAATAGGCTTGGTATTGAAAAGAAGTGGAAATGGACAAGTATGTGCAAAACAAAGGAATGGTGGGTTGGTTGGTTTAGTTTTGCACGACAATATAGCGGATTATTAAATTATCCACTTCAGTACTGGCATTAACAAAGGTGGCATGTATATCTTTCCAAATTTCAGACTGCAGCACTATCCAAGCCACCCAAAGACTGGGACAATGACCCAGAGATACAAAATGTCCAGAAATAAACTTCAGACTAGGAAGAACCAGTTGAGGCAATCCAAAATAACACTGCTGATTTTTCACAGGTAATGAAAAACTTAAAGATAAAATTATATACTTATCAACTCCCTGATTGTTTATGTACTCACCACTAGTTCTGAACTTGTCTGAAAAGTTTCAATATAAACCGAGTAATGTTGGTTGTTCATCTGGTTTAAGATCGCGGTCATGCAGGCCACAAAATGACTCTACAAAAAATAAATAAATAAGTAAATAAAGAGAAAGACATCAACAGAAATAAAATACACATCTAGATTATTTCAAACAATGAACTGTGTTATTTCTAATGTGGAACTATACTATATGTCTACTAAATCCTTTTATGTTACTAAAACAAATTGCTAGATTAACAAAGCACCATATTTTGGCCAGTCTGTATTGAAGAAATAGAGTAAGAACTCAAAAAGGACATCGCAAAAGCTGCTCCTGGAAGGAGTAGTCTCTAGAGGAAGTGGCAACATTTATGAAACACCACATACAAATACACATTGTGTGAAAATTCAATTTTAACAAAACTTTTAGCTTGATACTGACTTTACTGTATAAATTTTAATTACCCTTTTTAAGTGAACCTACTTTAAACATACCCATTTTCTTTAAGTACGAGATATGGAGGACACCAGCATGCAAACTATTTTTCTAGATTTATGTGAAACTTGGTATTTTAATGGTTTAGAATCGATCTGAGTGCCTCGCCTCTCCCTGAGACAGGAGAAGTTAATTCCATCTGGTCCTGGGCTTCAGCGGGCAGATTCTCCCTGTACCTCTGAGTCACTTCCTATCTCCTTCGCATCACTAAAGCACCAAGGTCACCCGATACTGAAGTAGCAGCTGCAGTTTGTTTTACCCAACCATTTTGTCTACTGCTCAGGGAGAGGCAGCTCTCCCTAACTTCGGGTTATGGCCACTAGAGGTCTTTTACTTTCATATGGTAGCTGCTGCTCAGTTTGTACTGCTTTTTTTATTTATTCCTACGTGAGCAGATCCAGTTCACTTCTTGCACATAAACAGGGAAAATTACAACATAACGGACTTATTACACCTTCTTTTGGAATAACATTATTGCTGGGGAGAGGCTTGCCTACTTTGCAAGACTGAGAAGATAGATTTTCTGCAGGTAAACTCAAAGCTTTCAGGTAAGATATCGTGTGCTCTCGGGGACTGATGCTCTTCTAAAAGCAATGCTGATTTTCCTGCTAAAATAGTTTACTTTTACAGGTATGGCTCAGACAAGTCTTTTTAGTGATTTTTAATCCACAGTTGTTAGCAATAATGAACTGCAAAGGATCTAGCAGTGAAACTGTGATGGTTTTTGCTATGATGTCTTGATTTTAATTTGAAAAAAAAATACTGACAGAAGTTAGAAAATATCATACAAGAAAATAACTGTCTGCATTTTCAGGAGTTAAACACATGCTCCCAATTGCCTCCTTACATTCATTTTAAATAATCACTTCTTGAAATAAGTAGGATTTCTTTGCAAGCTGTGAATACATGTTCTGTGTTGCTTAAAGGCACAAGGACTTTAAGAATGTTCATTTATTTGTTGAAACCAACTTAGAAAATGTGCCTAGCTAGATCTCTTTTTAGGATACAGCACGACTGTCTATTCAGGGTAACTGTGTATGATCATTTTAAATTTAACATATAGCAGGTTTTGACCACTGAAGAGAGATGCATAAATAGAGATCATATTTTGTTAGCCCGTGCCTCACACCAAACCTGTCACATTGACATCACTGTGACTGATGCATATAAAAAAAGGACAGTGACAGAAAAGCTAGTTTGCTACAAAAACTTCCTCCACCATTTGCCAATTGTAAGGCAGGAAAATACCCCAATACCATTTGATCTTTAATCATTTTCTCAGGAGCAATCCCCACTGGTAGAAATGAAGGGCTAGCTCCTCTCCAAGCTAGGAGCCTGTCCCCGTCCCAGTGCCCAAGGGAAGAGGTGCCTCCCGGGCCCAGCACCTCGTCCCTCAGCATTGGGGCTGGGGCAGGATGAGACCTCCTGCGAGGAGCTGGTGATTCCCCAGGCTGCCCAAGTGCCTCTGCTAGCACATACAAAGAACCCAAAGTGCTTGAAAGCAAGTTGTGCAAAAGGGCCCGCGCTGAGACTTGCACAGCGCAAGATGGACAGCAGAAATCCCGAATCCAGCACCACCCACGCACACAGCAGTCGGCTGCTTAGGTCTCAAAACTTTTTGTTGTTGTTGCTTTTAAAATCGAGCACTGTATGTAATCGTTGGATATTAAAAGAGATTGCAGCACAGGAGATGAAATTCTTCAAGTAAAACCCTGCAGTGTCATTTCAGCTGTGCTTAGGCTTGTTAGGATTTATCTAATGTATCACAGCAGAGATGCTTGATTGGAAGTAGGTCAAATGTGCAAAACCCAAAGTTATCCAAGTAAACACTTGACTAATAAGGGAATACTAACAGAAACATTAGCAGGAAAAGCTCTCTTTGGAAATACTGCACTGTTTTGAGGAGAATCTCTAACAAGCACATATTTTCAAATTTATAACATTCAGTTGCATTTGAATTTTAAACACTTCATGAACAGAAATAGTGCTGAATTCTAATTTCAGAATTAACCAAGTGGCTGATAGCCTCCCAAACAGTATGCGAGGAAATAAGGAAATAGACGGTATAAACACTGCGCTTTTATCACTAGCAGGAATACAGAGTAAATAGGGAATGAGACACAGAGGAGGAAATCTCTTCTCTAGCAGCCAAACTACCCATCAGTTAAAAAAAACAAACAACAAAAGCATGATTAATATCAAAGTTCACTGAACACCACCACTGTCTGATTTAAGAAGTTACATTGCAAACTATGGACTAAAAAACCCGACTATTTTGGTTGTGTACATGAAGAGGGATCACAGGTGCATTCGGGAGAACAAATGGGGCACTGAGGTCAGGGCAGAAAGAGCCTGCAGAAAAATATCCCCCCTACTGCCATTCAAGTGAATACAGGCTATGGATGCAACTCTTGCAGCAAAAGCAACATCTTAAAAATATTAGAGTCATATGAGTAAGATGACAAACTTCAGCACCTAGCAACTAAATCCCAGCATACTTTATAATAGCAGAGGGTGACAGGTTGCCGTAGTAACTTCAAATAATGTACCAGCACCACGAGAATAAATAAAGCAAATGCACTGCAAGAAGAAACCGCAACAGAAATAATGCAGAAACAAGCTACTAATTCAGCAAGAGATTTGAACGGCTACTGTGGATAGTTTTCATGGAGGTGTATTTCTGGAATAAGCAAGGAGGGTGTTATTTTCATGTAGCCAATTAAGTAACATTTATTGTCCTTAAAAGACATCTTTTCCAACATAAGGCCACAGTCTACATATGTAATAACCATACGTACATCATCAAAAGCAATCAAATAAAATGCAACATGAATAATTCAAAGGTTTTAGAAAGCCAAACACACAGTAGTTATATTTGTATTGCTTTTTTTAAACTGTAAGCCTCCTCTTTTTAACTTTAGTTTTAATTACTCCTTATACTTCAGCTCTCAGTTAAGGTAAATTAAGAGGTCTCCCTGACATATCACCATCCTCACAAGTCTCAACCCTTACTTTCATTTATGCATAATTTTTGCATTGGTCAAAGAAGCTCATCCAAAAGACTGGTCTTTTTCATAGTTTACTAAGCAAACCTACTACATACACCAGATCTAATTCTGAACTCCCTTTTAGGTTAACCCAGAAGTTCAAAACTCCACGCATGCTAGTGACAGTAATCGTAAAAAGCTATGCACATAGTATGGATGATAGATAATATCTACATGCCAAATTGTTCTTTTTTGTTCACAAGAAGAGTTCAAAAGTCTTTCTGGAAGAAAACTGACAAACACTGCTGTTAGTATAACTAAAGAAAACCCTGCGTATGAACTGCATCAATCTCATGCACATAATGCAGAAGGTCTCCTAATACACACACCCCACAATCATCTCACCTGCTCAATATCACAAACTTAAGAGGAACATGAAAATCACCATAAATGCAAGTATGGGAGATATGGAAATGCAAAGTAGGGATGCCAGGAACAACAAGGGTTCAGAGTTTATTTACATAGATGGTAAAAGTCCCAGTTCCTCAGGAAACCACCCTAAACCTGGAGAACTCTGGTGGGTAGTCCAAACATGCTCACTGCATGACACACACTGAAAATAAGCACTTGGGAAAGAAAGAGAAGCCGAATGTGAAGTGCCAAATTGCTGTGTAGTTCTTCTTCCTCAGAAACAGAGGCCTCTGCCAATGCATGTGCTCTCCTAAACTGTGCTGTGTTAGTTGTAAAAAAGATCAAAAATATGAGTATTAGAATGGATTGATATGTAACCATCTAGAATATTTACTAGCTGCATAGAGTATATGGGGAATGGGAAACAGCACCTCATCCAAGCAGGCTAGAAGTTTACCAATCTTACTAATAATTATTTTATAATAGCCTACATACATCCACACTCTTCTAGTAGACTTAAGTTTTTAATTTTCCATTTTTATTTGTTATAGTTCATTGGACCTGTCATCCTATCTTTTATAGATGACTGAACAGAAGTTTAGGCATCCTATTGGTACATCTTACTGACAGCTTTGGATTTCTGACCAAAATCGTGCAGGGCTGGGTTAGTTTGTTCTTTTCTTTACTCGCACATGTTTTGGCCAAAAGGGTATAAAACTACATAAATGGTAGACAAATGGATAGAAAAATATAGGACAATTTTTCTAACTGAGTGAAACAGTAATGGCAGCTGCTCTATAAGACTTAAATATATGTTATAAGATAAACAATCAAGGCAATTTCAAAATTATTCCCTTTTAGGCTTTTTCAGGCATAGAGCTACAGGTCATTTCCTCCTAGCTGGTTAAAAGCAAAAAGACAAAGGCATAAGATATGACCTACAACTGGCGTGATGTTTTTATAATATAGCCTTTGCCATCTAATCTTTTACCTCGTGTTGAGCAATACCCCACAGGGAAGATTTGCACTCTCTACTCATTTGCTGCTATTGTTGCTGGGGTTTTGGTTGGGCTTCAGACCATAAACACAAAGCAGAATTTCCATGGTCTCTGGCTGGGTTGAAGGTAAACTGCAAGTGTGTGCTCAGACACAGTTGTGAAACTCACTGCAGCTCCCATAATATGAACACTGTCACCACCTGCAAGCTGTGCACAAGAACAAATCGCACATAACATGATTTAGGGTCAAGTAAGAAAGCAACCATCTGCAATGGACAGTCATAGCTCGAATAATGAACCCTAACTTGTGCAGAGCACAGAAGCGTCAAAAAACAAAACCCAACTGAATCCCCACACTCAAAGAAAACCAACTGTCCCACTTCCCCAGGCACTGCTGCCCACACTCCAAACCCCAGCACTTCTGTATCAGAGGGCACCTCCCAGCCATACCTTCAGATCTGCACCACGTTATGCTGCAGGCCTTGTCCTCTCCTCTGGNCACATAACATGATTTAGGGTCAAGTAAGAAAGCAACCATCTGCAATGGACAGTCATAGCTCGAATAATGAACCTTAACTTGTGCAGAGCACAGAAGCGTCAAAAAACAAAACCCAACTGAATCCCCACACTCAAAGAAAACCAACTGTCCCACTTCCCCAGGCACTGCTGCCCACACTCCAAACCCCAGCACTTCTGTATCAGAGGGCACCTCCCAGTCATACCTTTAGATTACGCTGCAGGCCTTGTCCCCTCCTCTGGAATCCAGTATAATTACTCCTAGCTTGGTTTTCAGGCTGCCCTCAGTCCAGAAAATAATTCCTACCCCAGTACACAAGATATTCACTGAAAAACCCAAACTTCCTTATGCAATAAGGCAGTTTATTTCCTCAGTTGCTTATGCTAAGGGCTGTTCTATTTCCCTGTTGTAACCAAACCAGAGGTTCAGGCCAGCTGACATGTGCCTTGGCTTTTTAATTCTCCCACTGCACTCATTGCCAAGTTAAAGATGATACAAGTTAGTATTCCACAGAAACAACGCGCACACACAAGATATACACCATTCAAAGGTAAGATTATCCCTAATTTATGTCCATCCGAACTAAATTATTTACTGTACCAAAGCTTGGCCAGTCTCTTGATGGAAGAAGGTCTGAGAAATCATGAAATCTGGAAGGAGGCAATGCCGTGGCAGGGCTGAGCTGCTTGCTCCATATTAAGAGGGGCTATAACCAAATCCACAGGACTACCAAGCAAAACTCAGCAGCTGCACCTGCATCTGGAGAAATTAATTCAGCTGAACACTTTATTCTTGTGCAGATAAAACAGAGGAGGGAAATCTTCATTATGCCAAGTGAGGTAGCTTCTTTTATTTCTGTGTAAATTATGTCTTTCTAATTCATACATACTGTGAAGACAAATAGCCTGGCTGATGGTTCTCTTACTTTAAAACTAAACAGAGCCACCCCGAATTCTGAAGCCTTAAACTGATTTTGTTCTTTTTCAGCTGCACTTACTGAAGACAAGAACAGGAAAATCAAATTAAAAAACCAGACTGCATGAGCACAGATGAGACTAATATAATATATTTCTAAATTGTCAAAACAAAGTTTTCCCATAAAAGTTCCAGTTAAAACCGATGAAAGGCACACAGCTTTGGAAGCTTGCTTGACAATTAATCTTAGGAAGAAAATAAGGCCGTCCCCAATTTTTTTCAGTAACTACATACATTACACTGACATATCTATCAACTGCATATTTATTGGATTAACTAATAGTGATCTCCAAGGAATCCACTAAAATATTCCATTGTAAATCACACGTTTTGAAATATTATTTGTTGTTATTTAAGCAACAGCACAGCTACCAAAACAAAACTTGAGCTTCCAAAACAAAAGTTTTTCATCACAAAGCCATGAAAATCTCATCGGAACCCAAAGATTTCCATGGTGAAGCTTCTCAAGTCTCTATCACCATGCATTCCTGGTGCAGAATTAAAGTCAGTTTTGACACAGCAGATACAATCAAATACTGAAATATTTGTAAATATCAATATGCAGCCATATTTTACATTGAATTAAAATCAGTAATACCTTAAAACCCTCCACCATTGAGTGGTAATTTTGGATTAATATGTGCAAGAACAAATGACCTGGGTGGACAATCTCTTTGTTTAAGTCAGAGTCTGCAGTTTTAACATACAGTACTTCTGTGGCGCTCACTTAGGCATAGCTAAGTAAAACTCAAGACCGAGATAGAGAAATTAAATGTTTTTAAAGACTTGGACCTTTTTTAGCAGTTGGCATGACAAGTAAACTCCAGCTGTTTTATGGAAGGTGCCTGGCCCTTTTTCCTAGTATGTGAAGCCTCCACTCACAGCAAAGTAAGTCCAAATGGCCAGTTTGGGCTGTCGTACTGTCATTTACAGTCTCCTCCTACATTAAGACCATTGCCTGGAAACAGAAGAAGATAGTACAGTACTGTCCTGTTGACAGCTTGCCCTTTTAAATAGGATACATCCATTAGGAGTTTACACTGGGTATTACTTTTTCTAGAATAATTAGTTTTTATAGGTTGAAGTATTTTTGACGTCTGGTTAACGAAAGAGCAGGCAAAAGACTAAGTTCACAGGAGAAAAAAAACCCATAATCTTTTTAAGAAAAAGAGTGTTTATATTAAATCTTATCATCACTTGGTAACAGAAGCCATAGGCATAGTCAGTGAAAGGAAAAACAAACAAACAAAACACTTTTTTAACCATGAAAGGATAAAACTTTGGAAAAAATACAGAATAACCTACTACTGGCTACTTTGCAAGCTACTGTTAACAAGCATCACTCTCAAGCGCGCCTCGTCTTAAGCTATGCCTGTTGTTTCAGTTCCAAAGCAATAACTTCACAGAAACAAAGAATCTAAAATATGGGAGACTGCAAACAAAATCGCCAAAATGGCACTTTCCACACCAATAATTTTGCATGTGCTCTCAACCCTTGTGGAGGGAGGACATGATATCATGCCTCCCACACTGGAGGGCTTTGGCAGAGTAAGAAATATGCTTGTAATAACCAGATCTCTTTGCATGAGTCCAATGAGAGTCGAATTTATTAGGTACTGATTAGAAAGCTCCATCAGGGACAAAAATAGGAGAATGAAATTTGAAAAAGAAAAAAAAAAGTAGTAGAGAATATATTAGCTCTTGGATTTTCTTATTTTTTAATGAGCAAAAGATGAATCTGCCTGAAGCTTGCAAGAATTATTAGCAGAGGATTATCTGGATCATAACCAGATTGGTATAATTAACGGTCAATATGCAACCATACATACAGAAAACACTTTCTTGGGGAAATACAGGAAGAAAAGAATATCCAATATATTTGTTGTGGTTTACACCTATGTGTTGATAACAAAAACCCTGTAAAGAATCTAAACAAGAACTGTATTAGGTCAGGAAACTTCTTAACTGTTGAAGCTACTCCCAAGAGGGGATTTTTCAATACGTTACCATTTTCTCTCAATCTGGGACAGAAATTTTGCCAATGAACTGGGGGGGAAAATGCACTCAGCAGAACTGCAGAGAGCCCCAGCTCCTGTTGCATCAGCAGCACAACCCTTAGTTGCTCAATGACTGCAGCTCTAAGAGCTCTGACCGCTACGACTGCAAAAAGAAAACCTGAAATCCTCTTCCACAAGGGCTTACGTGCATTTTTTTTCACCTCTTCTCTCTAATTCCCAATAAAAGGGAACAAGAAAACAGCACACAAGTATGACAAAACATTGGCCTTCCTTCCTATAGTGATGCCTATTTTCTGCAACAAAGTGGTGTACTCAAAGCAGACAGCCCTGCTAACTTCAAAATAAATCTTTCTAACAACAAACGATATCCTCACACTTAAATCGGTCTCTCTCTCACACACACACTACACAAACGCTCCATAGAATATTGTACCATATTACAACATTGTATTGTACCATATTACATGTACCATGTATGTACCATGTATTGTACCATATTACAACAGGTGCTCCCAATACAAACTCATTTCCAAACTTTTTCCAGCATTTTATCAAACATGCATATCAAGAAATATTCATGGTGCTGTGTTATCTGGTCACATGAATTCTTTTAGAGGACACTTGCACACCAAAGAAATGCTCCTTTTCTTGCGATATTTCAGTGTCAAAATATTCAGAGTTATTTGTGGAAGGGCTTGATAGCTCCTTGCTCCTGAGCTGTGATTTTACAGGAGAAGACTGCCTTACTGACAAAGTAATTATCACCTCATCAACCAGGCCAACAATAAAATGACGCTGTAGGTAGCTGTTAGGTGATGTGCGCTGGTACAGCTGAAGGAACTGCATTCCTAACCAAAAAAAGGCAAAATTAGAAGCACATTTCTGCATAAGCAGCCTTGATCAATGAGGCAGAAGAGCCAAAAATGGCACAAAAGAAATATATAATTTCTTACATCATAGATATTTTGTCTATGTACCTCCTAAAGTATCATAAGGCTCCTATATGTTTATTGCAGCAATTAGTAACAAAGTGTGAGAGATCTAATACAGCAGACCAAAAAATTACTAGAACTACTGCAACATATGCCACTACTAATTATGTTTATATATAAATGCTATTAGATTTAATTGTTGTTTTTGGACTATACTGCTGAAACTATGCCTAAAAACTTACCAACTCATGCTATATAGACTCATATCATGATTATTATAGCATTCTTTTGAGAATGTACAAATGGAACTGTTAATGAAGCAAGTTTTGTCATTTTACATTACTAAGGCATACACCATATAGTGAACTTTATAGAATCATGACAGACAGAAGATGCATTTAATAAATGCTTCACTTTCATATACTCAAAAGAATTTGAAAGGTATTTTAAGAGAACTAACGTCAAGGATACTATTACAGAATACTCTATAAATAATCTTCATTTTGTTTGTTTAAGTTAGCATAAAGCCATTGATCTGAATGTTATGTTAGGGCTTCCCAGAGCCTTTATCTTCTGATCTCCTGTGTTGCTTCAACTCGAGCGAGGCAACTAGCCCTCTTGGAATTATGATTGCAAGCTGAAAATAACAGGAAATGAGTTTGGAAAGCTAGCAGTGAATCTCATAGCCTTACTGAACTGGACTGGACTGGAATCAAATGGCTCATTTAGAACATTTTCAGTTTAGGAAATGCATGTGATATGAAGAAAAGCAAATTGTCTTCTAGGGAGCTGATGAGTTCTGGAAGCTCACGGAACTCCCTCAGAAATACCTGCACATGCCATTGCAAGATGGACACATGACAGATCCCACACAGCTCAAAAATTTCTGTGTTGTTTCAGAGCAAGATGTTCAACAGGCACATTGAAGTGTCAACAATTCATCTGAATGGGAAAAAATAATTTTTGCATGACTTGGAGCATTTCTTGTCCTGATTTATATGTTTTTAGCACTTAAAGCAAAGCTGAAAGAAGACTGGAAATCAGCAATGTAAAACACGTGACTGTTTTAGGGCTCCCTTTATTTGCAATAAAAATAATAGAACAGCCGATAATTTTCTATTATCTTACATGTTCCTTTAATAAAACTTGTGAAAGGAAAAAAAAGGATGAAAAGCATTACATGTTTGGAATGAGTGTGCCTTGTTGGCTGCAGTCAACACACATATGTCCTGAATATCAGCACAATTATTCCCTGAATATTTTGAATTGTGGAAAAGAAAACAACTTCGGCAAAAAAGGAGATTGCTTGGACATCAGACTGCAGAGAATTGTGAGGGTAAATTATAATCTTCAGCAGTTAGAAGCTTTAAAGGTATCATCAACCAGAAAAATAAGGAATTACCGTCATATACAGCTATTTAGGCCAGCACAATTATTCTAGATATAGATTAGGGAAGTTTTTTCTGAGATAGCTCATTTCTCATTATTTTTAAAATTTTTAAACATAGTTCCTGGTCATTAATTATGAATATTATACACTATAAAAATACAAGAAAATGGTATTTACAACTGAAAAGGAGACAGAATTATATGTACACATATTGATGTTTAATAAATAAACCAACAGAGGAGGAGCAAATAAAATAAGAAAGCATTAGTAGCTCTCCCCTTCTCCTTTCAGATGATCATAAAAATCCAAATGCAAGTGTTCCATTTAGAGGGTGTCAGGGCATTAGTTTGGGCTTGGCAGGCTGTACGGCTCAGGTCCCAGATGCACTGGAAGTACTGAGTAACACAGCAGCAAAGCAATCTAAAAGCCCCTCCAGATTTTTGAGGAACCGGAAGAGAAGAACTTGCCTTCTATTTAATAAAGTATTACTTTGAATGTCACTGCACCGGGTAAAGAGGAGTCTCTGTGGTTGCAAGGACGATTGTTCTGTAGAAAACTGAAGGAAAAAAATGCAGAGGAGAGTGGGCTGGCAGACTGGCTAATGTTAGCACCTGCAAAGGAAAACACACTCTCAAATACACTCTCTGTCGCTGACTCTCCCAGGTTTCCCTATAGCCTTCTGCAACCTCCTCAGGGGGCAGCAACTTTTCAGGACTAGCTAAATTAGCCTGTCAGAACAAAAACGCACAACATAGGAGGAAACAACAATGCGCAAACCCATTTGGTATAATGGACGCATGTACAACGTATGCAAAGAAGCCTTCCTAATTTAATAATAGCTGAGAGGAATCTTAATTATTGAACCAGACACACTTATCTGAGCCCTACAGTCTCCTGGAATACAGCCATGAAATGAATAATTCTACAGACAAAAACATCTCCATCAGGATATGAACTTAAACAAGAACACGGGCGGATGTGTGAGCACACAATTCCCAACGAACCATTTTATTTCTGGGATTCAAAGTTATACATACACCTCTTGAATGCCAGTTGGCCATTCCTGCTTTGCAAGTGTTTTTTTTCGGTGGGCTAAAAGTTTAGAGAATAAAGTATTAATGTTGATAGATTAGCCATAGTAATATCTTTGCGAGTTCTACCATAGGTTATGTTTTAGAAAGTCTTTCTTTAAATTTAATAGCACAAAGAACAAGTGAAAGGAGAATGAAATGTTTATTTAGGTACCTTTGCTAACACAGTCTAAGTTTAACAGATTTCTAGGTTGCCTGCATTGCCCAACCATGTGTCAAAGTAGTTAGTATTGGTTGCTTCTTGGCATTTTATCTGGAAAAACATCTAAAAATTGCACACAATTATGTTTGAAACACTACAAAAAACATGTTCCACATTACACATTTCATCTACCCAGGCAGTACTCAGGAACATATTCCAAATTTCCACAGAACTGCACTGCTGTCTACTCAAGCTACATCAGAAGCTATTCTCAAAGAACCCTTTAATAACAAGATTATGACTTAGAAGACAAAACAAAACAATTTTGAGGAAACAAGCTCACTTCAGAGTCACTACGGCAACATATAGTGCTGGTATCATGCAGTGAAGAAAGGAAACAGCTTCTAGCAGATTAGGGACATGACAATAAGCAGCCATCCTAAGGGGGCCCATCCCAGGGACACACAGGGAAGAGAAGGAAGCTGCTCCTCATTGCCAGGATCCCAAGGCAGGGCAGGCCACACTGCGCAGCCCCTCCAGTCCCCGGCCTGCAGCTCTCTGCTCAGCGTCACTAGGGACATGACTGTCCTGTAAAGCCCCTGCCACGTGCCTCGTGCTGCATCCTTAAGTACCAAAAAGCACAGGTAAAGTTACTTTAACGTAGTACATATTTATACCATTAAACAGCTTACACATACCTTATAAGGGATAAAAACACAGGATTTCTGCTAATTTGTAGGGTTTTTTTAATATTTGTTAATACAGCACGTATACTATCTGCTGAATTTTCACTTGTGGAAATCTGATCTCCAACTACTAGCTGGTGAGGATACTCATCTCCAAACAATTTTTGAGTCAGCTTATTCCAACTTCCACAAACAACTCCAGGACAACTCCAAAGCACCAGCCTGCTTAAACCGACAAACCAACCTTCCAGCAGACAACTGCCATGCAGCTCAGGACGAGAGAAATTTATTACACAGATGGTTATCAGTGATTAACTTCCTATCCTCCTCATCTATTAATATGTTTGTTAGTTAAAAATAAAATGTGAGTTCACGCAAGTTATAAAATCAGTCACAAGGTGTCTGCCCAGAGAAATGGCATGTTGCAAAATACCTTCAGCAAAGTTCAGAGGCCTTGGTGGGTTCATGGATGTTAATCTGTCCAGTAAGGAGCACACCAGTCAATGAGGAAAGAGCGACCTTTCATCCTTTGCATTGTCTCACCACAGAAACACAAGGTTAAGCCTTGCCTTTCTCAAGGGTAAAAGGCTTATCCATTGTTTGTAGGCATCCCAGGACAGAATAGCCAGACATTTTACTTTTGTTAAAAAAATACATGTGCTAAAATATCACTTGTTTTTTCTCTGACACTATACTGGCTTTCTCTTAAATATCATATTGATTTTATTATGTTGTTACTTACTTAAGGGACTTCATGGTCTTACTGTGCTTCAACTTCTTAAGATTAGGAAGTTGCACAGAACTTGCTTTATACTCATTTCCTAAACACATAGGATGCCCTATGCCAAAAGATCCAAAGTAACTAACCCTGGCCCTACCTGAAGAGGACTCTGACATGTGGCAGTAACTTCTGAAAACTGTAAAGTCTCATTTTCCTTACATGAGCATCTAAAAGCTGTTATTGAGAATATTAAGAATCAATTAACTGACATCATCAACAGCAAATCTTGATATTTGCCCTTCCAGGTTTGTAACATATGCAAATCTCAGCACACAAGTCATCAGCGCTCAGTCCAAAGGTAATGTAGAAAAGAAAAGAAAAAAAAAAAAAGAGAGAGAGAGAATATTTAAATAAAGTAGGGAAAACAAATCATCCACTTGTTGTTCTTACTCTGGTAGCACCAGATTTGACTTTCATTTGCCTTTCTATTCCTCTGAGAACAAGTTTTTAGCCTCAGATGCATTGCAAAAAAACCATACACATAGGATTGATACCTCTGACCAAATAATGAGCCACAGAGAAATCAGTGCCTAAGGCTCCTGATTTTGGAAGCAGTGGAAAGCTTAGAGAGGACTTGTAAGACTACAGTACTTTATATGCTGCCAATAATTTACTGAAATGTTTCTGCAAACCCTCTCCTAGCAAGTAACAACGCTTTTAAAAAGTAACTTCTCTCTAGCTTTAGAAAAGGCAGCCAGGCAAAATGATGCCACAATTTATTTTTAAAGGTACTTGGCCCAGCATAATAACCTAGACACCTCATAAACACTCAATCATAAAGTATTAAAATATACAGGAGGGAAAAGCGCTATGAAATGACAGATTAAAAACAAAGAATTACAAATAAATAGGTGTACCAGATGGAAAACATGACTGAGGGAAAAACTGTCTTCAAAATGTTTGTGAAAGAAACTAAACCCTTTCTTGAGTACTGTGAGAGGAACGTGGCATGGACCAGAAACAAGTACAGTCAAATGACCTGTCTCAGCCCTTCTTCCTTATTTATTAACATGACCAAGGCTTTTAGGGTCTTAAAGCCTTGGCCGGGTTACCAAGTGTTGAGTTTTTAACAAAGTCCATTTTGCTGAGGAGCTCAGCATCATGAGGTTGGTGCATCTCGAGGTGAGATGCCTTACAGCAGGACCTGCCAATCAGCAGTGGTTTCTTGAGCACTCTTCTCTTCAGTCCCTGTCAGAAAGATATAGCTCTGGTAGCCTGTAGAAAGCAGCATGAGACAACCTACAGAGCCACCCTAGCTATGACCTTACAATTATTTCTTCACTGTGTTCTGGGAAAAAAAAAAAAAAAAAAACACCAATCGGAGACCTGCCGACTCATCAGATTGTCCTAACAGATGCAAGTCCAGAACGATGGAACTTGAAAAACCTCTCTGCGAGGTTGAAAAGCAGCCACAATCACAACCGATCCCAAGATTTTTCTCAGAGGACTCCCAGCTCATTATATCTCAGCTTAGATTCCTGCTCCACCTGCAGAAGTTTTTTCTCATCAAAAATAGGCAGCTTAAGGGAAATGTCATTCTCTGCATACATCCTGCCAAAGCCAATAAGCATAATTCCAGTCTCTCCAGAGGATCCTGTCAGCCATTTTCATGTAATCCAGTCTCTAAACTGCCATAATTCAATTCCCTCACACTGAAAATGATTTCAGAGTCAAGAGTTGGAAAGATTCAGCTGGGTATATTCAGAACTGTACACAAAATACATCTCATGGGGACAACATACACTGCCACATGCATATTTTATGTCATGCACTGGCCTGAAGGAAGAGGTAAAATAAACGCCTCAAGATGCAGATTTTAAATTCCAGTCCTATTACCACGACGAGAATTGGCACAATCTTTGCACACAGGTTTCAGCAGGAAACCCAGAAGCAATAGGAAAACATATTTCAGCAAGAATCAGGCCTGATTCCCAACCACTGTCTCCTACAGTGTTCAGAAACTTTGTGATATGAGCAAAGTAACACTCAGATATAAGCAAAAGCAACACTCACCTGCACTGAAGAACAAACAGGATAGGTGAGTGGAGTACAGGGACAAATTCAATATGGGCATTATAAGGAAGATCAATATCCCTGAAATCTAAGGGACTTGAGCTAAAACACAGTTCTGATGTCTTTTTCCTCATCCGAACCAAGGTTTTAGCTTATCAAGACCCAGAATCTTGATAATAAAAATATGATATTGCAGGGTGCTGGTATCTTGAACTATAACTGACATTCCACTGAGAAGCCAACAAACAGCCCAAAATGGCACTGGAATATGACAGACAATATGGGACTGCAAGAAGAACAGTCCCAGAAACAAAGGGATATAGAGAAGGAAATTTCTGGAATCACGAGCAGCTGATAGCTGAAAGAAGAGCTGAGCTTGAGAGCTTTGGTTAAAATAGGGGCTGGCAGGACTCAACTGCACACCAAAGGTGCCAACAGATATTCAGTGCATGATGCATGTTTCTTTTAGGAGTCTTCTCAACAAAGACACAAAGAGGAAGGGGAACAGAGGCCAACCCGCCACCAGTAGTGTCTAGTGTTTAGAATCTTCTGACACCTAAGCATGTAAGCAGACCTAACATATGTTAGGCATTTAAATCCCTCATAAGTTGTATATTCGGTGTTAAGTGCTTTATGAAAATATTCTGCATCTTCACAAGCCCATGCCATTCCCTTCCTAGCAGGGTGATCAGGAAGAGAGGATGAAAATTAAGATGCCTGACCTCCACTGCACTGTGTTCCTTTACTCCTGGATCACACTGCAAACAGCGGGACATGAAAAGCTTCAGGATTTCCAAGTGTTTGAACCAGGTGCTAAACTATCTGAAATGAGACTTAAGTCACTACAAATCAGTAGAGCATTCCAAACTGGAGGAAAAAATACTAATAAATAACTCATCACCTTTGTCAACTTCTATATTACTTGACAGTTTGAGGTTTTGTAGTGTGTGACTTGTGGAGAACACTATGAGATTCCTATATAACTCAAAATTCACTGATTCTTCTATTCAGCACTCTGAAAATCCCCTAATAACTTGAGGCTACAATAAAACAGCCTGCTAAAATACAAAGGCTACCTTAAATTCAAGGTGAAACTATCAATATTCATTCTGCAGCCCATCAAGCTGTAAAAAATTCCTTACCAGTCTTACAGAACTTAAATCTTTGCAGAAAATAGGAGCATGAAATCCACTGGGGTTTCTCATATTATAAAAATTTAAGTTGTTCATTAAAAGCCATCCTAGAATGACTTACCAAGACTGTCATTTCTTAAGCTTCCTTTAAGAAAACACTGGACAAAGAAAGAATTGGAGAATGACTTCTTTTGCCTTGTTTTATTCAGATTAAGAATTTTGACCAGGCACAATACCATATGTGCCATAAAACTACTCAATCTGAACATATTATTTTACAGTTACTATAGCTTTGCCAGCTATAATTATTTCTATAATACTCAAATTCATCTGCTGTTCCATCCTCTGTAGATAGGTCATTAAGAAGTGGCAAAAATCTAGATTGAATCAGGAAGTTTAAAGTGCTGATTTCTGAGGAGACAAAGAGGTAAATTATACTAATCATCTTCATGCCAAAAGCCCTCCAGACATATTCTATACTTAGTGATTTTCAAAAGGCTCGTATCAACTTGCTTTTCAGGAAATACCATGCAAAGTAGTTTGCTACGGTCACCATAATGAAAAATGATTTTTTGCTTTAAGCAGACTAGCAAACAGAAAATTAAAGAGTTAAATGGAAAACGAATGAGTTAGCAAACAAGTCAAAAGATTAACCTTTTTCTCAAACTGGAGGTCTGGAGTCCCAGAAAAACCCAACTCACATCTGTACCCTTCCAGGGACCACCTCTGCTTTTTCCACTTCCTTTTCATTTTCCCATAATGTCCACTCATCCTTCTCAACTGCAGTCCTCTACCCACAGTTTCAGTCATAAAAAGTGAAATACAAACAAATAAAAACCTTGCAAGTTTGGATTTTTAAGAAACACGAACAGGAGGACAGGGAAGAAGGAAGGATTATTATCAAAAGGCTCTACTTCTTTTTCTTGTTGACAATTGGCTTCTGCCCAAGTGGCTAAATAAACTGTGATGGCACGTTTAAATATGCAAAAATTCAATCTTGAGCCTGGAGAACTAGTTTCACTGCTATTTAAAGCAGCAGTCTTGGTACTTTTTTCTTTTCCTGGCAATTCACTTCTTTCTTTCTGGAATACAATTACTTTGGAGCTAGAAAAATCACACTACAGATTTACTATCAATATCAGTAAGTATGTGTGCAATGGAAATACAGACATTAAAAATCAAAATTGGCTTTAACATTATAAACCAAGCATTAACAGAAACAAAATTAATAGTATCTATCAGTCCACATACACTTGCTGTAATGAAACAGATGGGTATACAGGACTCGGGCTTAATTTCTTTTGACATGACAAGGCACTCTCACCCCTCCCTCCTCCAACTACTTTTTTGTAAGCACTCATTTACAACATACTATTCCAATAAAGATAACAAGTATGATCCAAGTACAGCCATTCTTTTGGCTGTTCACCACTCAAAAAGGCCCTCCCATGCTACCAGTCTCCTACTCCCAATACTGACTTCTTCCACAATTTTTCCTCATGCTCCGGTCATGTATCCTACTAGTCATTTCCATTTCTGTTTGCATAGCTCTATTAAGCTAACATATAAACACAAGTGCCATGCCAATAAGCAGATTACGATGGAGTGTTTCTTAGTTTGAGCGAAGCATCGGTTCTGTCATAAAGAATAACAGCTACAACTGATACTGGCAAAAACTTTTGTGAAGACCATGAGAGCTGTAGTATTTGGAAGTTACCCCCAATGAGCTAAATGCTTAAAACAGAAGTTGTAAACTCTCAGTAGCAAAATATATCCCCCCTCCGTCATCCTAACACACACAAAAAAGGCAAACAGACCACCCTTACATTCTCATACCACTGAAAAGAGAAGCATGAAAAAGGCTCCATATTAGTGCCAGTGTTTAATAACAAACATTAACAATCAAGCACTGAATAGGCCATTTGCTTCAGCACCCAGTGAGTGAAGAGACTGGAATGTATCCACTGTATTAATTAGGCAAAGCACCCGCTGCACAAGGTACTTCCTGAGGATTAATGAACAGTTGCCTGGGGAAGGGAGGGAGGAGGAAGAGGAGGCGGAGAAAAAGATAGGATAGCCTGAAGCAAGGTCAAGAAACCCTCATAGAAATTACACCACAGTAATTTTCCCCTATCAAAGATACTACTGTTGTTAAAACATATAAATTTAAACCTCACATATGGTTTGGCATAATTTAAATGAAGACATTAAAGGCTTCTGCACAAATTATTAGAAGTTTTCATACTTCTGTGTGAAATACTGCACAAAACAAAGCCTGTCAGTTCCTGTGTAGAGAAAGCAAATGGGAAGACGTGTAAACACTGTACTGGCAATGTTGTATTAATTTGTAAATTCAGACATGGACACTTTCTTACTAAAATGCACTAGTTAGCTACAATGTACCCCTCCTTGCTTAAACAGAAATAACAGCATTAAAACTTTCATTACAGAAAACTGTATCAATTGCCAAAGTAGCAATATCACACAGGACTAGAGTAAACTGCAGATTCTGGATACAAGCATCTAGCTCAAGTGCTTCCTGTAGCAATCGCTTAAAATCCTTAAAGGCTTATCTGTATGTACAATATGAACCATTAGATTTGTAAAGTTTCTATTGGAATTTAATTGGGCAAGAGTAACTTTGAAGCAGTCCATCTGCCTGGAGCACAGCAGCTGTGATGGGAAGCTGGGAATGCCATTGCAATATTCTGATAAATTCTCAAACAAAACTGTAAAAAGCCTCCAGTAATTACTGGATGATAAGAGAATTCAGAGCTTGGCACAGAAGCTTTATTTCTATGTGGAGAAACTATTTGACTTGATTATTGTGTATACTCGCTTAGAGGGAATAAACACTACAATGATTTGAGCCACCTGATACTAACACATCATCAAAGTAGAATCTGACGCTAACGCAATTTTTGTTTCTTGTCATCTTCTGCACAATGTCATGGCAGAAGGGAATGTTCCCAAAACTATCAAAAATCAACCAACATGTTCATTTTCTTCTACAACCTGATGATAGAATAATATTACAGTATTACATTACATAAATTATATTACACTGCCTGAATGTAACATGAGGCTAAGTAGGTCTGTTGCTATACACTATGACAAGATCAACCCCACAACACCCATCACAAGAATTCTTGTAAATTAAATATGGTGAAGCCTGCTCAAAGCTTAAATAAAAGGTACAGTCAGGTAACAAAGGCAGTAAGGCTAATGAAGCCACTACTGGAACACTAATCTGAACTAATACTATGGAGAGAACTTAGTCCCAGTCTTAAAAATCACTATAATCATAAAAGCAAACCATATAAGACTATTTAGAATACTGTATTTCCCAAATTTTACATGAATTCCTCATCCTGTCCCTATTCTGTTCTATAATACCAGCTACTTTAAGATTTAGCATGTTTTATTACAATATACAGTAATATTTTCCTTCAAGAATACCTCACGAATAACTTCAGATGTTTAAGACATAAGATCTGCTACCAATCAAGCACCCTTCACTGCACATTCTGAATGCTGGGCCATTCTATTCTGGAATGACTAGAGTAGAAAATTCACATTTAAAATGAAAGTCTATTGTACAGATTATATGTGTGAGAAACAACAAAATAACTCTTAGCACCATGGAAATCTGAAATGTGAAAATTCCTGGAAAAAAGGATGTATCAAAGGGATATCAGTCAAAAGTGCGCTATGAACAAAACCATATATAGTACATTCACATACACATTAAACCTCAATAAGCCATTATGAGCACAGTAACCAAAAAGATGCTGAAATAATCTATTAAAGTAACTTTAATATGAAAACATTGAAACAGCATTACTGCTCTTAACATGTATGATCACTAGTCATACGTGAAGCTGTCTACACAGTGGGAGCAGCTCAAGAGCTAATTTTCACCCCCACTGTCTTTCTTACTGCAGCACTGCTACACGGCGTGTTTATTAACAGGGTTTTGTTACGTGACTCTCCCATGCCAACATGCCCAGCCAGTTCCATTTGGCACACAGGTGGATGCTGCAGGAAAGAAGTAACAATAATGTGCAGCCCTTCAGTAGGCAGAATACTCCCATAAAAGCTCCTTGCCTGCCCAGCTGCCTAGCTTGAAGTAATCATCCATGTTACACATGGGCCCAACTTACAGAAGATCCATCAGGGAACTCAGCACAGGGAATACATCTGTGATCTGCATACGGAGTGAGAAACTGCTTGCACTTTAAGTTCAATTAATATTATCCTTATGGAAGAAATACAGAGAATTTGAAAAGTGGTCACTGCTCATTATATCTTAATCTATAAAAAAAAAAATTGTGGCAAACTAATGCTTATAGTTAAAATGGTCAAAGTCTTGTGCAAATATTTCATATGGCATAAAAAAGATATTTTATAAGCAAAAAAAAATTCCATATATGCTTTAGTCCATATTAAAATACCATGAGAATTTATATTCCCTTGTTTAAGAGCTTAAGTTTGAACACATACAATGGGCAATACTTAAAAGAAAACACCTCTGAATCATTTTTGAACCTTAACTTGCCCCAGAAGAGTGAATTCACATTTATATATTTAAGTTTTTGCATATTTCAAATAACCATAAACAGACTAAGTAGATATTTTCAAAAGTAAAACAAGATCTAAGACTTCAGGTTCAGGTTCAGGATTTCAGGTTCAGGCCTGCATACAGTATTAACTGGTATAGAGATCACAACAAAGAAAAACATCTGTTTTTCTGAAAATATGGAACACACATTTGGTTGCTTTAAGATACTTCATAGAAGAAAACTTTAGATATTTCATAATTACAAGATAGTTTTCAGCTTATATAGATGTATCTAACTGCTGAAGTAACTAAAGCACTGGAAATAAAGAACTGTTAGAGGCAGAAGGAGAAAAGAGCAATATTTGGCAATTTATTAATTTACAATTCTTGTCTTTTAACTTTCAGGAAACACTATCTGCTATTCTGTGTTTTCTTGTTCTTTGGTTTGGTCTACTCTTCTGATGCCAAAGTATTTACAGAACTTGCCAAAATGAAAGACTCCTCAGACACTGCTGGCTTTGTATTTGCATAAACTAAAATACCAACTATACATCAATAACTTCTTCCATTGAATTCAGCTGGGTCCTGCATTCTTCCCTTGTCAGAAGTGGCTTTTAAAATAAAAAGATGTCAGAGGAAGAGAAAGCATCTCTAAAGAAAGCCTTGCATTTTGGTATTAATGGATATGTACTATCACAAAAACTATGCATCAGGAATAAAAGCACTCCTAAAAGTTACCATGCCTGCTGTTTACGCAATATGCAGATGAGTATTATGTGACTGGTCTAAGATAAAAGAACTTTAACACTAACTGAGAGCTCACCGTCAAATAACAGCCATTAGGAAAGCCATAGACTCAAACTTACCTGTAAATTAGTTATTTGTAAGCCTATCAGTCTGGAGCAATCTTGTAATACAGAGATCATGATAGCTTTGCACCATAAAAAAATACTTCTGCATTCACTAGCTACAAGAAAACTTTCCTTACATCAGTTATTTCATTTCTTAACCTTAGTGTGCGTGCTTTAATCCATAGTTGTCTGTACTTTCAACTATCATTTTAACGGAACCAAAATTTGAAGGAGCATTCCTCAAGAAGAATTCTCACTCATCAGTGAGAATTATAAGTAATAACGAGAGCAAAAGGCTTTCCTTTCTTAATTAGTAGCTAAGGTATTTCTTTATATCTAAGAAAGAATAGCAAGATGCTGTTCAGATGACCTAATGAAATGGGTCGCAGAGAAACACATTACTTGCAGGCTTTAAACTGTGATTCAATGGCCCAGCAAAGCATGAAAATGCGCCCAGTTCTACTGAAAAGGAATAGTCTGGATTCTGCTGATTTTACGAGGCAGCCACAGCACCGCAGAAGCAAATCTCAGCAAGTGAGATTCAAGGATGATGGGATGAACATCAAGACACTGGAGGTCACTGAAAGGGATGCTCTTCCAGTCCAAAACACGGCATTCCTGAGGGGCAGCACAGAACTAAATAGGCATCAAGTTTTTTTGCCAAACCAATCTCCATCTTTTTCAACGGCTCAAGAAGGCCTTCAGAATATTGCCATACAAACATCTCCTAGTCTCAGGAAGCACTGCCCAGTTTTTAAGAAGAAAAAGCTGACAATAAGCAAATCATTAACAGAAATGACAACTGAATCTGCAAATTCCATGCCAGTAAATGGTGATCTTTCTGAACAAGATATAATGCTTTCAGACATCTCTTACCTAAGAATAAGTAATCATGTGGAAGACGGATTTCAAAAAAGCGAGGTGGACAGTCAGTTACATCAAAAACCAACAACAAAACCGCAATGCAACGGACCTATCCACTCAGACTCTGATGATTGCTCAGTACCAGAGAAGCCAAGCTCTTCTATACAGGTGCCAGAATACATACATCTGAGCTTCCCGCAGAACAGCAATGCTTCGGACACACTAGACGTCACCATGGATTTAAGTAATTCACTGCATTCTTATACTGCCACAAATCAATCCAAGGACAACAGCACACTGCCATCTAATTCCGAAGAACCACATCCTTGCTTAAGCAATTCCAGTTACTGCAGTGAATGCAGTCCATATCCTGACTCCTGCAAAGCAGACTGCGAGTTACCCAAGGCCAGCAAAGACACAAACAGCAAGGAAGCACCTCCTCTGCTGCCTCCATCAAATCACAGTTCATCCCCTTGTTTCCCTAGGGACTCTCGGCAGCCTGGAGAGCACCAAACACATCCCAACTGCGTGACACTAACGAACGATGACCACGCAGTAACGTCACTGACCAGCAGCAATGCATCAAAATCCATTCCTTCGTTTCATACTGAGATGGAGAAAAATTCCACCCAGCCAGATGTTTCAGACTGTAACAATTGCATAGAAGGATTTCATATAACATCTTATCTGCCAAGGAATGAAGTAAAACCACAAACCAGCAAAGAGATTAGAGAAATTAATCAAATTCATTTGGCACATGGTGAACTATGTGCCCTCCAAGGCAGGCTGCAGTCTGTAGAGGAATCCTTGCAGTCCAACCAGGAGAAGATTAAAGTCCTTTTGAATGTAATTCAAGATCTGGAAAAAGCCAGAGCTCTGAGTGAAGGGTATGGTGCATTTTAATACTAGAAACTATTTTACTTGGTAATTTATTGGAAGTCTGAAGGAGATGTTAGTGTTCTTTTAACCTTTGCTATTGGAAAAAAAATTATTGAAATATTTAAAGATGAGTTTGCAAAACCATACCTCATCCACTGATTCTGATATTCGGCAGAGAAGCAAGTGTCTTTATAGTTTGGCAGTGATTAACACCACCTTTACTAAATCCAGTATGAGATACTGTTTAACAATTCCTTTTTATTTCGATTTATGGTGTCAAATACAATGTCAGTAACACACTGTTGGCAGCCTCCTTCTAACTAAAAGCACTACACAGTGACAACAACAAAACCCAACAGCCTAATGTACTAATGAAATATAACAGATATCAGTGGCAGACAAACTGTCTCTTACTCTCAAGGTCACACATGCACTTAACAGCAAAGCATTTGAAATGGTCTGCATTAGCAAAATCATGCTTCTGTTGGGTAAATCATTCATGCCTTCATACACAAACAGCAGTATTAGTGGCCAAAATAACAACACATTTCTATACTTTTTTGGGCACCCCACACGGGTGGCTGCATCTCATGACACCATGAGCAACACAGCTACTTAAGGGGAATGTTTTAAGGACAGGAGAAGGCACAGTGGTGAGGCTACTCTGAGAGGTTCAGTGCGGTATTTCCCTGAGTGTGACACTGGGGGCTTAAAAGGGCTTAAAACATGAACACAGAGCACGTGATGACTGCAAGCACTTAAAGAGCACAAGATGAACTTTAAATGACTGCTTCTTGTGCTGTCCTAAGGGTGCACGATCTGTACTTACTCTCAGCATGTTCTCATAGTGACTGCTACCTCAGGGCTGCAAGAATTATTTATGTTACTGATTTATGCTCTGTAAGTAATATCAATACTATAAACGGAGCTTATGCCTAAGTTCTGAGGAATTCATACTGTTGTATGACAAAGCATTTGTCATACAATACATTTCTGTGTTCAAAATACACTCTAAATGGCAGAGTTGACCCTGTACAAAACGCAGCTGGCAGTGAGATGCTCAGATTCTTCAGCACTGCTTGCACTCCCTTTCTGTGGAATTACCACTACAGTTTTGCCAAGTTTCACACTGAGATGCTGCAGATAAGCTTCACCCGAGCTCGCTAGCATCATCTACACACCACCACAGTAAAAATGAATACTGGAAGTGATTCTGGAGGCAGCCTAACAATCTCAGTGAATAAAAACCTCTTTTATTCAAAAGCAATCAAAAAAGGTTTTTGATCTCAACTTAATTCTTCTAATTCCAGTAAAACTGCTCAATATAAATGTAATGATTCTCTCAGATAAGGCCTAGATATTCTAATCCAAATCTTTGCATCATAAAAATGATTTAACCCTAGTTGTTAAACCAGGCTTAGAGTACTGTGTATCCCAAGTAAAGAACATTTTCAGAAATGACAATTTCATCTACCATCTTATTAGGTTATTCTTTACAGCAAATTTCATAGCAGGCAGGAATACATTTGTTCTTCTACTGTATGCCTATTTCAAAATTGCCCTGATGGTATCTGCAGAAATATCAAAATTCAAAGAAACTTTTTATTTTATTGAGAAGTCTAGCTCTCTCTGCAGTAAAAATTAACAATAAATAATAGTAAAAAAAAATAATAGTAAAAATCTGAAGCAAGGAAACAAGAAAAGCTGAAAGAATGGAAAGAATGATTCATATAATGCTCTGGCTACCCAAGCACTTCCAAATGTGCTCAAGGAACGTTGTTTTGTTTTTTGTATCGAGAACTCAAGTAAGAGTCAAAAACCAGAATCCCCAAAAGCAGAAGGCACGAGGACCATGAGAAAATATGAACTAACTTGGTGTTTTGTTCTTTTAAAGATACCTGATCAGAGAATTTGGCAGCTGAGTTTTTAGCAAGGCAGAGCACAAAGTTATTTTTTTCAAAAAAAATACCCTAGAGATATGTTAATGTATCTATAAATAGAAATTACAAGAACTATTGTCTCTTACAGGCGTAACTTCTATCACACTGGTCAAGACCTCAACAACTGCAGCACGTGTCAGAACACAGCGTGCATCATCTACAGGTACCACAGCCCCTCATGCTATTTGATACTGTCTGCAGGGCCCTCCAACGTGAACAAGGCTTTGCTTGAAACCTTGAAAAGGTCTGTTACTATAAATCCTATCTGTAAAAAGAAAGACCAAACAGAAAGCTTGAAATCTTCTTATACAAACACAGAGAGCGCCATTAAGTGCTAGCGTTAGCTGAATGATGCAGCATTTCTGTGAATTCCACGTGGAAGCTTGTATCACAGTATGCCTACTGGCATGCTTTGAAAATCTCTCTCATAAAAATCCCTTTAAATGTTACGTGTTTAAAACTGATATTTCTGTAAAAAACTCCAACCTTGGAAAAGATAAAGAACTGGTTTTCTAAATTCTTCAAAAATCTCTCAAGTTTTTGTGTTAATCTTGACATTAATTTTCTACTCCTGTTTCTACACCTACAACCAATGTTCCAAATGGACAATCCATTTTACACATGCAAAGACAAAACATGGCCTAATGTCTTAAGCATAAGGCTGTGTCTCCAACCGTACATATTGGTTATATCTTGTAAGATATAAACTCTTTGTTTTGTTCTAAAACATCTCAAGTCTCATAGTTTAAGACAACTTGCAGAAACAAGGTACAGATATGAAAATCTGCACTACTGTCCATAACAAATGTACATAATTAATATATAGTAAAAAGTAAAATTGTAAGCATGTCATTTAAAAAAAAAAAAAGCACACACACCAGCATTCTTTTTCTAACTTCTTGATTTTCTAACCTCTTCATTTTTTCAGTTGTTTCTAACCATGATGGTGCTGGAGGCACTATAATAATTAGAAGAGTGCATAGAACAGAATACAATTTCTGCTCTGAACATTTTCTAATCTTAACAGACAATGCAGAAGATAGCAAGCAAAAACAGGGGCATCATTCTTACTCATTAATATTCATTCTTAGAGAGATGTAGGCAAAAAAGGCAGTTTTACAATCAGGCTTTCAGAGTATCCAATATTTGAAGCTCATTACAGATTCATTAGACAGTGAGTCTGAAAAAAGTGGTCATGTGCATCTGGATTTCTAAAAGATACGTACAGTTCTTCTACTAAGAGTCTCTCTGTTGTCACTAATCGAGTGTTTCATCTTGTTCCCTCTTTCCTGATCCTAAGTCACCAACGATCCAATACACCAGTATGTTGCGTTACTGTCAGTGAATCATCTTTTGTTATGTACGTTTTAAGCTCTCCCTGAACCTGTCAATATACCATGTCAACCCAGGTCTTGATTAGACTGATTGCTAAAGCAGCAGAGAGCCTTTCATTCTTATACTCACAGAAAATTCCAATCTGATATACAGCAGCTATAAGCTTAGCTTTATTAACAACTATTCAAGTAGCGTTATGTGAAATGACTGGGGACTTTCAATCTAGATCTTATCAGACAAAAGCTTGTATTACAATAAATAAATGGAAGCAGCAAAAGAGAACAGTTATCTCAGAACACAAAGGACAAGTATTAAATGGAGACTTAACTGATTTCTTGCCTCTGGAGATGATCTCTCCAACATTAAATTAGAAATGTGGAAAAAGGAAAGCAAAAAGGAACATGAACAGACATCATCCTTGTAGTAGGTATGTTAGAAACAGAACAGTTCGTTTTTCAGCGCTCCTGATTTGTGACTTCTTAAAGAGCATTAAGTTACAGTTTTAACAGTACACTGATAAAAGAGGCACAGATCAAATTTGTTTTTTTTTACATCCTTTCCATCTTTCTCTTTCTTATAATGATTACATAATCAGGTATTTATTATGTATTACTCCCTGACCAGAAATCTCTCTCAAAATCTTCTATGCATTAGAACTGTTTCTTTCTTTTTGCCAACTGAGTTATTTTATGTCAATTAAAAACTGGAACCACATAATTAGAAAGGGAAATAAACTTCTAGTTAATTTTAACTTTCAGCCCAGCATTTATACGTTTTTATATATCCATAAATACACACACGCAGAACTAATTAATATAGTGTTAATGGAAACACACATGCTTAGTAATTTTACACATTACTTTCCCAAGGCCCAAATCAGGAACGGGGTCTGGTTGTGACATCTGTTATACAAATGTACTTAATAATAATGTCTTATTTCCTTCCAAAGAGCTTTATAGAAAAAGCACACAGAGAGAAAACTCCTTCTCCTGCTCCCATCTTCCTGAAAATACAGCTGGCAAATCCCAATCTCCTGCCTAGAAAAGGTGGATGGAATAAAGGAGCATTTTTATCACATTAAGTACCGGCTGATTTACAGTGTCACAAATAAGGCAACTTGAACCATTTCAGGATTCTTCCTATTCTGTATTGCAAAATACAATGCCGCACTTTACTTTTCACCATCAAGAATAATTTTCATATTAATGAAAATTTCTTTTTCAATGCAACTGGCTGGAACACTGCCCTGCATTAATATGGCAAGTTATTATACCAAAAAAAGTAACTGCCACTTTTATTTACATAAAAGTAACACTCCCCAGACTGCAGGCTGCCATAGCTACTTCCCAGGAAATCTCTAAATCCCCTGCCAGCTTAATTTTTACTAAGATCAGCATGAAGTAAACCATTCAACTTTCTACATGATTTAAATAACCAAGTACAAATCATTTTTCATTAGACTTTTTCCACAGCACATGAAACAGATTTCATCATTTTTCATCTCATCCTTGACTACTTATAGTTAGACAGCTGCTTCTTTTTCTCATTAGATTTCTGGTCATCGGTACCTTGGGTGAAGGTGAAGCTCATTGTTGATCCTTTCTCAGACTAAATACTCTTCACAGATAATTCAAATTGCTATATAATAGAGCTCCTTAAAAATAACTATAAAAAATGCATTATCTCCCTTAAACAGAAGGAAAAAAACCCAATCATTTATTTGTCCATCCTCTTAATTTTATTAGGGACACGGGTGCCCAATTAATGTGCTCAAACCAGGTTTAAGGAACGGGTGTAATGGCTGAGATTGGTCATCAAGTGGGTGGAAGAGACTATGAAAAATATATATGTAATTAACAAAACAATATAAGAAGCACAAACTACATACATATTTTTATTACAAATCTTTTACCTGGTTCATTCATTTCTAAGCTTGGTTTGGATGCTCAAGCCACTACAAGCAGTAATTAACAAAGAAAGGAACAGAGGAAAGAAGAAACAGTCGTTTCAGAGAATTCCCTATCTCAACAAAACCCACAAACTCTGAGGAATTTTATTTTGTGGTAAAGCTACTTAGGGTCAAGTTAACACAGGTTAAACTTAACATCTTCCTCAACTATAAAAGCAGCACATTGGAACCAAATGATTTGAAACTAAATGATGTCCATTTATAAAAACAAGCACACATTAACCATGAAAAAAAAATTACAGGAAAAGCCTGTCTAAACAGTCAATAAGTCACAATTTATAGTCACAACAGAATCAGCAATAGCCACCTGCACATCTCATGTAATATGTAGGCTAAAAATTATCTATAGAGCATAATGAATATAAAATGCATAGGCTATTTCTTCTCATTATACTTTAAGCTGCCTGTGAAATTGTCACATATACAGAAAGCCAGCACATACATGAACATGATTTTTATTAGTTTATGCAAAAAAGAGTGACAAATTTAAGTACATATGAACTGCTGCTATGCAACTGAAGCAAAATGTTATCCAACACTATAGACTCTGCATTTTTCCACCCTTAATTATGGTCCCATTGTGTTTGGACCCAAAATGGAGTTCTTATCTCATATAAACGAAGATAATTCCCTCACTAAAAAATAAGAGATGGACCCCTTCTTTTCAAGGCAGCACCCTATACTGTCTTGCATTTCAATCAAGTACTTTCTAACAAAGTATCAATTTTTGACATGTTTTTAAAGAAGGGATTTCTCACTTACTAACTTAATCTCTTCATTTTTTCCACAGTGTAGAATATGACTTCAGACAACAAGAAGGAAGATTTCATCAGATTTTGAAAAGGTTGGATCATGCAGAGCAAAGCTCTGCTCCAGCTTCTCCTCAAAAGCTGCCACCAGAACCTCCAGTCCCGGAGAAAAAAGAAGTAAGGAGGAAAACAAAAAAGATGAAAAAGAAATGCTTCTGGTGGATTTGACTGCCTTGTGGATCATATATGGAAACACAGAGCTTTTACATTTCAAAAGACACTAGAACACATATGAAGAGATTCCAAGCACACACCTGCTAGCTATGCTATAATGATACCAAGTAGAAACCTAAGAACAAAGTTTAATAGAGTATCTGAAAAATTGGAAGAATTGAATTTGCTTAACAAATTATCTTACTGATTAAATACTCAGAGACTATTTTCAAAAAAAAATGTTTTATTTTGTTTTTCTCATCTTTCTTCAAGAACACTTTCATATGCTTTGTAAAGACTTTTTTCAGACCTTCCCAAAATAATGGCTATTAAATCTCCACTTTAAAAAGCAGGTGCAAAACTAAGAACATCATTCTGTCTTCACCTCCCACTTCTAAGCAACCTGGACTAAAAAATAAAAGAACATCACTGACCGCTAGACAAATCACATAATCAAATACAAGTTCAGGGTGACCTATATAGCTCAAAACCACAAACTAACAAAAAGAATTTCTCAAAGGAGACAGTGACATGTATTTCACATCACCAGTGAAATATTTTGTTTCTCTCATCCAATACATAACAAAGCAAAGCAAATACTTCAGGTTAAATGTTACCCCGAGGGTGACAGAGCACTGGCACAGGCTGCCCAGAGAGGTTGTGGAGTCTCCTTCTCTGGAGATCTTCAAGACCCGCTTGGATGCAGCCCTGTGCCACGTGCTCCAGGTGGCCCTGCATGTGCAGGGGGGTTGGACTAGATGACCTCCAGAGGTGCCTTGCAACCTTAAGCATTCTATGATTCTATGATTTTAAAAAGCAATAATTTAAAGGTTTCATTCATTTAGACAGACTTCTGTAGAAAGACTCTCAGAATTATAAAATATGAGATTAAGAGTTGAGTCCAACCCCGTTCTCAAAGCAGGTCCACTTGGATAGCACTGCCCAGAGCTGTGTCCAGTAGAGGTCTGAATATATTAAATATATATATATATACACACACACACACACACACGCACAAACACACACATATATCTAAAGTCTTCACAAGACTTTGAGACAGTTCTGAGAAACTGTTCCAATGACAGGTATTTACCACTTTTACAATTAAAATTTTTTTCCTAATACGAAACGTAGTTTCCAGTGTTCTAATACATGTCCACTGCATCTTGTCAAATCCCGAAACCTTCAAGACGTTGGCTCAGTCTTATTCCTATCCTCNCAAGACTTTGAGACAGTTCTGAGAAACTGTTCCAATGACAGGTATTTACCACTTTTACAATTAAAAATGTTTTCCTAATATGAAACGTAGTTTCCAGTGCTCTAATACATGTCTATACATGTCTACTGCATCTTGTCCAATCCCGAAGCACCTTCAAGACATTGGCTCAGTCTTATCCCTATCCTCCCAGCAGATATTCAGTTTAGACCTTCCCCAAAGCACCTGCTGACTTCTGTCCCCTCAAACCACTTGCCTGATTTGTCCACTCAGTATCACAATGCATTTAAAACCTGTCACTAGACCAAAAAAATCCAAAGCCCATTTTTTAGCCTTAAGAAGGGAAGTAGCCCCATACAGGTTCACAATGACACAAGATTAGTCCTAAAAATCATTTTTAATGAACTTACCTTATGTCAAAACAAATTATAGTTCAGAGGCCAGCATAGCTTTTTATCAACCTTTGAAAGCTCTTTGCAGCACCAGTTGTACTAGGTATTACAGTGTCTAACGAAACCTAATTCCTGCCTAATTAAGTAATTTTGTTCAAGACAAAGTGATTACCATTAATAACAAGGAAAAAAATTGCAAAGTGAGTTAGTTTAAAAGGCACAGTGTAAAGGCCAAAAAAGATATTTTAGGTTTAGTGATACATACTGCAGACTTATTCTTAAAACTGACTCTGGTTAATGAGGTCAAATGGTGTCAGCGTATCCAGCAGCTTAACCTCTAAATCCTCTTTCTAAATTCATATAGTATTAACTGTGTAACACATTTAAAAATTGTGCACCTTAGTACACTACTACATTCTCCTGATTTGCAGGGTTAATTAGATATTTAGAAACATATTAAAAGACAGTTTGGAACTGATATAAAGGAGGCCTAAATATGCAAGAAAACTATTCTTCATTTAGAAAAAAATACGCTGTGTAATATTGTTTAATTCCCCAATATTTTCAAGGACTGAGTTTTAAAAACAATCAAAACACTTATATGTGCACTTATATGTGCACATTTACTATGCAAATCATAGACACAAAATTTACATTATTCTAGGGGCTTTGCAGAGGAAAAAAGGCAAAAAAGTATACTTTCAGGAAAACTCTTCAGTAGCAACCCTGAGGACATTTCAAAGGTCAGAATTAAGCCATTGCATTAGATCCCATCACTAGATCTCATTCAAATGTGTTGCTGTTTATGCTGCTAGGCCTATGGCACTCCTACCCATTCTCCATTAGCATCTGTAATTGATACACTGAAAGATGTACCAGTATGTGCTTGTTTTCTATTAAAATAACTTTTTTTAAAAAAGATGAATATCCTCTGCAACCAAGATACAATAATAACCAATAGAGACAGGTGTCATTCTAGCAAAGCCAGTACTGAATTGATTTTTTCTGAACTGAAATGGTTGTCAACAATTGGTTATTATGAAAGGAATCTTTTCTTCTTCTAATAATAAGCATTATAAGTTCATTTTAAGCCATCTTTTTTATAAACATACTCAATATGCAGTAGTAAACACTTAAGTAACCTAAGGCAACTGGCTTTCTGCTCTCAGTGCTGCAACTGAGTTTCTTTCAGCCTAAGCTCAGACTGTCTTGTGTTTTCAAGTTCACCTCCTTCAAGACACACGGTTTTGAGGAAACCAAATAGCAAAGCAGATCTCCTCGCAAGCACTGTCTGTTGGCAGGTTGTTCCTATGGTACTCCAGGGCTGCAGCCACATAAAGGNGGCTTTCTGCTCTCAGTGCTGCAACTGAGGAATATGGACGTTTCTTTCAGCCTAAGCTCAGACTGTCTTGTGTTTTCAAGTTCACCTCCTTCAAGACACACGGTTTTGAGGAAACCAAATAGCAAAGCAGATCTCCTCGCAAGCACTGTCTGTTGGCAGGTTGTTCCACATCCAAAAAAGGTCCATTTGAACCACAAAGTCCACACTTCNAAAAAAAAAAAAAAAAAAAAGCTAGATGCTCCTCCTCTTTATTAGGATACCAGAGGAAACCTGCTGAACGAGTGAGGCAGTAGTAGCAACCCAAACAGCATGTGAGCAGTAGCAAAATCCAGCCAACTACTAAAACACACATCCAAAAAAGGTTCACTTGAACCACAAAGTCCACACTTTCCTAACTACAATAAATATTTTAAAATGCAAGAGTTTAATCTAGCTTCCAGGTAAAAGCAAGCCTGGTATATTCTGGTAACATAATTCTAATACAGAAAAATACATACCTTGGTAAAACCGCATCATTGAAGAATCTAAGTGAAAATGTAATTTGTGAGGGTTGTTTTTTGTGTTATTATTTTAATTTTTAATCATTTAGAAATTATTCTTTATAATTTTAATAGCTAATAATTGAAATAGGAAATGAAAAAATTAACAGTATGAGATGAACACAACACAGTGTATGATGTCAGGATCAGAAAAACAAAAAAGATTTATTGGTATAAAAAAAGCACAATGCAGGTGTACGATGCCAGGATTAGAGAAGCAAGAGAAATAAATGATTATTTCAAAATAATAGTACCGGTTAAAAAAAAAACTTGACTGCAAAAATAATTATGATGTACTGCCCCACAGTAGTTCCCACAGTTAAATGTTACAAATGCAGACACACTCTTACTTAAACAAACACATCTGCTTGTTAACACTTGTATATGTATTATAATAAGCTTCTCTAAAAATACATGTTTAAATGAGAATTATAATATTCTATTTGTAAAATACTGTACAGCACATAGCACATTCAATTACTGCATTTGAAACTGTTGTTTTATGGAAAGAGTTAATCTAGCTTTCTTTAAAAAGAAATGTACAAATAAAATCCTAACTTTACCCTATCATGTAACATAGTTGACGCAAGGGTTTTCATATTTCATAAGCCGTAGCTCTTTGAAAAAGTCGTAATATTTGATAAATTACACTAGCCTAAACACAAACCAACTTCCTAAGGAAATGTATTAATCAATTGTATGTTTTGTACATTTCTAGGTTCTCTGAATGGGATGTTACTTTTTGCAATAAATTGAGATATTTTTCTTAGGTTTCAGGACTCAATAATAATACCAAGGAGTGAAACACTGTTCTCTGGAAAAGGAAAGAGTAATTTTACAGTATCTTATTCTATAGTGATTACATTTAGGTCAACTCAGACTGGAATACCGAACAAAAATATCATTTTGAAACTTTAGCTTTACCTAGTTCATGTAAATATTTGATTACAACATTTACCAACCAAGGAAAGCCTGCAAAATGGTCGCTCTGGTGCACAACTTCCCCAAAGGTATTGTTTTTCAACAATATTTCATCTAGCATTTATACATTTTTAATTCTTATTATAAATCAATGTTGCATAGCAATAAAGTATTTTCAAGACAAAGTATACCTTGGCCGCTTTGGTTAACAGAGAGTAGGCTTTTTTTTTCCTTTTTTTTGGATACTGGAAATTCTGTTGTAAAAAGTGCTTAAAAATTTGATTAAATTACTTCCAATATTCAAAAGCATAGAAACAGACTGAACAGCCTGCAGAGCAACTTTCCCTTTTCCAAAAAGCAAGTGGGAAACAAAGTCAGCCAAAAGTCAACATCAAAACTAGCTGTCTGGCCACAACTATTCCATATATTCTGTTCATCCTTGCATAGTTCACAGTCTCCACACTTTTAGCAGCCTTAGCTCACCTATGCATGCTGTAAACAGACGGAATTTCCACGGGATTCATTTTGAAAGATGTAAGTTTTCAAACAAGAAAGAGCCTGGCCCTTTCAAGAGTTCCTGAACTAACCTGCATATTAGCTGTTTGAACTAAAGATAGTACACTGAACATCAAACTAGCTTATTTTGAAAATTCTTTCTGAATGCAAAATTCCTTCTGAGTGCATAAGAATTTCTTTCATTACAAACAACTTCAAATATAAAGGACCATTCTGTTGAGGTAACTCATGACAGTTCCAGAAAGCTCTAGTGGAATTTGATACATCTGACATGTCCAGTACATACAGATCACCATTACTAGTGTTCAGACATCTGGATTCCCAAATTAACACCGACTTTGATCTTTTTAAGAATATCAGAACATTACAGTAGATGAGAAAAAAATTTGATTTCCCAAACCATTTCAACTGAAAGTAACCAGCCCTCGCTTCCTGATTCTAAGGGTCCTTTTTTGAATGATTACTACAGTTTCATTTTACCTCTTCCTTCATGGTACCCAGAAATAATTTATTGATGGATTGATTACATCCTGCATAAAAACATCATGATGCTTTGTTTTCAAGTACAGAAACATTTTCAAGAACTGTAGAAAACTGAAAGATCTTTGCATTTTCATTTAAAACTTTTTGCTATTATCACCACACACACACATTACAGGGTTGCACAGAGACAGAAAAATAAGATATGAATTTTTGTAAGTATGTAATGCTATGATATCTGAAGGTTGCAGATCCACCACCAGGGAATTTCAACTATTTCAGTATCAAGCAACTATTGACACATAACCCTTCAAAAGAAATTCATTGTAAGGATGCTAAAACATCCTATGACACACAGTTGACTGAAAAAGAAACCCTTACCTTAGTTTTCCAACCGAAATGACATGGTAAGAAATTACATTTTAGAAACTATATCATGAACTCCGTGGCTGAATCAATTAAGTAAATGCTTCTCATGATTATGCAGAGTAACATAAACATCTGTAAGATTTAAAATTCATGTAACAATCTCTTAAACAGACAACTGAAGGACAAACTCCTTCCTTCCTGCTGCCTGTGGAGTCAGCAGCTGGCCTACTTTGTTACAAATAGCCTAAGTCAAGAGAAGTGCTTGTCAGATACACACTTAAATTTGAGTAAGTTACAGGATCTGTCCTTGAAATAGCTCTCAAATTGTGGACTCTGCAGGAAATCCAAGCTAGTAACCTGGGCAAAACACCTCAAGACATTTTCCTTGTGTAAATAATAACTGTTCATCTTCCTTCTATGGAAACAAAAGCTGGGAATAGCAGCTGCTGCATAGCAACTCTTAACTCTGAGAACTAAAGCACTTGGAAAGGAAGAAAAAATATGTCCACTATTTATACAAGCTATTCAAAATAGTTGTTCAAATCTTACCCATCAGTCCACTGTAGATTAGTAGAAACATTACTTTCAATATAATACTATGCTCTTTTTTTTTTCCTTAATGGCAAGAGCAATTAGCTTGAGACAGTTCACTTCTAAAGCAGAAATTCAAGGGCATTCAATTACACTCTGAAAAGCAGTATGGTATCATAGATGTAAGATGATAAAATAAAGCTTCTGACTTTTCTAAGCAGAAGGTTTATTTAGGACCGCAAACACTCAAGTACATGTTTTACAGGTAACTATGAAGTTACTTTCAAAGCATTAAAAATATTACTCACAATTAAGGGGTCATCTCTTCTCATTGTAATAACAGTTCTGTTCACTGTGCGTAACAACTGTACCATTATTTCTTGAATATGGTGATAAGTTGATGCCTGTAAATCAAACAAAAGCAGTTTTTGTATTTTCATACCTCCTGAAAAACACAGAAGGATCCAATTATTTCCATGAGGACAGCTACTGTTGTTTAATGCCAGCATCCTCCTGAAAGAAACTGAAAGACACTCCTGAAAGAAAGTTATTCTGTTTGCTCACACTGCTGATTAGTCCCAGCAGGTGCAGTGGAATACTCATCTCAATTGGCACAATCCAGATTTAGCCCCATCTATTCCACAGTTGATTTTTGTTCAAAGAGCTGCTTCCTACTCTTCACTTGAGGGGCTCACATGCTTTACCACTAACTGAACTGGGTATAACTTAGTATCAACACCCTGTTGTGTTATCAATAGATAACAGAGTAGAATTGTATCACGGATTTCCACATCTTCCTCAAGACAATCTGGAACTCAATAAAATTCTTAGCTTGCAGTTGCCATGTACTTACTCATTAAAAAATGAGAAAGGCATCTTTGCTTCACTTTGCTGCTCTGTGAGGACACAGCAACGAAGATGGATTGCCAAAGAAATACCAGTCCATCTGGCCAGTGGAGTCGCAGCCAGAGACCCATCATGTGTCAACACCAAGGTTTTAGTGACTTTTGCAGTTCATTGGCAAATGCAACCAAATAACATCAAATCATATATATATATGACATGTTGCATGCATAAAATAATTGTTTTTCTTTACACTAGGTAGAACAGTATCATCTTATTCTTATCAATTTCATTACGTTTACTCCAATCCCTAGACAAACTTAGGAAAAGAGCAAGCAACTTTTCAGCATAGAAAAAGGCCTGGCTCTAACTTAAAGGTCTAAAAAGGCTCTTTGTATTTGAAATGCACTGAAATATCTATATGAAATTTAAAATAAAAAGCTACAGCACACCTCTTCCCCAAATCAATCTGAACAATTATCAAAATGAATTAATTTTTCAAATCACTTGGAAAACTGCTGTGGTAAAATTGTACTTTGGCACAATAAAACATTATCATTTTTTGTCTTAGAAAGATCACAAACCAAATTCTTTAGACTTGAACAAAGTTGCAATCAATCACCTTCACCTGCAAATGTGCCAACTGTACAATGAAGGTTAATTATTATTCCTCCTCTGATTTTAAACAAAAGCAGCTGAAATTCTCATGAACTCATTTAAAGAACTGAGTTGACATCTTTAATCAGTTTTGGAGACTCCCGGGATGTAAAGGTTGGGCAAAGGAAGACAAGTGGCATCCACCTAAAGCTATCCCCTGAACCCAGCCTTTACATGTTCAAGTAAGATACTCAAGCTCAGAAAGAAAGCTCAACATCTAAGGGTTAGATTATTCCTTAGGATTTTATTCTTCCACATTGAGGGGAGTTCTATTTTAAAATTCTAACAGGGATTCTCTTGGTATATCCCACAAAAAGGTTCAGAATGAATGGAAGAAGAAAGCCAACAGCAGATAGGCAGCTCTTCTACAAGGTAGGCTACCTTTAAAAGTAATCCTAGAATTAAAATTGTTGCCAGAAATTTCAGAGAGCAGTTGTTCTTATTCTCTCAGCTACTACTTATGTGAAATATTTCCCAGCAGTTAATAATATATGGTTTCTGGATTCCCAATTTCCTCAGCATTAGAAAACAGAAAATATCTGTATCACCTACAGCATCTCTGATAACAGCTAAACCAAACAGCATTTAGAGTAACGGTATTTTTTTCTTTCAGTATCTCTCTCATGCATCTAATACTTAAAATTTCTTCCTACGTTCTACCTCTGACATGCAACAAAAAAAGAAAGTACACATAGAAGCAGAACCATCTTTTCCCTTTTCTTTTTAAATCCAGTAGTCCATACTCATAGTCAAAATTTTATCTGCAGAAGTACTTCAACATCTGGCCTAAAAAGAATAAGTGGGTGCCCTGACTAAATTCACAGAAGAAAGGAATAATAGATTAAATACTAAAAAAATCCTCCATATCCAGAGCACACTGAATGCAAAAATTCATCACTGGTATGCACTAAGATAAGCATATATGATAAAGACAGTGAGAAGATGTTCTGAAGGATCCCGCCTTCATAATTCTGTAATAAGGATCTGTTCATATAGTAGGTCTTTCTCTTTCCGTAGTGTGAAGGTTGTAAAGGTTTTCAAAACAGAAGTCAAAACTGTGTATCCTTGGAACAAGATTTTTTTTCCACACTAGCTAGAGAGCAAACATCCATAATGCACTCGAGGGAGAGTCTGTGCTGCCTTGGTAAGAAAGATAAATTGCTGTCTGCTGCCAGAGACACAGCTGTTTTGAAGAAGCAATACCCTTCCTTTAGTCTTTCTTCCTTCCTTCAGATAACTCGTCTTAAAAGTGGATTTTCCCTACTAAAGCAGTACAGAAATCTAGCATAGTTTAAGAAAACAAATGAGCTCATGACCTACATATTCTCTGCCGAAGAAAAAGAAAGTGCTAGTGATAGCTGCACATTTTCTCTTGTAAAGTTACAAAAGACATTGTGCCTTAAATGACATTTACCTAAACACATTCTAACCCCTGCTGCCTCTGATTAGCGATTATACTGCCACAAGGCATGACAGCAAATGTGTTTTCCCCAACAGAAGCATCTGGTTCTTTTGCTCATATCCCCATTATTCTACATGGTTTTCTACAATCAGGAATACGATGCCTCCCGAGGGGCCACCACATGCTGATACTACCAATAGATTTAAATCTGTTCCAAGGGCCTTTTTCTCCTTATATTAAAAACGTGTTAGTATTTATTGCAAACATTGTAGATAACTGCCACCCAAATATCTCACAGTACTTCTAGTTGGATAGTTGTTGAATTTATTGAAGCAATGCTCCTCTATTTGTTCTAAATTTAGCTTTAAATTCTACCAGGACATCACTGGAAAAATGTTGCCAGATAGACCCTGTTTATCATCATGAAAGAAGCTTGCTGGCTACTTCTCAAGAACCCAAGTGAGAAGCCCTCTTGGGCACAGAACCCAAAATGATAATGTTCACTTTCTAAATTCAATTAATTATATCAGACTTGAAGACTTAATGGGTTTTCTTTTCCTATGCAGGTTTTGAATCTTTTCAGTTATGCAAATGAGGCTTTTATGTATAGTTAGACACCTTTACTTGGATTTTGTTAAGCTTTCAAAAAGGTTTATTGTACCAGAATATTTATGCTCTACTGTACTTGAAACCTCTCTGGTAATTACCTCTTGCAGTGAGGGTTAATGGATCGAAACCATTATATGTTTTTTATACAACATAATTTTGTACAAATAATTCCATCAGAGTAATTAGATTTAAATTTTTTAAAAACTTAAAGACTAAGACCGTACCTGTGAACAGTATAAACGCCCATAAAACCTCTGGTCTCCAACTGTGCTTAGAAATACTCATCATATTATTAATGGGTTTAAAGAGAAAAAAGAAATCTATTATTAAAGCTATAATTCTCTCTAATAATGAAAGCGCATTTCATTCTAAATACAGCTAAGCATTCGCCACATATTAAGGAAGAACTGACTTCTTGTTGGGAGGAAAAGGAGAAGAAAATCTACCTCACCTTTTAAAAAAGCTGTTAGCGACATCACAGTAACCAGTGAGTTTTCACAGTAAAACGTTTCCAAGGGAAACCTAAAATGTCTAATGATTTCTTTTTTTCCTATCCTTGAGGTATATACAGATTTACTTGTGCTCGGAACTATCCAAAACCAGCAGTAATAAACACCAAATAAACAAAAACCTTCATTTATTTAAACAAATACGACCTTCTGTTCAATCACTATTGTACTTCACAGGAAATAATTCAGATCATCACCTGTCCCTCAAGCTTTATAGATTTTACTAACTTGAAAGAATAAAAGTCTACCTACTGTCTCAAGGGTCTACCTGTTGAAAGGGTTGTTCTTCTTTAGAAATAGACATTTGAGGAATAAAAAGAAGAATGAAATATCAAAAAAGACACATTTTTAGAATAAAAGGACAGTTTCTTTTTGGAAAAACAACTCATTGATTTTCCACATCAATTTGGATATCCCATCTCCTGCTCTTGGAAATTATGTAAGTTAAAAGGAACAAAACAGTCTTCAAACTGCACATAAATGCATGCATAGCAACAACTGTTTGACTTGCTTGCACTGCCATACAGAGAATTATTGCTCCCTCATGCAAACAGGAGCTGCAAATCCACCTCAACAGCACCTCCTAGTTGGAGTGGACAATGCTTTTGTATTATATGCATCACTTCCACTGCAAACAGCAACTGTTAGTTTAAAAATAAACATATGTAATATACATGTGCAAACTATTAACCTATCTTGCTTTTCAGCTGTATTGTCATCTTTTAAAGGATGTAGTAACATAATTGTTATACTCTACAACCTCTTATGCTTAAACTCATGCTTTGCCCAATCTATCATACTTTCACCATTTCTCTTACAAATTTCATTTGAAATTCAAGCTTTGCAATAACTCTTGACTATCACCTCATCCTCATCTTGGCTGAAGGATTAATGTTCAAAACAATAAGGAAAATGGCTCATAAACCAGGCAAAAGACTCGTCCTGTGCAAACAGAAGAACCTCTGCGGTTTCAAACTCTCAAGCATGAAACCAAACAATGCTTGGTAATGACCCCAGTACTAGAAAATGACAGTGTTCTATACTCAAGAAAAAAAGACTGAAATGAGAACATTCCTTCATCCAAAGTCTGCTTCGTTTTGAGAGATATATCAGAAAATATACTTCAAGATAAATGAACAACTAAATATGGGGAGAATTACAGCTTTCCTACTGTAATTAACTTTGAGCTCTTTTCAGAATAAGATCCTCATAAGATACTGAAGCTTCCCTGAATAATCTGTAAGCCATTAAAAGCAAAGCATTAAAAAGTCAGTTCTATGTTCTCTCAAATTCAAAAGTCACCCAAACCGCAATTTCTACAGGATTCCCAAATTATTGGAGCTCAGGAAGGAAGTAACATTCTCCAAATGAGGTATAGTAAACAAGAGAGTGATCTGGTTTACTCATGCATTGCTGAAAGCAAAAAAAGCATAATTTACAAAATTTGCACATTGGAAAACATTCCTTTCAGGAACTGGGAAGTTTTTTTTTAAAGAAAAGGCAACATCATTAAGCTTGAAAGTTATTGCAAATACTTGGGGAAATAGTATTTATTCTGTCAAAACTACAAGTACCAGAACCTCTGATAGAATAAATAAATGCAGCTTCACTGTCTGTAATACTGCTATAATCATTTACAGCAACTGACTGTTTAAGGAGTATTAAATTGAGAAACGAAAAAAAAATACTAAGGATTTCAGCATTTTACCTTTAATGCCTAACTGTATTTGATTTAAGCTTATGAAAAATAGGAGGAAAGTTCAATTTGCCACTCTTGTATTAAAAATTTACATGCGATTCATCAGTATCAATAATTTACAATTTAATCAGCTCAGGCTTACTACAGACTCAGGTCATTTACATGATCATCAATACTCACGGGGTCTTGACAGCTCAGAACCTCCAGGATGCTATTGAGTAATTCAACACAGTACTTCTTCTCTTGGACTTGGAGCTGCTGATCATCTCTCTGTTCCAGTAACTCCTTCAGCTCTTTAGTAATCACAGGAAGCAGAATGTCCCTGCATTCTGAAAGTGGGAAAATATTTTTTAAAAATAATACAGAAAAAGCATTTGAAGAACAAAGATAAACCAAATATGAAAATAACCCTCCTCCAAACAGTGAAACACAATATGTTTGAACAACTACAGTGAAATTCTTGATTTCTCAGCCATGCCCTATAGATTGTCTTAAACCTGTGTGATATTTTTTGCATATGAACAGTATTTTTCATATTTAGAAACAAAAACAAAACAAACAAACAAAAAACACACAAAAAATTCCGCCAATCAATCTAAAATGCTTCAGCCAAATTCTCAAAGCTGTTTAATTTGTCTCAAATGCTTAGGAACTTCAGCTACGAAGCACCTGGAAATATGTTCTCCTTAAGGAGGGACAGGATTTTAATAGAATAAAAACACAATATTTGGTTAGTTATTATTTGCTAATAGCAATAGAAGTGTTCTATGCATACCACTGTTAAACTTGCCTACTAAGAACATTTTAAAAAATACACACAAATAAAGTTGACTACAAATAAAGCTTTTTCAAGTTCATTTAAAAAGTGGAAGCTAAGCATAAATCTGCCCTTATTTAAATGTGGGGAAACTGATACAAACAGTAAGTTATGTTTCTGTCTCCCACATGGCTTGACATGTTGTGATAGAAGTTCTTATGGAAATGTCATGAGGACAAGATGCCTAAATTTGAAATAAAATCAATGAAGCTACTAATTAACCAAAAATAAAAGATAAAAATTATTTTATTTAGGTGATGCATGCCACTGAGATTTAAGCACCATCTTACACAGTGCAATCTAACTTAAGGGACTATAGGTAGTCCTTTTATATTAAACAACATTAATCAAGTGCTACAACAAAGACTAGATAACAATCACCTAGTAAGAACTCAAAGTAACAACCCATCACCTCCAAATAAAGGAGTTGGCAAAAGCATATACAGGTAAAGAAATACTTTAACCAGACAAGGAGCTGGAGTTCTCACCTATTCTCACCCATGATGAGGGAGCTGGCAGCAGGAGATTCAAGCTGAAGTATCACCTGATTTTTTACTCAATGAGCAAGGTAATAAGAAAGATTTCCAGCATGACTATACACATTCTGTCCTAATATTTAAATATATGATAAAGTAACTGTTCAACTGCTTCCCTTTCTCAGAACCAAGAATGCACTGAAAAAGCATGTCTTATCCTAGACTGTTTTGAGGTTGATAATACATCAACATCATAGCTTGATCAACCCATATTTATTTAACTAACATATACCAAAAGAACATATAATTTCCTATGAATTTATCAGCCCCAAATTCCAGTATGCCTCTCAGAAAGGTTTCCTGACAGTATCTTTCTGAACACAGACAGGTAGATACATTCTGGTAAAAGATAAAGCACAGTTGCATACAATTTTTTAACTTCTCTATTTTCCTCATCCAATCTCATGTAAAAGAGATTCCAGAACATACCTAATGATTTCTTTTGAACCAGGTAAGTGCAACTCAAACACTATAAATCTTTAATGCAGAAATATCATTAGAAAAGACAATTGGGTCTCCTTCAGGAAGAAAAAAAAAAGTCTCAGGCAGGTTTCACTCCCAAATGCCTCATATGCGCAGCCAAAACAGTAATAAAGATTTAACATCACTTTTTTCTCCCTTAGGAAACACTATTCTTGATTCCTTGGCATGGCTGTAGTCATATCCATCTGTCAGGATGGCTACATGCCCATTTAAATTGTGGTATGCCAATTTAATAAGGACATAGGTGTCATCTGAATACAGATTTAGGGCAAAGCTTTAAAAATAAAATCAGGGAACAACATCCTTTCAACAAGGAGAACCTCCTTCTGGCAGCCAGTGCACAATTAGAGCTCCCTGTTCCTTCACAAAGGAGGACAGCTGCTCACAACTGCAGGCTTTTTTCTATTAAAAGTCTTCTTCCTCCTCATTATTCATTGCTTAACTCTTCCCAACACAAGAGTGGTGCAGAGAAAGCACAGGCAGTTCAGTTAGCACCTCCAGATTCAAATTTCAGGTTAGATAAGAGCTACAGGAAGGAAAAGTACCATAGCTGATGAACAGACTCTTGGGCAGTACTGAATCCTCTCTCCTGGAATTTCGCTCTGCCACGAGGAGTAGAAACACAATGGAGACCTCTACCCCCCAGCTAAAATTAGGGGCATATTCAAGGTTATCCTCTCCTCACTGGAGTAAGTAAACCATGAATTCCAAGGTAGCCACTGCAACATCTAACACTACAGCATAGCTGACACAAAAACAACATTGAGCTTTCCATCCCTTTTCCCACCTCTTCTGATGATATACAGTCTCCAGACAAGATAGTCTACCCACTTGCAACAAGTGTTAGGCAGCACATATATTCTAGTAGATTTCAAAGTCTGCCTTGTATGTGGACATAGAATACGATGATTTTCAACTAATATGTTTCTAACTTCTTTCAATAAATACACAGAATTTTCTAAACTCAGTAGTAATTTTAAATCAACTTCTGTGACATACTTGTTCTGTTTTCTGATCTAGATAGCTGCAAACTGATGAGTTTCTGAATACGAACTTGGAATAAATTTACCATAAAAAAATTACTAGCATCTTATTTTCATGCTGATTTGATAAAAATTTCACCCATAGAGAAGGATTTTTTTTTTTATTATAATCAAAATACCGCTACAATGGGTCCAGACTAACGAGGAGATGCCAGTGGCACATACTTCTCTATAAACAGGAGAAACTAAAAGCTTTCGCCTACATGCAGCACCACAAACATTCCTACAAGAGAAATCTGCATTTCCTGATGTGCCATGCTCCACATGTAACAATCTCAAATCTTCAAAAAGATTCGAAAGACAAAGTATAAGTCATTGTCTTCCCATTTTCTGAGACAGAAAAGTTTAGTAGCTTTGCTCTCCTAGATCACCAACACAAGAAGTTTCAGGAGGGTTTAAGCATTCAAGTGAAAGAATCAGCAAACTGTACTGCTATCACATTCACTTACTAGCAGAAATATCCTTTGTCTTGAGCTGCTGTCATACATGTAACTTGCATTTGTTTACACCAATATTAGATCAGTGTAATTACAGGCATATATTAGCACACATCTTTAAATTTAAACAATACTGTTGTAAAATTAGATTTGCAACAGAAAAGAATAAGAATACAAAAAGAAACTACTACAGCCTCATGGTTTCTTCTGGCACTCTGACAAATTAACCCCTAGTGTTAACATATGCCTTTTGCATATGTTCTTGCAGAAATCAGCAAGTGTTTTGCATATGCTGAGCATGTAGTAGATAGGTCTGCAGTCACAGTGAGCAGAGGCCTTGGATTCAGAGCCAAGAGACCAAAGCTCTATTCCCACCCCTGCCAGTGACCATCTGTGTGACCTACTTAGGTTTATATTCCTTGGAGCAGCTTGCCTCACTGTGCTCTGCTACAGCACAATCAAAGTCCTAATCAGGACTGGACTTCTTGACAGTACTAAGTCAAAACCGACAATGTTAATACACACTTTAACTGCTTTAGAACATTTCTTAAATACCTTAATTTTAAAGCATTTCATATTAATTTCAAACTCATAAACAGCCCTCTCAAGGCCAAATGGATTATAAATTTCAACATAATTATGACAGCGAATATTCCATGGACGGAGCTCATGTTGTAACATAACATAAATTGCCTTCACAAGGTTTCATTTTATGTTCCTATTTCACTATGCAGCTTGTAAATGGAATGAACAGACACATATAGATACATCTACTGAAATACTGTCTCATAGGAAGTACACAGAAAACTGCTCTTCCAAGACGCAGCTGTTCTCGATTCTAGATGAGCAACCATGTTTTTGCACACCAGTCATTTTGCAGAAAGTGGGCAATCTTCTTCAGAAGAAGGACCTCCAAAACATTTTATAGTTACCTTGTTTTTTAAAAAGGTTGCTGCGTACTATTTCCTTCATGGACTGCACCTTCTGCTTCTGTAGTTTCACAGGTGGAATGCAAGTGTAAAATTCATACAGCAATTGGCTGAACATAAAGGAAAAGCCAAAATGTCACAAGTAAGATAGAAAAAATCACATAATCACATGTTAATAATAAAGATAGCAAGAGTAAAAGAAAATATACTTCAAGTTCTTAAGATTTATATTTATTTCCTGTATCGCGTTGAGAAGAGATCAATAGCAGGTTTGAAAGACACCTTCAAACAGAAACAAGAAGAGGGTGAATGAGATTTTGGCTGTATTTGTTGACGTTTATTACTTTCCATTTCTTCTCTGCAATACAAATATTTTTGTACATGGGGGACCAATATAAATAAAGATATTTATTTCAAAACATTAAAGAAAATGCTTTCCTGGAATAGTGCTATATGAGGAAAAAAAAAAGATATATTGCTCACTTGCTAATTCCAATCACTGAGTTAATGCGAAAGAACTAAGCCTCAGTACTAAATACTATCATTGCACAAGTAAGATTATTGCTCCCTTGGCATTGGATACATCATCTGATATATCTACTAAGTGTTCTAACACAGCTTACCTCAGTAGCTTGGCATCAAAGACGGTTTCAACATCATGAAGAACTGATGGTATGTACTTCAAGGCAGCAACCTGAATTGAAAAAGAGATTGTGTTAATACTGTAGGTATCTCTCTCTGTATGCAGCATAATATAGAGAGCAAATCTTTCAGACATTCATACAAATCCAACTATGCTAATTTGGACTTCTCCCTTCAGACTCAAAGTCTGCACTTTAGCATAAACTTCACCATAGAGTACTCCTCAAAAAAGGGCTAATAAGCAGAGGAACATAAATGCAAGAGAACAGAGTGGTTCATATTCTCTTTGTAAACCAAAGAAGGACTTCCATAAATGGCACATAGTAAGCATGGCTATCATGCAAAAGGATAAAGCATATATCAAAGTAGGAACTCTCAGATATCTTTGGTATCTGCTGTCCCAGAAATGGGCCATGAAAATGCTTACAGTAAAACGAAGAAATGTTCCACCCACTGGGCCATTATCTACATTTTTCTTCACTTACCTTTTGTGTATTAAGAACTTCCTACCATGATTTTTATGTCGACAAAATGGCCTGTAATTATATCTTTCATTAACAAGAATGTATTTTTCAAATACTTTACACAGCCAAAAGGATATGCCATACTTCTTAACCAAAACAAGTTATAAATTTAAATTAAAAATACATTTCATGGATTACAAGTATTTTTGATTAAATTCTGCATGACTTATCAAAAAGGAGAAACTGGTCAAATCAATATAAATCTGGGGCAGGACATGTTTCTTTCTTTCTTGTCTCCCACCTTTCTGTTTCAATATATGTCATGTATTGATGCATGACATTAAGGTATTTTCCTCATTCCTTATTTCAAGTGAAAACCAGAATGTCTTCTTCCCATCTTCTCTGATATGCACCTATCAGAGTCTCACCCTAGTATCAATCCTATGTCATTGTGCAACAATCTCAGGGAAAATAATAGGCATCATACTTCATGATGATGATGCCAAAGATTAACTAACAACTAAAGAAAAGACTTTCCACAAAGACTGTGTTTTAGAGCATCTTCTCTTCAATAAAAAAAACAAAACAGACAAAAACACAAAACAAAACAAAAAAACACATAATGTTGTCGCCAATCACACCAACCTGCAACAAAATGGCTGTTTTATGTTGACTTTTCATCAGGTTGTTGATAGATTCAAAGAGCCTCCTCATAGATTCCTCAAATTCAGTTTGCTCTTTGCCTTCATATAATCTGTTGAAGGATTCATTGTATTATAGTTTCAGAATCAGAAGGCATCATAGTTCAGCAAGAAACCCAATACTGGACAGAAATGTTCAATCTCTGTTTATTTTGGTCAGAGTCAACAAATTTATGAGAACAATTACTGCTTGCACAACATTCCGAAAACATTGCTACAACTATTTATTTTATTACAAAATATACTGCAACAGTTTGGTTTACCACAGACCATCCAGTGCTATCTATCTGCTGCCAGGCTAAGGATAAAATGGACACAAAAGTCTTCAAAGCAACATTTTTTGCCTTCCATCTTAACATTCTTGCAGTAAGTTTTCTACGACCTATCTACACTTCCAACACTAGAGAAATAAATAAATAAATAAATAGAGCATCAGAATAGCAGAAAAAGAGTCCTACTAGAGTGCATACTGACCAAAAAGGCAGATAAAACAGAAGCATTTCTATTCTGTCGGCTATTCAACACAGATGTAACAGCCAACCACTTCCTGTATTCACTGCTCTGAGTTTCCCACTACTTATCTAAATCTCACCCAGTAGAAGTACAAAAGAAATACGTATCAGGCATAGCCTGAACTATTTAATGCAACAATCTTGAGAAGCTAGACACACATTTAGCTTCAAATCATCCATCACAACATTAGGCCCTTCACTGATCTTGGGCCAAACCAGCTGACGGAGAAAACCATCACCTTTTGAATGTGGTCACTATTACTAAACAGAGTTCTATAACTTAAACTCTGCATCAGAAAGTAGATTTTTGATTAATTCCTCCCCCCAGAAACCTTATCTCAGTAATATGTGGATTTTAGGCCAGACAAGCTCATTAGATAAGTTTTACATTATACCTGTAAAAATGAAATATAAGATTTCTGGATTTTTTTTTTGATACCACAAGTCTACTGCTGTTCATGATATTGCACTGCTAGTTAAATGAGTACTTACTGTGAAAATAATCTCCTTGATCTAACAATGAATTTAAAAACATATTCCAGAGCTTTCAGAGTTCTCAGAATTGGTTCACATTGCTCTCCTCGGCTAGAAGTATCCAAGTAAGTCTTCAGAACTGTCATTAATTTCCTGAGGAAAAAAAAATTTTTTTTTCAAATTATATTCTTAAATTCATTTTTCTAACTAGTTTGCCCACACTAAATAAATGTTCATGCTTAGTCAAGCAGAAGAGAAAAAAATGCTACATTTATTTTTATGTTTGTTAAACAAACTCTCAGTGTAACAGATAAAGAGAAAATTCTTAACTGTACAAGTAACAATGCAATCTCATATCTCAAAAGAGCAGTGTAATTCACAGAATCTTGGAAGCTCTTTCAGCTCTTGACTCAGAGCCTTCACGAAGCTTTTGTAAGAGTCAACACTGCTCTTACAAAAGTTCATAATATACAAGTACAAGATAATATGAAATGGTATTTTTGCCCACCACTGATCTGAATTAACTGAACGCTAGTACAACAACCTCCTGTTTGACTACAGTATGCCTAAGGTATAAACATTATTTACATACTTCCCTGCTTTGTATCTCAAGAAAAACGTGCTATAGCTAACCTTCTCACAGTAAATGCAAGAGTTCTTCTGAAAAAGAGAAAACAGAAGTCACTTTTGACTAAAATATGTTCCAAACTGGGCTTAGAGGTCCCTGCATCTATATACTTATAGTTTCCATCTTACATGATGAAAGAGATACTAATGATGTAATTTTATCTTAATATAGCCACCATTCTAAATACTACACAGGTTATACACAGCTGTGTTAGCTGAGGGACACATCCTCTGCACCAAGCTAACTCCAATTTTGGATCAAAATATGAGGCTTATGGCCACACTTCCTGATAGGTGTTTCATCCGTGTTGCAGAACCTCAGCATTTCTGATTACTCGTTGGTACTGGTCCTCTGAAATTGCCTGTTTATATAAAGTCTGAAAAAAGTCACCCACTAATTTTTATGCAGCATCAATCCACCCAAGGGGCATCAATGGTCTGAATGTTAAGCCCTTTTTGAAGTCTATAAAAGCTAGGTGCAAATGGATGACTAAACAGAAATGGAATAAAGACCTCACAGTTCAGCCAGAATTCTGTATCACCTACTGGAGTCAAATCACCTATTAGGAATGACTTTCAACAAATCATCCTTGCTCAGCTGAATGACAGATTCAATTAGCCTTGTCAATGGAGCCTGATAGGGGGCTCAGCACGCAGTTTTAAATACAGGCTGTGAGAAATCTTTTCGCATTACATTGAAAGCAAGGATAATTAGCAATGCATCATTGCCAGCAACAGAAAAAGCCTACTTCCCCTCCACTATGCAATAACCTGAGTCCATCTACTGCTAAATTTGCAGAACACTTCCATATTCTATCAGCTGTCATGCCTCACACACTAAGCTTTTCACTGTCCTTTCAAATCTCCTGTGCTGTGAACTCTACAAAATCTTGTGTTGTTTGACTGGGTACCTACTGTGTAAAAAGGATTGGTAAAGAACATATGATGCGAGGATGGCCAGTTCTCTGCTGATAATATCTAATATCAAGTTCTCCTAAGAAAATTATCACATCCATATCCGATAAACATAAAAGCAAGAAACTCAAAGCAGCTCCTCTTCCACTTTCCAGTTTCAGAGAAGTTTAGCTTTTATTCTCCTTTAGCTTTTATTCTGCCTCTCCCTTTGGGCACATCTGGAAACTCCAAAAACCAAAACCTTCCCCAGATTCTGCTTCCCAACTGGCACAGCCACATAGTGAATCTGAAGACAGTTGTTCACAAGAAGACCGCTGAAAGCTTCCCGATAACAAGAGACCTGACAGTTCCCAAACAGATTTTTGCCGTGAACTTGTTTGCTGTAAAAGAATACATGCTAAGGATATTCTTAAGTCCCCATTTAGGCTTTCTGATCCCAATTTAAGATCAGAAATGTGAAGAAAAAGGCCTTACACCAAAGTATCTTCTCACAGTGAAGTTCTCAGAAAACAACAACAAGAAAGGGATTATCAAAGATTATTAACTCCACGTAAATTACTACTTTTGCCAATTAACTTTACTTATAATCATCTCTTTCCAGATGAACAAACAACAGCACAAAAACAAAAGGCATCTTTAACTAATATGACCAAACCAGGATTTACTTGCTCCTGTAATGAAATGATGAAGTTTAGGGGGAAATCAAACAAAAAGTAAAAAACTCCACAAACTTACTTGTATGCCAAAGTTGCACTAAAATGCTGTTGGATATACGCTTCCAAAACGGTGTTGAAATGTTGAAACTTGCGATCTGCAATGAGCCCTATTATATATATCTAAACAGAGATGCACACAATCAGCACAAGGTGAAAGCATCAAGGTCAAAAGTATCCGTTTCCTCACAAATTTATGATAATCCAATATTTACTTTTAGAGTTTTAAGAGAAATTTGCTTTTTTTAGTCAAATATTCCTATTCTATTGCTTAGAGATTGTAATACTAGTTCTTTATTACAAAACGATCTGATGGCTTATCTGCATCCAATTCTTTACTTAGACATCTTAAACCTTTCAGTGCTAATTCTTACCAGTGCATCAAAAACAAGGATGTCATACTCATTACTATGGGAATGTTCCATCATGATGTTAAACAGGGCATCCAGTGTGTCTTGAAGAAACTATACAATAACAACAAAAATACCAAATGACGAATTAGCAATCAAATCAGCTTGAAAGCCACACAACTATTTCCTGACAGCAAAAAAAATTCACTCCTTGAGCTGGAATTTTAGAAGCTTTTACCAAAATATCACTTATATTCAGAATGGACTTCAATATTTTTAAGATCTAGTTTCTTTAATTTTAACACCCTAAATCCTCACCTAAATTCAGAATACACCTCAGAGGATTTGGGTTCTAGTTTCTTTAATTTAAGAATCTAAATCCTCAGACACATAAGAAACCAGTAATATATGCTTAGCTCACAGCTTATGGAATTATGCTAAAAATATATAATATTGCAGATAACTATCTAAAACAGGATTTCTTGTTCCTTAATGATATAGATTAGTAGTTGCTATTTTCATCCCTAGGAGATAATTAAAAGGACTCTTCCTACTTCTGCAACCTGCTGTAAAGCCCACTTAGAATCAAAGACAGGGTTCCCATTGAGTTGGCAACCAAAACTCTGATTCAAAATTTCTGGTTGTCGGTTCCTCTTCCTCTTTCTCAATAGAGAGATTTCTTACTCTTTACATTTAAAGAATAATACAAATATAGCAGACTCCTAATGTGAAGGCTGGAGTCTGCCACTCTTCAGAATACTAATAAATTTTTACACATATTTTACACAATAAGTTAATACAGCATTCCACTAGATACATCATACCTTTTAAACTTTTTTTTAATCTACATTTATATAGTATTAAGAAGCATAATGAATATGGGAGGAATTGTTTATATCAGACAGAAAAAAGCCAAGAGCAGAGCAAATACATCTTAAATAATACTGTGGACAAAGTTTTATAATTATTGCCTTCATATCCTATCTTTATTTTTCTAAATAAAATTGCTTGTGCATAACAAACTCAGAATTTGTTTTACCTATGATATACAGTTGGGCATCTGGCCAAAGCATTGGAGTCTCCAACTAATACTCTTGGGATTTTATTCTGCATTCACTGCACAAAAATTTTGACATCATAAAACTCTAAAAAGTAACAAGAGGTCCCAAAATTATTTACCAAGGATAATAGGCAGCAATCTAGTTAACCTCAGCAGGGTGTCCATCAGCAGCCAATACCAGACATATTATTAAAAAATTCTGTAAAAGGCTAATAGTATGGAAAAACCCGTCCAGATGCTTGCTTTCTTGCTCCTTTTCTAAATGACAACCTCAGATCACACCTTTTGCAAATTATCATGAACAAATAAGACAAAAGGGTTTTTTGTTGTTGTTGTTGTTTTTGTTTTTGTAGAAGATGGAGTGTTTCTTTCTACAGATTCTAAAATGTATTTCTTGGTCTTCCATTTTGAGATGGAGAAATATGGCATTCTACTGACACCAGAATAACGAGGAATCACAGACGTGGTGCATCAAACTTAAGATACAGCAGCTTCCTCAGTAGAAAGAGTCTTCTGGGACCATATTGAAGCACTATAACAGTTCTCAGATCACTGTGTTCTACCACAGATCGGTGCCCATATTATTTTACATCTGCTGAACAGCAGTATCTTGTACTAAAGTAGTGCCAAAGAAGTGTAAAGGATGCCTTTCTCATCAAATCTTGTCTGTGAAAACCTAGCCAGCTATCAAGTGAAGAGCATCACCTAGTCACCTATAAATACCTCCTTGTACATATTTTTTTTCTTGGTAAGCTCTAAAATAGGTCATCGATTTAAAGTGAAAATAGCAATCAGATGAGTCTTTCAGAAAAACAAATGAGGTCATTAAGCAATTTTAAAGATAAGTAAGAGCAACAACGCTTAGAAAGCATACTGATACTTGGGCCAAAGAATACAGTATTGCCAGTTTGATGCCTTCGTATATGGAACACAATGTTCCCTATTTCAAACCTATTAGGGATAATTTCCTAAAACAAATACTATATCTAATACTAGACTACTTAACCATAACACCAAGTAAACAATAGACCGAACATTTAAGGCCATGATACTCAATTAACAAAGATGTGACAAATAACTAAAAAAAAAAAAAAAAGATAATCAAGGACATACCTTTATCAACTCTGACTGAATATTTCCTAAAACAAATACTACTATTTTCAGCAAGTATCACTTACTATTTTTTTCCCTCATTTCAGACATGACAACAGAACACTCCATCATAAATAAATCTACCTTAAACAGGAGCACAAAGTATTACTTAGAAAAGCATCTTCAAAATTATTCGTTCATCATACTTCACAGGATGTATGCAAAGCACTCCCATCGTAAGTTCAGTCTACTTGACAACACAAAACAACTAAAATCTGAAGAAAAAAACAGAATGGAAAAACCTATTCCCGAAGTTCAGCCAGCCAGGTTCAACCAAAAAAAAAGAAAAACAGAGAACTTTCTAGAGCAACAGTGGCTGCTACTCCATCAATTTCAAGATCAGTACTAAGCTCACATATTGGTCTGGCTATATCAGCATTATTTTATGTTGTCTGCATAAATATAAATACATGTAACCATACATAAGTATGCACAAACACATTGTGAATAAAGCACTATGGAATGCGTAAGAAAAAGCAAAACCTTTATAAAAGCATTCAGAAAAAAAATGTTTTGAATTGTTGCTCATTCTCTGCGAAGTCCCAGCAGCAAAAAAAAATTATCTACCTTCACAACCTCCTCTCCATCCACAATCTTCAATTTTTCCAGGTTTTCCTGTAGCAGCTCTGGCTTCATCCGCCACTTCAAAAGACCTAGTAGGCCCACTAACAAAAAAACAGATATCCAGATATGTAAGTTTTACATTTTATTTACCATTTGTGCAAAAGTACTGTTCTAAAACTTCCCCTGGTTAGAAAATACATACCATTTTGAGTTAACTTTGTGGAACAAACGAGAGTTGCAATAAAAAACGCATCACGTGAGCTTACTGAAAGCCCCCCTACAATACTTGAGTTCCTGCCTATAGTTGCTCCTTTACTTTCTGTGTGCTGACGTGTAGAAGGTAATGTCAAATAAGCACTGGCATCTTCCATTTTCTTGCTATCACCCTGAAAAATAGCATACCATTTATTTCATATTTTACATCACCGGATATACAAGACATTCATCAAGCAAAAAAACATGTTTACATTCGTTTACATTTTTTGTTAAAAAATAGTGTTGAAAAACATACCAATGTGTTGATGAGGACAGTCACTTAGAGCTATGACAGATCTGATTCAGTAAAGCATAACGTCATACTCTTAAAACTACAAGTAGGTCTAAACAAGGAGCTATGAAAAAAAAAGATCATCTAAAATAGTTTTGTAGTCACTTAGTTTGTATGTGCTTCCATTAATGTACAGGTCCAGTTTCTATTTTTTTATCTATACATATTCTATATTTCTATAGAAAAAAAGGTCCAAAAGAATGACTATAAAGATATTTAGACAAGTAAAAGGCGAAACATAGCAAAAATGACAGTATAACTTTCACTATTTAGAATTTCCGGAATTAGAAGAGAATCTTGACCTTCCTTTCCTGGGACAAGCTAAATAGACATGGGGAAATAATCTGAAAATTGGATTCAAAAGACTATCAAAAAGAACCAGTGACAGAAGACAGTGAAAATAATGCAAATATTTTAAATCTTGCAATTTTGAATTGATTTATTTTGAGGAGCCAGATGCACTTCAGTTTAAAAACATTTACAGCTTGCAATTGCTGTATTTAGTTCTGGAATAGACAAGCATATGTCAGAAAATCTGCCCATTCCTCCCAAGGATAAAGTAGGTCAACTCAGTTTGGCATTTATTTCCTACACACTCTCGCTTAATCAAAAAATATAGCATTGATACAACAATGTATTTGATACATTTTTGTAACAAAAATTACCAGTCATGCAATATGATCATTGTGTGCCCTTCTAGAATAAATATTTATCAATTTTAATATTTATGAAGAAATAACCATCCTCTGGTTGGTTATCTCTGCTGAACTAATTGAACAGTTTCATTTACTTATATATATTCCACTTGCTATTAATGTGACATGAAACCAGTTTATTAAGAAGGCTAAGAAATCACTGAAGTAAGTGATTGTTCTAGCATACTGGCCGTGATTTGAAAGAAAGAGGAAAAAGAAAAGCAATAAAAGCAAAACATTTGTGCTTCAGAACATCTGCTCCCTGCTTTTATTTACAAAGTAAAGATGCTATCTCTGTTCTAGGCTGATCAAGAATAATATCCTTGCTCTTCAAAATCGAATTCATGAAACTTCTGAGGTTTTTTTTTGCTTTGTTTTGTTTTAAATGAATTACATCACAAAAGCGAATCTCAAACAACAAATTACCTAAGATGCGTAGATTATTCACTTTTTTCCCTATCATCTAAATAACCACTTGCATACACATACTGAGTTTTGCCATGATTTCCTCTATATCAGAAAATGGCAAAAGCATTTTAAATACATTAAAAATAGCAGGAAGTGCAATTGTTTCCTCATATTTTAGACCCATCTACATGTGATTAAAATCTGGAGCAACTTTTAACAATCATGAAAGAAACTACATCAAACCTTTTCTTTTTCTCAAATGATTTAATATTTGTCTTTGACAAAATAATAAAATGTTACTAGCACTAGAAAAGTAAACAATACAGCTAAACATCACATTTGCTTAACATAGTGCTAAAAAAGGGTTGATCAGAAAAGTTGACTGAATCAATACCTTTAGGACTAACAAATCATGGATGCCATCTTGTAGAGTTGTTCCATCTTCTTTCATTAACCTTATGTAAGCCATTGCAAAATTCTTTTCTCCTTTATCTTTAGCTGCAAAGCAAAATAATACTTCCAGCTGTGTATCAATCAAATTTAGAATTTACTTTAGCAAAAATTCCCTACTTACACTCTTGAGATGACCTGTGTCTGAACATGAAACGCAAATGTATCCTCTGCATGTCTTCGATTGGGACTGCTACCTTTTGTAAAATCAGAAAATAAGGAATAGAGTTATGTTTAAAAATGGTGACTTAATCCATTCGATTTTAAGCTTCTTCTTTCAAATAAGTATTTGCTATTCATGTAGACCACGTAAAACTTCGAGTCTAATTACCGTAATGGAAGAAATGAAAGATATAGAATTATCTATAAATCTTTGCTTAAAAGTCTAGCACCATCAAAGAAATGAACCACTGAACCAGTAAGTTAAGGCAGATGTGCTTGCATACTAGAAGATAAACCTACTGCAGTTGCCATCTCAATCCTTACTGTGTTAACCACGCTATGCAATTCTTCAGCATTATGAATCTTCCACATTTCATACAGATAACTTTTTTTTTAATCTGCTTATGGGATTGGTAAGAAAATTTTAGCAATATAAATTAAGACTATTTTCAAGACAAAATTAATTCAGTTTCAAAGCCTTGAACAGAATCCCAAAGAATCATGGCTGCTATTTCTTAAAGTAGCACACTTGTAACAGACACACAAGGCAGAGAGCCCTCTGATTGTGTAAAAACTCCGATTCTTAGATTAACAAGTTCTAAAACTTGGAACACCTGTAAATCAACACACTGTTTTGCCTTCGTCTACCTAACCCCCACGACAATACAGTTCTTATTGTAACTCCTTTACATTAAATACATACTTAAAAGGATCTGCCATTTACGATTCTGGGTATAAATATGAAATGTAGTCAAAATGTAAAAAGAAGCAAGTATGTTAAGCAAAACACTTGGCCTGTCAGCATTTTTAAAGCAAGATACAGGTTTCTGCTGCAAATGACCTGACCCTCCGCTGTCTGCTCCCGGCTCCAGCTCAGCAATACCACCGCGTAATTGCAGGCTGTTCCAGCAGCATCATCTCCTATAATGTCCTTCAAGCAGTCATGCTTACCAGCAAGCATGGGCATGCTTTGTAAGAACCTCTTTTAGCAGCTTCTGGGCATTTTCCAAACTGACATTAAAGATAGATTATGCAACTAATCATGTCTCCCTAAAGAAATTCAAGACAGATACTGCTTAAAAATTATATTTTTCGGTTTTTTTCTCCATGATTTGAAGCTCGTAGCAGCATTACTTTACAGCTGCAGAACAAATACAATACTTATTTTTTTGATGAGGCATGTTAGGGCACAAGGTTATCTAATATGATCTCATTTGTTTTGCTACACAAAATCTTATCATCTCTTTCTAGGCCAAATTTTCAGCTTCGGTAATCACATATCCCTAGTAACTGATGTATGAGTAAGGCACCTCGCTTCTAGCGCTATTCAGGCCCAGCGCTTATTTTTTTTTCCACTATAAAGTTGCACAGCATGAGCTCGCGGGGTTTTTTGTTGATGTTTTTATTTGTTTTCAGTGAGGCACTGACAAAGCAGCAGAAAGCGGTAAGCGCAAACTCCATGCGATACCTTTAGTGTTTCCATCCAGCGGGGCTGCTTGACCTGGTAGTAGAGAACGGATCGATATTCACTCACGGGCTTGTCCCCTGCTCCCAAGCAAACGGCATTCTAACAAAAAGGAAAAAAAATATATATATATATATGTAGTCGTGCTTACTACCTCACTGATTTCTGCGAGTTTTGGCGATTTTAGCTAAGAATAACAGCGGCAAAGGAGCAGCCGCGTCCATCGGCACTACAGCCCCTGCGCCGCCGCCCGGCCTCGCCTCAGCACCGCGTCCCGCCGAGGCGGCGCCGTCTGCGCCTGCGC